>VNJR01006250.1:0-287393 GCA_008042585.1 Drosophila punjabiensis | reverse complement strand
GCCATCAAAGAAGGCATAAGGGCTTTGGTAAAGGGAAAGCTGTTGTCGCTAAAAATTGACGTAGCGACCAGAATGGACAAAGCCATTCTGGGTGTCAATCTCCAAATAATTTACACCACTATAAATAAATCAGAGATTTTAGTGAAGACTTTGGGCATGATCCAGCTCACCTGTGACCACACTGGAGTATATATAAGGGACAAAATTTTGGAAATTCTTGACGATTACGAAATAAGTCTTGACCAAATCTTCAGGTAAAAAATATTTAAATTTTTAATATGAAAATAATTTAAAAAGAAAATATTATTTTTATACACAGTATTACCTCTGATAACGGGAGAAACATGGTCAAAGCTATACAAATTCTAAATGACGACATGGAGGAGACTCTTTTTGAGGATGACAATGAAGGGGAAAATATAATGGAAAAGCTTGATGACCTGGATTTGGCAAATATTCACTTGTACGGTGTGCTGCACACACTCTTCAGCTGTGCGCCTATGATATTAATTTTTTTTTTTTTTTTTAATATATTTATTAAGTGAAGAATCTGTACTAACAAAAAAATGTACCTTAACAACACTCGGATAGGAAATTAGAAACATAAACCAAACCTCATACACAGTATGGGGATTCTTTATATAAATGAAGTGTAACTATCTTTGCAAAATTGTTTTGGCAAAGCCTTGCCGTTTAAGACGCCTTAGAGGACGAGCTGGCAGTAGTCGTCTGGCAAGTAGGTTGCGGTGTCTTAGCAGTTTGTCGCTGTATCGGCTTGTGTACCTTCCAATCTGCTCTTCCACGGTATTAAGCTTGAGGTCTCTATGAAGTGTGGTACCGCGCACGTACCAGGGACAGTCTGAAATGTTGCGTAGTATCCGATTCTGTAGCACCTGGATACGCTTATAGTTAGACTTGGCTGCGATCCCCCAAATCTATATTCCATAGAGCCATATTGGCAGAATGCAGTGTACATACACCGCTCTCTTGCATCTAAGCGACAAGGTGCTCCTTCTACCGACAAGCCAACGCAGTTGCTGAACTCTCTGGTTGCATTTCTTTACCGTGGCCTTTAAATGTGGCCCAAAGGTAAGATGCTTGTCCAGCGTAATGCCAAGATATTTAGCTTGCGAGGGCTGGTCCAGAGTAACTCCTTCTAGCTGGATTTGGGGAGTGTTCATTATTTTGAGTGTAAAGCAGGGGTTTGTTGTTTTTAGCGGGTTGATCTTCAAATTCCACCGTTTGAACCAGGCTGCAAGAGTATTAAGATATTCCTGCAGTCCATTAGCTGCTTCTCTGCGACAGCTGGAATTATAAATGACTGCAATGTCATCTGCATAGGTCGCGATAAGTGCCTTGGAAGGAGCTATCATATGTTGACAGTTGGGGCTGGGTATATCGGCAGTATATAGCGAGTAAAGCAGCGGACCAAGAACGCTCCCCTGTAGAACTCCTGCTCTCATAAGGTAGTTGTTAGAGTATGTGCCCTTTACCGTGACTTTAAACTCTCGTCCCTCAAGATATGATTTAAAAGTCCATAGAAGGGAGCAGGTAGTAGATGTTTAATTTTGCACAATAGGCCATACTCCATACTTTATCGAATATGCATATCAATACTTGCTGCATATCAATGAAAACGGCGTTGGAGTGCTCTAGGTCGTCAAAGGCTTGCAAGATGTGCTTTACCAATCTGTGATCAATTTCATTATTTTCCCTTAGCTCTACGCTAATTTGACTTTCTGAATAGTCTTTCAGTAGGGGCAAACCTATTTAATTTGTGCAGAAACCATTGTGGTTACGTAGTTGTCTGCTCCTTTTAGTATTCAATTTTTAGTGCTCCCGTTCTCGCTCCCGTTCCCGTTCCCATTCTCATTCCCATTCCCGACCCTAAAACTTTGCCCGTCACATAAGCTCAGTTAATTCGCATTAACAATAATTACTCGACCTTGAAGTGGGCTGTCTGAGCGGGAGCTTAAATCAAAATCTAGCCAGATACATTCGCATTCCCATTTTCATTTCCATTTCCATTTCCATTTTGCGAAACGGTGAGCGGAAAGGCAAGGCAAAAGGCGGAAGCAAACGGGTAGCACTGCACGTGAGGTGGGGTCGCTGGGATGACTGGGGGCGGCACCTGGGGCGGGGGTTGCAAAGCGCAAATAATAGTGCACGGCTAATTGGAAAACAAGCTCGGCGGCGCACTGTGAAAATAGTGCGATAAGACTTAAGCCCAACGCAAACACACATCCACCAGAAGATTTCACAGGAGCCGAATTAATTGCGCATACGCAATGTTGTCCAGCGGATTCCCGATCGGAGCTGGAAGGGAGCCCGAATGTGAAATGTGTGAGAGAAATCGGGTAACCAATTCATATTCTATTGTGCAACGGAGAGAAAACAAAACAACAGCAGCGGCCAGAATTGAAATTAGTGACAAATTCTACTCTTAACTCGCTGAAGTGGCTTCGTGCTAAGCGGCGACTGTGCCCAGCCTAATGGACTAATGGAATAACATGAGCAGCGCGTTGATGGAAATTATGGATCCCTCCGGCCTCTTCCCTTCCTTCCCTGACCATCCCGGCCAGGTCTCCGTGGAGAGAGAGAGCGTGAGTTCCCCTCAAATATGCTACGATTAGCGTGTCACCATCGCCATCGCCATTTCCAGCACCATGCCCATCCCCATTTCCCCCACCACGATCCCTGATACTTATATATTGAGATATATGTAAAAAACTTGTGAAAGTGTGTGCGTTTCAGTACGCGCGATCGCGATCACGCTTTAAGTCCCACAGCAGCAACAAAAACAATGCACAAAAGTTCAACAAAAAAATAAATTTACGGCATGTATGGAGCAATTTACAAAGTGTCTAAGTACAGTGGAATAGATGAGAAGTAAAAGTGCTAAATAATTAGGAATGTTAGATTAATCTCTTTGTTTACTTTTTAGATAAAGTAAAAAATACATTGGAGGCAGAGTATTCCACGTTTTCTAGGAATAAAATGATTGTCCTAACATCTGATTAAATTCCTATAATATTTCCAGTCGTACGAATTCTATTTTTATTTTAATTTTTAGTATATAATTAACATTTAATGTATTTAAAAAATAAACAATATAATACTCAAGCGACCGATGGAGTTTTTTATTTAAAAATTATATAATCTTTAGCTTATAGTTGACTTATTTAATTTTAAAATTTATTACACATTAGTCATTATAACGTATACTGTTCTTTATATACTTACATGGGCTTAATTGACTTGAATAATAACAAAAACTACTTAAAATTACAATTACAATTACATTGCATTGTAAAAACAAATTGAATTATTGAAAATCACAAATTACTCACTTAGTTTAAATTTAATGTAATCAAATAATTAAATTGAATCAAATAATTGATAATTAAATAATAATAATAATTAATAATTAAATTTAATCATTTAATAATACTCTCGTTAGTATAGTTAGTAGGAAAAAGTATAAATAATTAAGGTTAATTTACTTACCACTTAATTTTATATATATTTACCAATTAATTATATAACTCAAGGTCACGCTTCTAATTAAAATGCAATCGATCGTGGCGCTTAGCAGAAATTCATTCTTAAAAGAAAGACTGGATTTCCTTTCGATTCATTCACTCCTGACCACCGATCCCGTTCAGCCTTCGATGCAGAGTCAAGGTCAAATGGTTAGCTAGTGCAAATAAACATGCTACCGGGTGCTGGCAGCTCTGTGAAATCGAAAACGAACTTATTACGTATTCGCCCCATAGTGCCGGGCTCAAGTACGGCTGGCCAGCGGCAAACTATTGAACCCAACCGCTCTGTCAACGGTTCTAATGACGCCGCAGCCGCAGCAGTAGGCGTCCGTCCGACCCTGCCAGCTCCCCCTAACCACCCACGACTCGGGGGTTAAGCGGTAGTTTAGTTCACTGGCTCGGCGACTCTCCTGCTCTCACATTCTCTTTCCAAAAGGCGATGGAACCGCTCTCTTCCGCTGCTGCCGCTCGTAAGGTGCGTGCTGCCTCCGCCAACGCTGCCAACGCTGCCGTCGCTGTCGCTGTCGCCGTTTTCAAGTCAGCGGCGCTGCCCGGGTCCGGCAGTCTACAATCAGCGGACTAACCAAACAGTCAGCGTTCCATAAGTTTCGCGATTCAGTGATATTCCCGGCTACCGGTCCTATAAAGCAATCGGTGCGATCCCCAGGGAAAGCCAGACGCGTGCCACCATCCGCGAGTGAAACAACAACCCAAAGAACTCCAGACCTCCAGAGTCCTCTAAGAGTTAATCCAAACAATCCATACGAAGATGAGCCATCACTGGGGTTACACCGAAGAGAACGGTAAGCTCTCGTGCCTTGGCTAGCAAGAGCACTCTCACTCGGACTCGCTCTCGGACTCCAGTTGTTTGTTTTGAGTTTTGGCAGCCTCCGAATCAGGTTCCCGCTTTGGGCTTCGGTTTGTTTACTTTGCCCCGTAGTCTGGCCTTCGTCTAATCAGACATCGCCCGTCTGCTGCGGCTCCGAATTAAGTATTTTGAGTCATATGCACACGATGCGCATGCGTGGCTCAATAACAAGATTTTCTCCGGTTTCCTGTACACCACGGTTACCCCACGGAGAGATGCTCCCGTGCTGTGGGTCGTGTAAGCGGAATTTCCACAACAATTCCACAATGGTGCCGCAATCTTTTGTAAAGAAAACATCTGTTGTCTTGTATATAAGAACTCGCGACACAGGAATTTATCCCCTATTTTGTTTTTATGGCAAACATGATCTATCTGACGAAATACGTCACTCCCTGGAATCCAGCAGGGCTCTTGAAATTAGTCGTTAAACGATAAGATATTGGCTAGATATATGTATAGAGCTGGCCAAAGGCGTAGACTTCGAGGGGTAAGCCTAACCCAATAAAGCGTCGAAACAATAAAGACAAACAACCAGAGTGATGTGTGAGTAAACCCTTAATAAATAGGCAATTAGTCAGATAATTTACCACTTAAACGCACTCCAAAACAGTCTACGAATCGCGTTATCTTGGATAGGGTATAGATTGCGGAAAGAGAAGAAATAAGCAAGAGTATCGACTGTGGGGATTACTTCCGACGTCGATTGCACAATGCCTCCCAGGCGATTCTTAATGCACTTCATCAACGCCCTGCACTTCCATTTCATGCCTCATAAGCCAAAGCAGTGAACGATGAATTGCGCAAACAGACCCCGTCATTAGACGCGGACACTCATGAATATTGGGCATAAATTAAGTCGCAGGGGAGCGCTGCTTTGGGTCGGGGAGTTTCGCACGAGCTGAGTCTCGTGATCGGGTGCTTCCCACCAAGCCACCAACCGATCGGCCCCCGCCAGAGTCAACCGCCTCGCGGACCAAACGAGTTCGACTTCGACTCGCAGTTCGAGTTCTCGAGCGACCGACCGATCAAGCGTTCGATTCGGTTGTTTTCGCAGCCGACTTGGCTCCGTCTCTTTCTGCACGGCCCCAGACCCCAGGCCCCCGTCTCCGGAGCGTCTCTCTTCGCGGCTTTGAAGGCGGTTCATTTGCTTGTCAAGTGCATGTTCTTCGGCGCTTAAGGACACATGACGGACACGCCGGACCGGTTCCACATGCGGCCAGAGCTGGGCCAAAGTCTTGGTCTTACGTATACGTAATTTGCCTTGTCCACGTATCATACGCTTGATAAATAACAACAATAGAACACATACATACATTAGCGACATATCAATTTAGAAAGCGAAAGAGAACCTCCATTTTTTGACAATTTCAATTGATTTGCTTAACTGGGCGTGATTGCTCTGATTGATTCGATGTCGATGCCTATTTCGATACTGATTTCGCATCGCGCCGCGCTGGTAAATTTCCAGCGCAAGAAGAGCCTTATCAGCGAGCTGCTCCCTAAAAAGCGAGAATGCCCACATTGGGCATGAGAATCTTCTGTGTCATATATTTGTGCTCTCGCCAGAGATTGCGCGATCAGTGCAGCCGCCGTCCTTATCAGAGAGCCCAGGTTGAGTCTCACCCTTGGCACTGTCAGAGCTGTCTGAATGGTAACCGACACGCTTCCATCTGGACAATACAGATTGCTACTCGCGTGTCTACATGTGTGTGAAGATCAATCAACTGTCCCGAAGCCGATTTCCTATCAATATCAGCTGATTAAATCGCCAGTGCCGTAACCCTACTGGTTTTAACCCATTCCCGCGAGTGGAGGTATCTTTGTCGGAACCCTTCTTCAACTTGCGATGATAAACGCATAACACGAAATTAGTGTACTTTATGTTTGTATCGTTGAAATGTCATTATCAGAATGATCGATGGATTTTTAACGCATTTGAGCAATATATAAATTTTTGTTGACTTACCTCTCGGCTGGATCAAAATCACTGACGTAATAGTTGAGTCAGTCTAAAATTGCACAGGAATGACGTATTTTTGATTAGAGTCTATCACTTCAATGCGTTTTATTTACCATTTAATTGTCAGATCAAATCCAGACCCGGTCATTAAAGACAATATTTATTAGAGGGTTGGATAAACAGAAAAATAGACTCGCGAAAATCATTTCTCACGCAAGGAACGTGCGAGAGATATCGCCAGTTTGATATTATTTTTGGCCGGCTATATAGATATATACCACTTGACTTGCCAATCCAGATATTTTATTGGGCGCGCTAATAAAATTATTCCGATGGAAACCAAATTTTTATTCGCATATATATGTACATATATATAGGGGAATCGTTATAAAAAACAAGGCATCAATTCTCGCGTTGGAAAATTTTAGGAAAAGCTAAAACACTTTGGATACACAGTGTCCCATAAACGGATCTTGAACGTGACTACGTTCACATCTCAAACGTCAAACACTTCCAGGGGGAAACAATTCATTAGGCACTTCGGTTACGAACCTATTTCGTTTTTCTGAGTTTAGTGGAAATTCAATTATTCCATTTGCGTTTTTTTGTCACATGCAAACAAATAATTACAGCTCAAATTTTAGCAGGTGATTGAAGGGTTGGACGGGGTGGCTATTTATTTGTTTCCTTTCTATTAGATAAATGTCGTGTTCGTGGCCCAGGTAGACCATGGCCTGAAGGCACTTCTGGGGCTTCTTACAGCGCCAACCGGGTGATAAAAATAGTGGGCAGAGTGGTCGAGGCTTTCGTTCTTTAGCCCGGCCAATTGAGTGCCTATAAAAAGACATAAAACCGGGAGACAAAAGCCCCAGCACTGCAGTTATATATATCATATATATCATCAGATACTGACTCACAACAAGGAATTGGAAACTCAAGGGGTTCAGGTCGACGGAGGTGGGGTCTCCGCCCAAACCAGTTTTTTCGAGTACTTCCTTACGATCGCTCACAGGAAAGAACGAAAAAACACGCGACAAACTCATGCCTCCCTCCGAATCCGATGATTCCCCACCAGATATAATCATCCCAAGGCTCACTTAGAACGTTTAGCTCGTTAATTTGTAAATGCTAATTGCTAACTTTTTATTATATCATTTAATAGCTTTTTTAAGTTGTCGGAAAGATTCTAAGGTTTATATTTTATATTTCTTTCTCTGGTCCTCGGTGCCTGTGACAAATGGGGAAACCGAGACTGCAACTCTGGGAAATTATTGTTGCAGGTTCCACGTTATTTCTATTTCCGGAACAAGTTCATTCCGACAGCGTCAGTTTTTTCTGTTCTGACGGGGTATTTACGGAGATATGGTTGGGAGAGATATTGTTTGCCGTAATTCAATTAAAAAGCCGTTTGGATTTTATCACAGCATTAATGGCAACAATTACGCCGTTGCCTTTGTTTCTTGTGATCTTAATTGATATGCTATAAACTGAAAAGCGATGATGCATTATTTACAGAGCGTGCCGAAAGATAAATTTGCAGTGTGTAAAGTCGAAAAGTAAAATAGTTCCAAGTGGGGTTCGTTTAATTTGCTTCGAGGGACTGCAGGCCATATATTACCGAGTTCAGACTGGTTATTTCCGATCTCTAGCTTTCTGTTTAAACAAGTGTGCTATTTCGTAGCCTGTGTTTTCTTTCCTTTACTTTTCATTTGTGACAGTCCATTGTTATCGCAGACACTGCAAAACGTCGCCAGGTGATCTTAAAGTATTTACAGCTAAAGTCGGCAGTAACAAAATAGTTAAGTACACAAAAACAAAATGCCAAGCAGAAGCGTATGTAAATACACATTAAAATAAACAGAGAGTGGCAAAGTTTGACTCTAATGCCTCCTAAGCATTCACATTATTTTAACCGAAAACAGAAAGCAGATTTCTGCAGATTTATGATAGATTTAAAACTCTGAAATTTAGCGAAATAGTAAATAATATATCATAACAAAAGAGGATTTAAATAAATATCTGAAACATATATAAGAGCTGCCTCCTCGAAGATATTTCCATAAATTTTCAAGACATCAATTTGGTTGCAAATTATAAAAGGCAATGTGCTAAATATGACCGGAAATTTACACTTGACTGCTAACTCATGAAAGGATCGTGCATGGGGACTCAACTCCGCGCTGTTTTTCTTTTGTATGCCAAACACGGCGTATACGTGACATTCATGCGGCATGTGGGACCGATTTTCGATTGCATAAACATTTTGCACCTGGAAAGGGAATAAAGATCTTGATTTCGGCTTTGATAAATGCATTTCACCTGACTTTATAATTTATTATCAATTTTCTAGAGGACTTTGGGAATCAGTGAAATAAATACGCGAAGCGACAAAGCTTTTGACGCTTTGAGCCCGGTGATTTATCATATGACAAATGAGGCTTTGCGCGGTGGTGTCTTCGATAAGAATGCTGTCACCCCCTTGGTCCGAGGGAACCAGCCGGCAAACCAACATCATTGCAATTGAGCATTTATAAGTAATTTGTTGGTAGGGTTTAGACAAGTAAACACAAAGTCAGCCCACATTTCTGCGGTTTATCTGGAGCGTGCGTCTGCAACCTATCCTATCACATGACCGGCCGGGCCTGCGGTCTTCAGAGTGATTTTACTGGCACGTGACGTGGTTCTCTGTGTCAACATTTGCTCTGACTTTGCACACCACTCCGCCAGTAATTAAAAAGAATACGCATACAAGTCTATATGTGAGTCGTAAACTGCAGCAAACAGGGGATGAGCAAATACTTGTGTTGCCACAGCCGGTAGGTTGGTCAGATAAAAGCCTATGCAAATATTATGAGTGCCAGTTGAGCAAACGCCTGGGCTGGCGACAACCCCATAAATAAGATCTAGAGTCAATGTTTCGGTAAATAATTATGTGTTCATAAAAATTTTACGGTCCGCAGATTATAGTTGACATTGACAAGTCCTGCAATTATCTAGTTTTAAATTTGCACCTTAAGCTTTATTTGTTTATTTGCGTTTAATTGCAGCAAACTGATTTCCAGTTACAAGCTTGCTTTCTCTTGTTAGATTTATTATTTGAAAATATTTAATCTCATTTATTTTATTTATTTATTTATTGCGTAAGCGTGAAAATTCTTTGCTATCTACAATGATAGTTCTTATGTTTATCATGGTTTATTATTATTCCTTAATGGCCTCTTGGTTTAAATGTCTCATTAGGAAAAAAGTTAAGCTCTTTGACAGAATTAAACTAGATTCTCTTGGTTTGAGGAAACTATTCCATCAATCTTGGATTCCCTGGCCTAATGACCCATAATTAACGGCGGGCTCTAGACTGAATTGATTTTACTTGATTTATTGTTTGTCTTATCGATGGATTAGCACCTAGTTTAGGTGGCAAACAGACAGAGTAAATACATTCCTAATGACAACTAAGTGACCTAACCCATTCCATTTAATTTTTGTATTTTCAGGTCCTGCCCACTGGGCCAAGGACTACCCGCAGGCGTCGGGACATCGCCAGTCGCCCGTCGATATCACGCCTTCCAGCGCCAAGAAGGGCAGTGATCTGAAAGTCTCTCCCCTCAAGTGGAAGTATGTGCCTGAGCACACCAAGAGCCTCGTTAATCCTGGTAAGAACACGTTCAGATTATCCATTATAACTAAAATTTAAAGATGCATCCGGTTGAAATGAAGTAGGATTATGAATAATCTTCTATTAAATGTAACAATATTATATTAAACTAATAATTATTTAATTTATAGGTTACTGCTGGCGCGTGGATGTGAACGGCGAAAAGTCCGAGCTGACTGGTGGACCGCTGGGCGACCAGATCTTCAAGCTGGAGCAGTTCCACTGCCACTGGGGCTGCACGGACTCCAAGGGCTCGGAGCACACCGTCGACGGTGTGTCCTACGCCGGCGAGCTCCACCTCGTGCACTGGAACACAACCAAGTACAAGTCTTTTGGCGAGGCCGCTGCTGCACCTGATGGCCTGGCTGTGTTGGGCGTGTTCCTGCAGGCCGGTGCCCACCATGCCGAGCTGGACAAGGTGAGCAGCTTGCTGCAGTTCGTTCTGCACAAGGGCGACCGCGTCACTCTGCCCCAGGGCTGCGATCCCGGCAAGCTGCTGCCCGATGTGCACACCTACTGGACATACGAGGGCTCCCTGACCACCCCTCCCTGCTCCGAGTCGGTCATCTGGATCGTGTTCAAGACGCCCATCGAGGTGTCGGACGACCAGCTGAACGCCATGCGCAACCTGAACGCCTACGACGTCAAGGAGGAGTGCCCCTGCAACGAGTTCAACGGCAAGGTCATCAACAACTTCCGCCCCCCGCTGCCGCTGGGAAAGCGTGAGCTGCGCGAGATCGGTGGCCACTGATCGCCTCACGCCCGGGTCACCACCGTCTCTTGGATAGTCGACGCCTTCGAGTCACACGCTTAGCTGTTCGCACCTCACACATCATCGCATTCATTAGCGCAGCAGCACGCTAGGATCGGACTAAGCCTCGGGCTGGACCAGCACATCCCACTGTTCAATTCTCGTCTTTAGTTCGTACTACTCGCAGCAAGCATACCGCCTCCACGGGCATCCGTATCCGTACTCGCATCAGTGTTTGTGTAGCTGTAGCCTTAAATGTACGCCTGTTCGTTTGTTTGTTCGTAAAACGTTTGCAAAATGACAATTAGATTAATATTATTATGGTATTACAAACTAAATATAAATCGCTTAAATGTTGCATATTAAGACGGTGAAGAGCATTTTTATTTTATTTTTCGGATTGATTCTTTTACAGCTGGTTTAAGGTAAGCAAAACACATTGCGTTTGATGTACCAGTTTTTAGATTAATTACAACTGGATATTCCATAGCGTACGAATTCAGGATCACAAGGAATCAGTCGAGATCTTCTTAGATAGTTTAGTTTTTTGTGGAACATCCGGGTTTATTTTATTTTATTTTTCTTAGGTTGATAACAAATTTCAGTGTCCCTTTTTTTTTAATAAAAAATAAGTTTTCACAATACTAAACATTTTATTTCATTTATTTTCATTAATTAAGAAAATAGCAAATTTCTGTCATTTTAAGCCATATCCATACCCCTGACCTGATAAGGAGTGTTTTTTAATGATATGCTTCGACTCACATCAGGTGGGCAGAGGCAAGGATAGGTTTCTTAATATAATTTGAGCATTCACACCCAAGGACAATTTAACATGTATCAAAAAATATAGTTCGTTATAGGCCGTACATAAAACGCGGAAAGGGTCGTGCATCTCAAAATTCGATTTACACACATTTAGTGCAATCGGCCGAAAATAACGCGACGGTCTTGGAGGAACCGAGAAGAAATGTGTCCTTTAATGAGTTTGTGAAGAAACATCACTCCTTGGCAGGTCCGACGATCCTTCAGCGATGGCAGGCACAGAAGACGCAGCCTGTCGTTATAGGAAGGGAGGTGACGATGTGATTCCCAGTTAGGCCCCCGTAAAGCGTACAAAAAGAATTGTTTCTGAACTTATTCAATAAGGTCTTGAAACTTCGCATATTGAGTATTAGCCTTGCAATTGCAGTTAGATTGAAACTATAATCATTACATAATAAAAAACTTTTTTTTTCTTTTTCATTAATCATTTTTAATAGAAAAGTTAAGCAATTCTTTGGGCTTTTTTGTCCATTGAAGGAAATAACAACTTTTTAATTGACGCCACGCCAATTGATATTCAACAGCAGAATCTTTACTAGACGAATATGAGGTTGACTCCGAAGCTAAAACGTTTTGTGGTCGGGTATCGCTGAGCTTCGGATTGGAACAATTCAATTCCTGAAAGGATTTGAAGAGGTTGTACTTGCTGACTGCCGGGGCAGCTTGGCAAGTGTTCATCTTCTTCTTGGTCACCCCTTGCCGCTTTCCATTAACAGAAATATCATACGGTCTGTGAATAATAAGACTGAAATATTTGCAAAAGACTTATATTGGATTGTACCTTAGTTCTTCCGGCAGGAGCGACCAAGCCAAGCCATTGGGGGAAGGCTGCCAATCCAGACGCTGAGCGTGATCAAAGGTCAATTCACAACTATTGTCAATGCGTATCTCAGGCTTTTGGGCCTGAAATCTCGTATGCTGGAAGGGTCTGTCGTCAAACCGCCTGAAAATGGCACGCTCCAAGGGCTCCCGATGGGCATCGGCGCAACAGAAGTTGAGGCTGCTGAAGTAGATGGGCTTGGCGATCAGCGAGTCTATCAACGCTCCCTGCACCCCAAGCACATTCCAGCGGGCAAGCTTATCACTGCATGACATGGACAGAGTGCGTTCTCCACGTCCTGGTTTGGTCCGCAGGGCTCCTGGCGTCTGCTGCAGGTCATCGGACACCACATCCGACTCGGGGTCGCGTATCAGCTTGGCGCCAGTGTAAACCTTTTCGGATTCTTCTTCATCCAGTCTCTGACGCTTGGCAGGCTTTTCTGCACCGCTCTCAGCCAGTATGCAGGCATCGCCGCAGGGCGTCTGAGTGCTGAGGAAGTGAAACTCCAAGTGATCATCGATTTGATAACGATTTTGCTTGCTGTCCCAGTGAAAAATCCCCTCCTGCTTCAGCTCTCGGTACAGATATCGCAGGAATGCTCGGCGCGCTAGAACCTCGGCATGGGAATCGTTCAAAAGGAAGCCGTTGGGACATAGTTTGGAGGAACCAATGCATTTCGTTCCACAGCCGATAGCCACAACTCGGAGGCTATCAGTTTTCCGGTTGTACTCCACAATCCCGGCTAGAACTGTCCACTGGTTCGCAGTGGGTTTGCCGGTCTTTGGCAGGGACTTGAATTTGTCAAAGCAGATTTTTGCTATATCCTGTAATGATGGCTTTTTGTTCTCTTTAGCACACATGTTTTTAAACAATTTGTTTATTTATACCCGGGTAAGTGTGACCAGCACGCCACATTTCATGGAAGTGTATTTTGCATATTACACTCTGGTCACACTGTTCGTTTATTTACTTTCAGAGATTGTTGAAATCCACTTAAAACAAAAAACAAGAGGTTTGTTTTAATATTAAACATGCCGAAAGTTGTCTCGCGTAGCATCGTCTGCTCCGATACCAAGGACCAGGAGGAGTACAATGAGGAGAAGCCACTAAACATATACTACTGCCTCTGCAGCAAGATGGCTTTGATTTTGGGTAAGCAACTTGATCAAACAAACCGCATTGAGTCTGTCTTATACTTGCTTTTACAGATTGCACCCTGGACCAGTTGCCGCTGCGAGAGGTGGACAACGCCCGTGTGATTAATGCTAACGAGCACGCGAATAAACTGACCTACAATCCCACGCCAAAGATGCTCTACATAAAGCGCAAGAGTAGGGGCAACGCGATAGAGAAGCAGTACCGGTATAAGGTGAGTCGATCACACTCTGACTTTGCCAATTTAGCTCACTTTAATTTAATTTTATACTGTTACCCTTATCCTGTAGTGCCGCAGCTGCAATTTGCCACTTTACTACCGCCATAGCCCAGACTCCCATGTGACCTTCGTTATGTTCAATGCTCTGATCCGCAACAAAGGCGATGCGCCCATGGCCCAACTTCTAAGTTCCGTGGGCAACGGCAAGAGCAATAACAAACCTGCGGCTGCAAAACCAGCTACTATAGGCGCCGAGGATTCCGGTATCGTGGACGCCAGTGGAAAGAAGGTCATGGTAACGAGACACACAAAGAATATGGGCAAGTTCAGCTCGGTTACGGTGTCCACCATCGACGAGGAGGAAGACGAAATTGAAGCGGTAAGTTAAAAGTCTAAGAAATCCATGAAATGATGTTCATACTCTTGTTTTTACACAAATAGCGTGAGATTGCCGACAGCTATGCCAACAATGCGCGAATCATAGAGAAGCAGTTGCAGCGAAAAGGCGGAAAGCTTAGCGACGTGGGCGTCAAAGGAAAGCCGGAAGATGCGCCCCCTCCCCAAAAGAAGCAGCGCGGCACACTATTGGAGAGATAGTCAGGATTTTGTATGCCAAATAAATAAAAAAGCCTGTCTAATGTAATGTATCATCGCGAATTTACAAATATGTTTGGGAATTTGGCTGCAGGTTTGGATGTTTTTCCATAAGCCTTTTGAGCCGCTGACGCATCTTTTCAGCGTGTTTCTCGTGCGTATAGCGATGGTCTTTGACAAGTCCACATTGGGGGCAAAGAAAGTAGTGGGATTTTTCGTTGTGCAGCGTTTCGATTCTGGTTGGAAGCTCTACTTTGTCGAGAATTTTCTTCACCCGGCATGTTGTCCTTGGAGAACTATATAGAGCTGTCAAGGAGCGGTCGTATTTTAAAGAGGATGAGGCCTGTACCAAGCGCCTATTCTGTTTGCTCCTGGCCAGGTCGAGTTTAACATCGGCTCGAGCCGTGGACAGCTGCAACTCAGTGGGCGCCATCTCGTGGCCTGAAAAATACTCTTGCCATTGGTGGCGCAACTGATCGATGGCTTCGCTTTTCAACAGAAGGCTGGGACATTGAGGGTAGCTGGATTCGCGTTCCATATTTGCAATTTGCAATTCGGGATTGTTTAGCACTCACAATTTAAGAATTATCAAGTAAACTTCAATGTAAAATTTGAAAAGCATACTTTTTCTTTTGCATGTTTTTAATGTAAATGTAATAATGCCGCCAATGTTCAAATGAAAGTAAATACCTTACTTTTAAGCAAGCCATTACAAATCCTATTTATTCCTATCTTCACTTTATTTAATAAATTAAACAATCAATACCAACCTCTCTCAAACAAGACTTTTAAATTGCTTCTTCTTTGCCTGGAATAACTGTCAGTGACACGAACGCGTTTACCAACACTGTCAATTTAACTAGTGCTGCCAACTTTGCAGTCCGGATGAGAATGTAAAAAATATACGCAGCTACTCTTTAAGAATTTATTTAATTTAATCTAAATTTAATTTAGAAAACTTTTCTATGTAATCTTTGCGAAAATGTATACATTTACATACATCCCTATATTGCCAGTGCTGTTTCTTTTCAGTACCTGACAAGCATAATATCATACCAAGTTTAGAAAAGCGCTATTCATGAAATTTCATTGTTTTAAATTAGTCACAAGAGAGTTTCGTCGACTTAGCTGGAACACCGAAAAAGGGGGAAAACCTGCAGCCGGCGAGAGGCGAATGTTACCAGCCCCCAATGGGAAATAAAGAAAATCGTGACTTTTCCAGTCACTTCTGCGAGGCGTTACGGCGTCACGGCAAAAAACGCGGCCGACCACACTAATTTTTCCAAGCGACGGACCACCTCACTTAAACCACAAAAAAAAAGAAGATACATATACAGAAAACAAAATCGCCATTGAACGGGTGCTAAAAAAGAACGCGAATCGGGTGTGTGTGAAAAATGCGACGCTCACAGTGGCGCCGCTCCACTCTTTAGACGCTCCAGAAGCTCGGGTTCGCCTGGGTCCGCTCCACTCTTCGCTTGACTAATACAAACATCGGGCGGGGAGGAGGAGGAGGAGGGAAGGCGAAGGCACCAAGGAAAGAGTGCGCTGCGACAGCAACGCAGCGACGGCTCCTCGGCGGATAGGATGTTCTCCGGATCCGGCAGCCATGCCCTCACCATCAGCTACGGAGGCGGGATTGGGCTGGGGGGCGGGGGCAGCAGCACTGGCAGTGGTGGTGGGGGCGGGGCTGGTCTGCAGGACTGCGACGGCTACGACTTTACCAAGTGCGAGAACGCGGCCCGCTGGCGAGGCCTGTTCACGCCGTCGCTGAAGAAGGTGCTGGAACAGGTGCACCCTCACGTCACCGCCAAAGAGGATGCGCTGTTCTACGTGGAGAAACTCTGCCTCCGCCTACTGGCCATGTTGTGCGCCAAGCCGCTGCCCCACTCCGTCCAGGACGTGGAGGAGAAGGTGAACAAGTCATTTCCGGCCCCCATCGACCAGTGGGCCCTCAACGAGGCCAAGGAGGTGATCAACTCGAAGAAGCGAAAGTCAGTCCTGCCCACGGAGCGTGTGCACACGCTGCTCCAAAAGGATGTGCTGCAGTACAAGATCGACAGCTCGGTATCTGCCTTCCTCGTGGCCGTCCTCGAGTACATCTCGGCTGACATTCTCAAAATGGCTGGCGACTACGTGATCAGGATCGCACACTGCGAGATAACCAAGGAGGACATAGAGGTGGTAATGAACGCCGACCGCGTCCTCATGGACATGTTGAATCAGAGCGAGGCGCAGATCCTGCCAAGCCCATTGTCGCTGCCCGCCCAGCGTGCCACCGCCACATACGAGGAGACCGTCAAGGAGCTGATACACGATGAGAAGCAGTACCAGCGCGACTTGCACATGATCATACGGGTCTTCCGCGAAGAGCTTGTGAAGGTAGTGTCGGACCCCAAGGAGCTGGAACCGATCTTCTCCAACATCATGGATATCTACGAAGTGACGGTGACGCTTCTCGGCTCCCTGGAGGACGTCATCGAGATGTCCCAGGAGCAGAATGCCCCATGTGTGGGCAGCTGCTTCGAGGAGCTGGCCGAGGCCGAGGAGTTTGACGTGTACAAGAAGTATGCGCACGATGTGACATCGCAGGAATCGCGGGATGCGCTTAGCAATCTCCTGTCGAAGCCCGGGGTACGTTTACTTCTCAGTATAAGCATATTATGATCTTTACTGAACAATCTCTTCCTTTACCTTGTGTAGGCTTCACCCCTTAGATCTGCGGGCCACGGCTTTGGAGACGCTGTCAAGTACTATCTGCCCAAGCTGCTTCTGGTGCCCGTGTGTCATGCCTTCGTCTACTTCGAATACATCAATCTTCTCAAGGATCTCAGCTCGTCGCAGGACGACATTGAGAGTTTCGAGCAGGTCCAGGGCCTGCTGCATCCGCTCCACTGTGATCTCGAGAAGGTGATGGCCAGCCTGTCCAAGGAGCGCATGGTGCCAGTAAGAGGGCGAGTGCGTCGCCAGCTGGCCATCGAGCGAACGCGAGAGCTTCAGCTGAAGGTAGAGCACTGGGACGACAAGGACGTGGGTCAGAACTGCAATGAATTTATTCGAGGTGAGTAGCCGGTTTACAAAATAGTAAATGGTGGGCTTTAGACAGAGGTATCCTTGTAAGAAAACCTAATTCAAATACAAATTTTGCAGAGGATTCGCTGTGCAAGCTGGGATCGGGAAAGCGGATCTTGAGCGAGCGCAAGGTTTTTCTATTCGATGGCCTCATGGTATTGTGCAAAGCAAATACCAAGAAGCAAACGCCATCGGCTGGAGCGACCACCTACGACTACAGGCTGAAGGAGAAGTTCTTTATGCGATGCGTCAAGATAAACGACCGAACGGACAGCGACGATCTAAAGAACAGCTTCGAGCTGGTCCCCCGCGGTCCGCCGGCCATCGTGCTGACGGCCAAGAACGCGCAACACAAGAACGACTGGATGGCCGACCTGCTAATGGTGATTACCAAGTCGATGCTCGACCGAATTTTGGACAGTATATTGCAAGATATAGAAAAGAAGCATCCGCTCCGCATGCCCAGTCCGGAGATCTACAAGTTCGCGGTGCCGGACAGCATCGACAACATTGTGTTGGAGGAGCGCGAGAGCGCTGGGGTGCCGATGATCAAGGGAGCTACGCTATGCAAACTGATCGAGCGTCTCACATACCACATCTACGCCGATCCTACTTTCGTCCGCACCTTCCTCACCACATATCGCTACTTTTGCTCGCCGCAACAGCTGCTACAGCTTTTGGATGAACGCTTCAACATACCCGATCCTAGTTTGGTTTATCAGGACGCCGGCACAGCACCTCTGGGGGGGATGGGCGGCGTTGGAGGCGACAAGGAGCACAAGAACACGCATCGCGAGGACTGGAAACGGTACCGCAAGGAGTACGTTCAGCCGGTACAGTTCCGAGTCCTTAATGTGCTGCGACATTGGGTGGATCATCACTTTTACGACTTTGAGAAGGATCCCATGCTGCTGCAGAAGCTCCTCAGCTTTCTGGCGAATGTCAATGGCAAGTCAATGCGAAAGTGGGTGGACTCTGTGCTCAAGATTGTTCAACGAAAGGTAAGATGAATTAATTTATAAAAATTAAAAGTTTATTAATAAAATATTTGCAGAACGAACAGGAGAAAAGCAATAAGAAGATTGTCTACGCCTACGGCCACGATCCTCCACCCATCGAGCATCATCTAAGTGTTCCATTCGATGAGATAACGCTCCTCACCCTGCATCCACTGGAACTGGCCCGCCAGCTCACCCTGCTCGAGTTCGAGATGTACAAGAATGTAAAGCCATCGGAGCTGGTCGGATCGCCCTGGACTAAGAAGGACAAAGAGGTGAAGAGTCCGAATCTACTGAAAATAATGAAGCACACCACCAACGTGACGCGCTGGATTGAGAAGTCCATCACCGAGGCGGAGAACTACGAGGAGCGGCTGGCGATCATGCAGCGAGCCATCGAGGTGATGATGGTGATGCTGGAGCTAAACAATTTCAATGGGATCCTTTCCATTGTCGCGGCAATGGGCACTGCATCGGTCTATCGGCTCCGATGGACGTTCCAAGGACTGACGGAGCGTCACAGGAAATTTCTGGACGAGTGCCGCGAGCTCAGCGACGATCATTTGAAAAAGTATCAAGAGCGATTGAGATCCATCAATCCGCCATGTGTGCCATTCTTCGGTCGCTATCTGACCAACATACTGCACCTGGAGGAGGGCAATCCCGATCTGCTGTCCAACACGGAGCTAATCAACTTCTCCAAGCGGCGAAAAGTGGCAGAGATCATTGGCGAAATTCAACAGTACCAGAACCAGCCATACTGCCTCAGCGAGGAGTCCACCATTCGACAGTTCCTCGAGCAACTTGACCCCTTCAACGGATTGTCTGACAAACAAATGTCCGACTATCTATACAATGAAAGTATGCGTATTGAGCCAAGGAACTGCAAGACAGTGCCCAAATTTGTAAGTACTTATTCCGTTGTCAATAAGTTGATCGAAATATCTTGCTATCAAATCGATGCAACGTTTTATTAAACGAATTTAACAAAGTAAAATCTTAATGTTTACACCTACAAGCGGAGCTAAGTTTGAATAACGTTTAAAGTCTTAAACCTCTAGCCCCGAAATAGCCTAAGTAAGACCCAAGCTGTTCACAGCATATAAAAACAATTTAAAATTTATTTTAGGTATTTGATTTGTTACCATGCTTTTGACATATAAAACATCCTTTAAGTTTCACGGTTACAGCAAACTATTAATGTCGATGGCTTGCAAATTCTAAAGCCTTAAAAAAAGCGATATCTTTAATATGAAGATTTTAATATTATTTAATTGGTAATACTGAAAACTTTAAATATTTTACAGGGGCTAACCAGTAAAGTTCAACAGTTATACTTTTATTTATATACTAATTTTAAAAATCTCTCTTTCAGCCACGTAAATGGCCCCACATTCCGCTCAAATCGCCGGGCATTAAGCCACGCCGTCAGAATCAGACTAATAGCAGTAACAAGGCGTCGAACAGTACGTCGACAGCCGCAGCAGCAGCCTCTTCAACGGCAACAGCCGCAACGATAGCCACGGCGGCGGCACAGTCTGTCAGCACAATGGATCCTTCGTCGACTGGAGGTCTGGCCGACGACCAGAGTCCACAGCACAATCCGCACGCGTTCTCTGTTTTCGCGCCAGTTCTCATACCGGATAGAAGCGCCAGCGGCTGGAGCGGCACACCGCTTCACGGTCGAACGGACCACAGCAACGGGGTTGCGGGTGCAGTGGCTGCGCCACATATCCCTAAAAAACCGGGGGCTCATGTGTGGAGCAACAACACCGCTACTCCCCAGGCCCCTGCAATGGATGTGTTCAGTCCAGCGCTGCCGGAGCATCTGCCAACGCAATCGCAGCCGGACAGTAATCCCTTTGCCATGTCGGATGCGCCGCCCTCGCCGCTGCACAGGGTGGTGGTCAGTCCGCGACATGAGGCGGCAACGGGCAACCGATCACCATTCCAAGGGCGGATGCAGTACAGCCCCACTCATAGTATTTCCAGTACTGTGACTCTCACAGGAATGATGGCTGGCAGCGGGGGAATGCCCGGCGAGGATATAAGTCCGCAGACGGGAGGTTTCTACTACAACAGTGCCCATCAGCAGGGTCCGACGGGAGCCGTGCCGATCTCTCCGCACGTCAACGTCCCAACCGCCTCAAATCTAGAGTATCGAGCTGTGCCGCCTCCCTTGCCGCCGCGGCGCAAGGAGCGCACGGAGAGTTGCGCCGACATGGCGCAGAAGCGACAGGCACCGGACGCACCCACAGTAAGTTTTTAATCATTTAGTTAATATATCAATTACAACGTATTCTTGTTCCAGTTACCTCCACGCGATGGCGAGCTTAGTCCTCCCCCCATTCCGCCACGGCTCAACCATTCCATGGGATACTCACGAAACAGCCAGGGCAAGGAGTTTGTGGGCAAGAGCAGCTTGCTTCTGCCCAACACCAGCAGTATTATGATACGCCGCAACTCGGCGATCGAGAAGCGAGCTGCTTCAGCTGCCCAACAATCGGAGCCAGCGATGATGGGATCGGGGTCCATTAATACAATGCTTGTGACGGTGCCACAGACAGTAGGAACGGACGAACAGCCGCCGCCGCAATCGATCTCGCCCGCCCTGAGCTCCTCGACTACCACATCACCGCTAACGCCCGCCACACCCATGTCCCCCAACATTCCCAGTCATCCGGTTGAGAGCACCTGCACGAGCACCTATGCGCGAATGCGACACCAGCACAATCATACGCAGCACCTGCCCCATCTGCCCCACCATCATCATCACCAGCATCAGCATCAGCACCATTCAAATCAGACGCAATCGCGCTCGTCCCCCAAGGAGATATTTCCGATTGCCACGAGCCTGGAAGGCACTCCCAAACTTCCACCAAAACCTAGTCTAAGCGCTAACTTCTACAACAATCCAGGTGAGTGACAAAGAATCAGTATTTCTTTGGACATTGAAATTAATTTGCAATCCACACACACAGATAAAGGTACGATGTTTCTTTACCCAAGTACAAACCAAGAATAATTTAAATTGCCTGGCGATGTGATAGGATAAAACAAACTACGAGTATGATCCGTAAGATTCAATGTTGAGAGCACTGCCCACTGTGCAGATATACATATATGTATGAGCGGAACGAGAGATATATACGTAGGTACAATTATGTATTCTAGTTGGCATACATAGGCATATGCAGCAAATATGGACCGAGTTACATCTGATGATTTTTATTATTCGAAACTCATTAAACAAATGCAAACTCTCATTTACACAAGGAGCACAAAACATGCATAAACACACACACACACACATATAGATACGGATACACAACAAAAACAACAACAACAACAACTACAAATGCAAAAATGAAATTATGTTATTATAATTATTATTATAAATATTTGTAAATATCGAAAAACATTGTATTGATCGTAGAACGTAAAACAATAAAATATAACACTATTGTTAGACAGTTGGTGATATGTTTTATTTAACTATATATATGTATATGTTTAACATTAGAGAGTTAATCCATAGTTTAAATGGAATGTTGTGTTAAGCACTTTCAGAATTCCGCGAAGTTGCGGAAACGATGTGTCTAATACTGGCGTCACCAGCTCCACTTCTAAAACCTACATTCTTGCCTTTCAAAGTAATTTGGTCACTGGTGCATGCTATTGAATTGATCAGGAAAGAAACAATTGGAATTATAAATTGAAAATACAATACTTTTGTATGTAATGTAAGCTACTTCTTCAAAGAATTTATTTTACTGATGATACTTCTGAGCTATGTTAAAAAACTGCTGTAAGTCCCAAAGTCTTTGGTATAAATCCAACAGCCTTGACCTTGGCTCTGCAAGAACCTCTTTCTTTCATTAAATGTTTAATAATTTCAAAATATGTAAGTGGTCAAAAACCATTCTAGCTCCCAACGAATTCAGGGTTTTCCTTTTAAGACCTTGACAAGCAACTTTACTTTAGATTAACATATTACTGCAGCACACCTGGCAGACTCGGGGTGTCCAACATAATTGGATCCACTATTAACATATATTGCTAATTAGCTTCGATAGAAAAGAAAAACTGTGGGGGACCAAGTAGAGCGGCTGTAGTCGCCGACTAATTGTAGTGGCAGTGCACTGAATGTGCAATTAAATTTGATGTGAACAGTTTAGCACATAGTTACATTGGTATCTATATGAAGCAGTTGGGTGAGTTGTGCGTTGCGAGCTCCTTTCGCTTTTCTAACGTCAGAGACGTCATAAAGCTGATCTCCGGACAAATACTTCCTGTTAATTTGGGCTGCTCTCGGCGAAACAGGTTTTTGTTTTTGAATGTATTTTCGTATTTTCGTGCGAATGCGTGTGTGTCCAGCCCCTTATCAGAAGTTATAGCCGGAGTTATGGGGTGCATCCAATAAATTCCCCCAGTTAGTTGCCCGCACACGATCCCAATGATGTGTCACTTAACGATCCGATTTTGATTGGGGATGCGGTAAAGCACCGCAGATTTAATTTTTGCCTCGCACTGGTATGTCCGAGCTGGTGGTGTTGCCAAGGTGAATAAACCAGGGAACATCAGAAACGTCATTATTTCGGTGAAGAAACCTCAGAGTGTCTGGGAAATGCGCAATCGGCCGAGCAATTATTTACATGCCAAATTTTAACCTAGGAACAACGTTAATATATCATTGCAGACACTTGGGAAATTTCCGATGAACATGCACTGGTAAAGAATCTCGCCCCCTTCAATCCATAGCCTATAGCCAAGGCCACTGGGATCAGTCATCGCCGGGGGAGGCATCGCTTCAAGAATCATATGCTGGTAGATGGCTTTCGCTTTCGCTTTCCTTTAAACTTGACCAACATTCATGTACATAGGTGGCAATTACCTAACGAAAGATCTAAACGACCTACACCAACGAATTCTCGTGTGCAGCCCTCGCATCTGTCGATATCACGTTTCAGTTGTGCAATTTACACAACAATTGGCCAAAGAATTATTCAATGAATTAGCATTTAATTCACTTGATTGCCGGTAATGAGAGAGAAACCCGCGCATAATCATCTCGCGGCAATTACACGGGACGTTTTCCTACATAATTGTATTACATGAGCATATCAATTAGCCAATTACCCGCAATCTCTCGCCTCGAGACGGCAGCGATTTGGAGAGTTCTGCGATGAATGGACGACGGCCGGTGGCCAGTGGGAAATCCCTTCGGTGACAGGCTATAAACGGATGAGGAACCCCAGCCACAGGTGTTGAGTGCTCTTTCCTCTAATGCTTTCCCCCAGGCCCGCCCAATCCGGACAGCAGCGCCAGCAGCCCCCGGCACCAGAACCAGAATCGACGAGTCGACGATCGTCGGATCGGCGATCGGCAGCTCGAGCAGCATTGTCTTTATGTAAGTGGCTTCGCATTCGCGTTCGGATTCTGAATTGTGGAACTCGGCCCGCGTTTTATAAAAGCAGCAACAACAGCGTCAGCTCATTCAGTACGTCCGCAGACCATTCCGAATCATTGTCAAGTGCAGCCTGCAGCAGCAGCAGCAGAAACAGTAAGAGCAACAGCACCAGGAACGAACCGCTGCAGTCGCCATCGAAGCGTTAGCCAAGTGCTCCATACAGTATACATAGTCGTGAACAGCAGCCAAAAGAGCCAACAAAATGCTGGCCAGCGAGAACTTCCCTGCACACCACTTCAAGGAATCTATATTTAAGCCCTACAGTACGGGTGCCGATGATTTGGCAGCAGCCACCGCGGCGGTGGCGACCACGTCGTCATCGCCTGATACCGCCTCAGTCGACTTCGAGACCGCCCGCAAAATGCTGACCGCCAACGGATGCAGCAGTAACAATAATAATAATAATATCACCACGGACACGCAGCCACAGGATGGCCTGTCCGGCTTTGTGGCCAGCCATCCGGCCGCCCAGTTCGAAGGCTTCATCCGGGCCTGCGTGGACGAGATCATCAAGCTGGCCGTCTTCCAGGGCACCAACCGCTCCTCCAAGGTGGTCGAGTGGCACGAGCCCGCGGAGCTGCGCCAACTCTTCGACTTCCAGCTGCGGGAGAAGGGGGAGTCGCAGGAGAAGCTGCGCGGGCTGCTCCGGGAGACGGTCCGGTTCTCGGTGAAGACTGGCCATCCGTACTTCATCAACCAGCTGTACTCCGGAGTGGATCCCTACGCCCTGGTGGGTCAGTGGCTCACCGATGCCCTCAATCCCAGCGTGTACACCTACGAGGTGGCTCCGCTGTTTACGCTGATGGAGGAGCAGGTGCTGGCCGAGATGCGGCGCATCGTGGGCTTCCCCAACGGCGGCCAGGGCGACGGAATCTTCTGTCCTGGCGGTTCAATAGCCAACGGTTATGCAATCAGCTGCGCTCGCTACAGATATGCGCCCGAGTCCAAGGTGAGTACCCGCTCGAACCCACTCCCCACACACAAGTGGTTTCGGGCCACACTTCCACACGGAAGTCCGCGATCCGCTCAAGGCGAATCGACGTCTAACGCCACACTGCAGGCCGAATCGTTAGTCATGCCCACATAGCTGTGATATAAGCAAGTGAAACTGAAAGTTCTGCCAATTAAAAGGCCTATTTCAGTATAATGTTTAGCTATGCGTGGATCCTGCATTTGTTCCTGTTTTTATTATTTTGATTTACTTAAAAGAACTATTTCTGTTTCTTGATGGCCTTTTAACAAAAGAATTAATTTGTTTATAAATTAGAAAAGTTTTACTTAAAAATTCAGATAAATCGTAGAATTTGGATCAGTTGAAAAAATGTATTTTAAGCAAATAAATTTTGTTTACTTATTGTAATTTTTTTTGTCAAATAGTGATTTGTTAGTAAAATGTAGGGTCCTAAAAAACAAATATTATTTAGAAGTATCAAGTATCTTATTATTGCTCCCGTTAGGGCAGGACATTTCCAAATAGGATGCTCCAAGGATTAAGTTGCCTCAGATTCATCACATTTCCGGCGGTTGTCATTGTAGGTGACCTGTGAGAATTCCTACTAACGGGTTATAAATATATTCTTGATAAAAAATAATAAAAAAATAAGGTTTAATCATCTTTTCGTGTCCGTAAACCACTTTTACAAGCCTCAAATATAGTTACATTTATACTGTAACTTTGATTTTAAGTCGCATTTACAATATATAATTGGATGAATTTAATTTTAATGGTGTGGTCTAGACTGTGATAACATATCAAAACATTTTAGCTCAAAAAAAATTTTTTTTGAATACATTTTCCAACTAAAGCATTAACATTTTGTTAAAGCGAAAGAATCTATTCTTACATTTTTATTTATACAATAAAGTTTCCGCATTTTATTTATATAGAAAAACGGACTCTTCAATGCCAAACCTCTGATTATATTCACCTCGGAAGATGCCCACTATTCGGTGGAGAAGCTGGCCATGTTCATGGGCTTCGGCAGCGAGCACGTGCGCAAGATAGCCACCAACGAAGTGGGCAAGATGCGTCTGAGCGATCTGGAGGATCAAGTGAAGCTGTGCTTGGACAACAACTGGCAGCCATTGATGGTGTCTGCTACATCCGGAACTACTGTGCTTGGTGCCTTCGACGATCTGGTTGGGATCTCTGAGCTGTGCAAGAAGTACAATATGTGGATGCACGTGGACGCGGCTTGGGGCGGCGGTGCCCTCATGTCCAAGAAGTATCGTCATCTCCTGAATGGCATCGAACGGTTAGTTGACTACTTAAGTGTTCCTCAAAGAAAGAAATTTAAAAAAAAACTTCATTTTCAGAGCTGATTCGGTTACCTGGAACCCCCATAAGCTGCTGGCGGCATCCCAGCAGTGCTCCACATTTCTGACGCGTCACCAGCAGGTGTTGGCCCAGTGCCACTCGACCAATGCCACATACCTGTTCCAGAAGGACAAGTTCTACGATACCTCCTATGACACGGGCGACAAGCACATCCAATGCGGTCGTCGGGCGGATGTCTTCAAGTTCTGGTTCATGTGGAAGGCAAAGGGCAGTCAGGGCCTGGAGGCGCACGTCGAGAAGGTCTTCCGCATGGCCGAATTCTTCACCGCCAAGGTGAGGGAGCGTCCAGGGTTCGAGCTGGTCCTTGAGAGCCCGGAGTGCACCAACATCAGCTTCTGGTATGTGCCACCCAGCCTGCGACAGATGGAGCGCAACCGGGAATTCTACGACAGGCTGCACAAGGTGGCGCCCAAGGTCAAGGAGGCCATGATCAAGAAGGGCTCCATGATGATCACCTACCAGCCTCTGCGGCAGCTGCCCAATTTCTTCCGGCTGGTGCTGCAGAATTCGTGCCTGGAGGAGTCCGACATGGTCTACTTCCTCAACGAGATCGAGTCGCTCGGCCAGAACTTGTAGTTTCCGCGTGGAAAAGTGAAAGCGAAAACTTGTAATATGGGTTAAGTGTTGAAAACATTCTTTTTAGGCTAATGCCGAACATACATATAATATTGTAGGGTATCGTTAATTACACCCCGCTTGTATATATACTATTGGATGTCAAGTATTACCTCCAAACAAAGAACAAAATACATACTTATAGGTCTTTTGATTTAGATTGAATCGTGTTCTTTTGTATTGGGAACAAACTAGCAGGGGAAAGTCTCAATCTTACGATTATTTTAATCCTCTCCCAGGAACCAGGAACGAAGGCAAGAAGTCTTTTACGCCTTTTTTACTTCCTTAGCGATTGGAAAGCTCCCTCAAAATGCAGCTAAAGGAACTCTCTCGTTCGCTATACTCAGAAGCAAATTAATCGATTTTTAAGGGATCAATTTTTATACTCTTGCAGGGTATTATAATTTCAGTCAGAAGTTTGCAACGCAGTGAAGGAGTCATCTCCGACCCTATAAAGTATATTTATTCTTGATCAGCATCAACAGCCGAGTCGATCTAGCCATGTCCGTCTGTCCGTCCGTTTCTACGCAAACTAGCCCCTCAGTTTTGAAGCTATCTGAATGAAACTTTGCAGATAGTCTTCTATATACTCTCACTCGTACATAAGTCGGAACGAGCCGGATCGGTCAACTATATCATATAGCTGCCATACAACCAATCCGTAAATTTGTTGAAAAAAAAATTATAACTTCACTGTTTTTAAACATAAATTTATCAACTCTCGGTTATGAGCTTTCTATATTGTTTTAGGTTTTTGAATTTAATTTTATAAAAATCGGACTACTATATCATATAGCTGCCATAGGAACGGTCGTGAATTTTTCAGAAAAAAAAATGATAGCTTTGTCAGTTTTCAACATAATTTCCTCTACTTTAAGATATAAGTATTTCATATTTTTTCAGAATTTTGTTGTAAATTTCATAAGAATCGGACGACTATATCATATAGCTGCCATACGAACGATCGGTAAACGTGGAGAAAATTACATTTTACTTTGCATGTAAAAATGTGAAAAAATGTAAAAAAATGTAAAACTGTAAAAATTGTATGAATATGAAAGTAGGTCATATTATATTATATTGGGTTAGATTATAATTTATACAATTGGAATCTGCAAGGGTATACCAACTTCGGCGTGCCGAAGTTAGCTTCCTTTCTTGTTTATTATTTTTTTGACACCGAGAGTTTTCTTGATTTTGGTTTTTAAGCAGATACGTGATACAGTGAGAGACAATCGTCACTTTTTACTTTGGAAAGTAAGCTTAAGATTCTAATTTTAAAAGACATACAAATACCTCATTTATTTTAACATGTTTTTTTTTTTTCTTAAAATATATTTTTAAGAATAACAGGAACTTAAACATCACTCAATAGTCTTTAAGATCTCTCCAAACCTTAAGGAAATGCATAATAAATTAGAGATAGCCACTCTACTTGATCCAGTCCCATTTGCTAATATCATTTCCGCCGGCTTTCTCAACTGCCTCAGCCACGCTTAGGCTCTGACCAGGCTCAATGCCATAGCCGATACGCAGACCGTGCGGATTTGAAGGCGTTCGGCAGTCCATGTTGCACTCCTTACGCAACACCGTGTCTACTTCCACAGACGAAAAGAAGGCCACCGACATGGGCAGGTCCCTTAAGCCAATTCGGGAAACGCAAAAGGACCGGGTCATAAGGTTCGTCACGTGCATAGCCAGCGCCGCCTTAGGAGCAAAGTCCTCCTTAACCAAATAGCGCAACTCGTCGTGGAAACTCAGACAGAAGCGGACATGCGGTCCCATCAGCCACCGCATACTGACCAGCATAAGGTGCAGGAAGTCCACGGCTCCGCTCTGCACGACCCAGTTGATGCGGGTCGGCAAAAACCGTTGCTCCTGCTCTGCACCGCCGTCTGCCTCCAGGGCCCTGCTAAGGCGCCCGCCCAGGAACGGTGTCTGCGGCTGTGCCTTTGTGGCGATCTCCTCGAGGCGATTAAACATGGCGCTTTCGGTGCCACCTTGCCAATGGGGACGATGGAAGACCTCGCTCAAGGTGCGATTTCGCTGGAGAGAAAGTCGGGATGCCTCGTAGCTGGAGTAACTGTTAAAAAAAAAAGAAAAATTATGGGGCATTCGCCAAGACTGCGGAAGAATACTCACGCCCTGTCTTCCAGTTCGTCGTGGAACTCCTCCCGTAAGCGATACACCCTTTTTCCTTTGGTGATTGCGAACATCTTCATAGCCTTGGCCTTGGCCTCCGAAGCACTGAATGTGGGATTGAACTGGCGAAGAAGCGTCTCGGCGAACTGCTGGCCAGCTCCATAAATGCGGGCGTAGTTAATCACCTTGGCGTGGTCCCTTGAAATGCCGACGGCCTTGGCCGTGATAGAGTGCATGTCACTGCCGTTGGCCTTGCTACCGCTGAGCGTCATCCAGCCGAGCGGCGTTGCTCCGTGCTCCCCACAGGCATAGGCATCGCCCAGAACGGAGGCTATCCAGAGTTCCTGGGAGTCGACATCGGCTCCGACCAGCTTGAATCCTGGGGGCGCCTGCACCATCGAACGCAGCTCCGATCCCAGGCGGTCCGGCCGAGAATTCGAAGCCGTCATCCAGGTGGGCTCCATGGCACGACGGGTTAAGGTGCCACAGGCAACCACCTGGGGACAAATAGCTCCGTAGGCTCGGAGCTGGGCCTTTCCTCCCCTGATCTCAGCAGGCAGTTGCTGCTGGTCCAGCCAGACTACCATTTGACCCATGATGCGATCCCGGTTGTTCCTCCAGTAGGACATCATGCGAGCGATTTCTACGACCCTTGTGGCCTCTTGACAAGAAGGATCACCACTGCTCAGCACGTTCTGAGAGAACTTATTGAGGAAGTCCCTGGACAAGGGATTGCCCACCCGAAAGGAGGGTCCATTCTTGTGCGGCAGCTTCAGAAAGAAGCAGCAGTCCTCAAGTATCTTATTGCACCACACCCCAGAGCCTTGGTACTGAGTCTCCAGCCTCTGTTGCTTCTGTGACAGCTTCTTATAGTGCTCCCGCTTGCCCAGGTGCTGCTCCAGCTGATCGGAAAGGGAATCCATGGCCAGATCACTCTCCGCCTGCAAAGCGCTCTGCCGGGCAAACTCCGGAACGGGGCAACGTTCCAATAACTGCTCCAACGGCAGCCGTTCAACTCCGCCAGTGTCGTTGCGAAAAGGGACGAGAAAGCCCCAGCCTTGTTCTCTCTCGTAATGCAGTGGATATCCTTCCCAGCAGAGGGACAGGAGCTTGGGGGCAATTTGCATGCCAGTGCTGATTTCGGTGGCTCCCGGAGACCAAAGGTCCTCAACTTCAGTATCTTCCAGGACTTCTGCAGCCTCTTTTTTGTACCTGCTCGGCGGTGGCTTGCGGCATAGCTTCCGATACCACAGCGGATATCCTGGAAGCAGAGGTCTCCGGGCAGGCAGTAGGGAGTGTTGATCGTACAGATGCTGGAACTTGGCCTGCAGGCGTCGCTGTTCTGCAGTAGTTCCCACATTGGATTGGACCTCATCCCTGGGCAATGGCTTCCGCTTGGGCGGCTGCTTCATTTTCAACTCTTGCACGCTCCAGTCCTCGTCCCACAGCCACAGATTTTGGCGATACTTATCGTCGTGGAGGAGGGAGCAGGCCTCCTCAGCCCTGCGTCCCAAATGGTATTTGGCCTCGATGCTCAGATCCTCATAGGTGAGCTGCGCCTCGCGAATATATCGCTCCCAGTTGGAGTTCACTGGCAAATAGGCGGACCCCATCTCCAGCATACCCGCTAGGGAGGCCGGATGGGGAAAGCGCTCAGCATACAGAGGGTACAGGACCCGAAGGACCCGGTGAGTGGCCTCTACATCGCTGGCGCAGTAGCTGACCAGCGACTGAAAGCTCTGGCGCACTTGATCCAGAGTTCCCTCCACGAAGATGTTCCTGGGCTCCTTGGACAGCGGCTCACCGCCGCAGTAGAGACGGTGCACTTCGACCAAACTGTTGAGGGAACTCTGCTCTAGCCAGGCCAAGTCCTCTGCTGCGGGCTCCTTCTTGGACTTGAGCATTGCTCTCTGGTAGCTGGTTACTCCACTAACGCACATGTGCAGCGACATCGTGTCCACAAAGCGCGTGCCCGTGTCCTCGATTAGGTACTGCTCCTTAAGCCTGGCCCTGTCGTAGGAAACATTGTGTCCCACCACAAGGCCGGGTCCACCCTCTCCCAGGGGTATCAGTTCGTCGGGAGTGTGGTGAGGTCGCTCTCCGTCGGTCTCTCCATCCAGGGGCTCAATGCTGGGCACACTCAAACGATGCTTCGTGAGCTTAGGACTCACCCACGAGTACCATCTTTTAGTGCTAACGGCGGTGGCCAGAACGGGAGCCTGTCCCTCGTTGACGCACACCTCCACATCGAAAACTATTCCCTTTTCTGTCGGGTGATCCACAGGAGTGGCAGTGCCATCTGCTGGATCATACGCCGTCCAGCCAGCGAAGAAGGCCCATTTCTTGGGCCTCTTTGGGAGCTCTGTGCACTGCACCAGCGGCATAAGGAGCCCCTCGTAAGGCTGCACCTGCTCCCTCGCTATGTTGTGGAAGTGCTCCTCGATATTCGCGCCCCGCAGCGGAGGCAGTTTCAGCTGGACGTCTGCCTGAGGAGTACTGCTTTCAATATCGACGCCATGCCGCCGCAACTCGTCCTGGTACGTCTTGGCGGAGGCAAGCTGCTGCTCCGAAACGATGCGCGGCGCCTGGGGAAAAAGCTGCGCATGCAGATTCCGCGAGATCATTTGCACCTTCACGAGATTCTCCGAATACTCAGCTGGGCTGCCTGCCTCATTGTTTTCCGTCTGCTTGGGCTTGTTGGGCGTCGTTTTCGGCAGAGGCTTCACCTTCCGGTAGATCTTGAGACTGCTGCTGGCATAGCGCTCCCGACTGGCCTTGCTGGCATAGTTTCTGAACAGGACCCGCTGCATTTTAATTTACAAATCAAACATTTTTTTAAATGCGCTCCGAGTCCAACCGCTGCCGCTGCGTTTTTGTTATCATTTCCTTGTTTTTCGGCAATTTTACAAAATGCGGTCATACTGCTCATTTTGAAATTCGAAAATGTTCTTTTAAAGTGAGTTTGTATTTAGACTTAATTTTTGCTAGAACTTATATGTATGAACTTAAATGAAATGTTTCTTTTACCAGTAGAAAAGCGGAGCAAATCGACACACAATAATTAACTAAATTCTTAACTGTCAATAGCATACTAATAATTTTAAAAAAAGGTAATCGCAAACTAATTCAAAACAGACATATTTTCCTTGTAGTATGTTAAAAGACGTTTAATTTAAAGTTATGCTTTATAGAGAAATTAAATTTCGATCCAATTTTAAGGCATTCAAAATTTTTAATATTCGATCCAAAAGCATGTGAAATTTAAATTACTCTGAGTTATCATAATTTTCATAAGTAGATCATCTCACACTGGGTCAGGTCGTTCTGGTATTCATAAATCGTAACATGATTATTTTACAATCGAAAACGTTATAGTTTTGTACTAGAAATATTGCAATTTTAGTTTAAATTTGATTCATAAATTTTAAACTTTATAAAGTGCAAGAAGTTATCAATACCAAACTTAATTTGGAAATTTTTTAAATCCGAAGCAGAAAATAGCCGTTCTCAATAATGATTTAATTTGAATAGAATCACATTTAAGTTTCCTATTTCTTGTAATATTGTTATGAACAATTATTTTGCATAAAGTTATGTGTTATTTCAGAGAACTTGGCTAACAGAAGGAATAAAATATTTTTATTTCGTGCTTCTAATTGGTCGTTGTGTAAGTATCTTTGACCACCTGTGTATTTCCAATGGTTACCTAAAAAGCTTATAATATATTTTTCCTATACAGCATTACCAATTAGAGACACATCCCCTTTGCATCGCATAAATTCGAGCTGAAAGTAATTCATAATTGAAATAAGCTGAATTGGCGAATAAAAAACATTTTATTCAGTTTGCTATAGAGAGTTGAAACACTTTAAAACACACACAGACTTTTCAGAACCCTTGTAAGTGGAAGAAGTAGTGAGAAAAGAACGAGTCTCTTCAGTTAATTTATGTAAAAAGGCTTTCGCACGGTACAAAACAATGGGAGAAGCGCTTTTGGAAAACATTTTGGCAAAATACTGCGCACCTGGCCAGGCCAACGCCAACACACTCGCTAACAGACGACAATAACATGTAAATTTGGACCGTCTTGATCTGAACTAGATCTGTAGGTTGCGCATGCCGCCGTTTATGCCGCCCTGCTCGACGTTCCAGATGACCAGCTGGCCGTCGACGCCGGAGGTGGAAACCTTGCTGGCACTGTCCTTGTCCCCGGCATACAGGCGGACGCTGGTGATGGCGTTCTGGTGGATTGAGTCCACCACCGTGTCCGTGTTCTCCGTGCGCATGTTGCGGTCCATCGACTGGAAGATGCGCATGGCAGTGATGCCGCTGGACTCGCGCTTCTGCGACTTGTCCAGTTTGCCGCTGAGCACCAGCTTCCCATCCGCGGTCAAGCTGTATAGCAGAGGTACACAACTGTAGCCGGCCACCACCACGGAGGTGGGCGAGACCCACTCGCAGGAGAGGAATGGCAGGTAGCCGGTGCGGCAGCGGATCACTGTGTTTCCGTTGGTGGCATCCGCAATGCTGACGCAACTATCGTGCCCCACCCAGCAGACCTTGTTGCCGTCGCTGGAGAAGCTCACGCTGTTGATCCAGCCGCCGCCCGATGTCAGTGAGTTGCGGAACTCGGCCATCAGCTGGCCAAGGGGCTTGCGGTTGCCCCAAGGCGTCGGAGATGGCGGCTCCTCAATGTCCTTGATGAACGCCGAGAAGACGCGGACCTTGTAGTCCGTAGAGCCGGCCAGCAGGAGCACGTTGTTCGGGTGCCAGTCCAGCGAGGTGACCGTCGAGCGGATGGGCTTCTTGATGTGCTTCGACACCCACCAGTCGTTCTCCGACTCGAAGTAGCACACCGAGATGAGGCGAGCCCCAGATCCCACAGCAAACTTGTTCTCCGCCGGCGACCACTTGACACAGGTGGCTGCCCGGTTGATCCGCAGCAATACCAGCGTCGGCTTCCACTTGCCGTCCTCACCCTGCGTCCACACGTACGCGTTCCGGTCAGCGGCGCAGCTCACGATGCGGTTGGTGTTCTTGGCCCAGTCGATGCCCATCACTCGGAGATCGTGCTGGTTGAGCACGTCCGCTAGCTTCCAGTCGTTGCCCTCCCGCTTGTAGATGTGGATTTCGTGGTTGTTCGGCGATAAGGCGATCTCTGCGGGCAATCTTGGTGAGTCACGGCAACGGGTGAGTAATGGGAGTAATGGCACTTACGCGTCCGGTCCTTGTTCCACGCATGGCAGGTGATGGAGGCCAGCGAGGTGCCAAAAGTGTAGGTCTCGGCCATGTTGGGGCGTCTAAATGCGCTCGGAATGCAGTCCTGATCCAACTCCAACCACACACGTAGATTATTCCTCGTTAGCGGCTCACCGGGAGTGCAGTTCGGCGTTTGGGGTTCGAGTGGGCGTTGTTTCCGCTGGCTGCGCGCTTCGCTTCGCTCTAGTTTTAATCGCGGACTCTGGGCCGTCTACACGATTAAGCTAGCGTTGAAGAATAGTGGCTGGTTTCCCTGCTCTCCGGAAGAGACAAACGGCGTGAAAAAGTAGTTTGGAAAAGTAAAATGCAGAAAATTAATCACCCGAAGAGCTCAAGTGTGACCGCTGTTTGACCGATAAAAAAAGCTGAAATAACGCGTGATAAAATATACTGATCCATTGAAAATATACCAAATAGTTTAGACCCAAACCAATTTGGTTTACTCGCAGTATATTTTGGCGCCCTTGCAACGGTCCCACAGATTTAAAGCGGCGTTGTTATTTTAAACAAAACCCTTGTTTTCTTCAGTAAATAAGTAATTTACAATAAATAAGAAATGGAAACTCTTTGTGCCGCCTTGGAGCCGATGTTCCCCTGCCGGGAGGCAGCCATAACCACCTTGGGTGAACTCGTAGGCGACGCAAGAGAGGCTTATCCCTCTGCCATATACTTGTTTGGACACAGTGGAACCGGTAAAACAGCTCTAACCCGCGCGTTTCTCAAGGAATGCGGCAAACGACAGGGCGTCCGGACTGCCCACCTGAATGCCATTGAGTGCTACACCACCAAGATCATGCTGGAGAACGTGCTGGACTCACTCACGCAGCCACATGGAGGAGGAGGGGCCTCGATAAAGGCTGACAACATGGTGGAGTTTGTGGAGCAGCTGCGACGAGCGGAGGCGCCTGGCTACATAATCGCCGTGGACAATGCCGAACGCCTGCGCGATATGGATGCCAATGTGCTGCCCGTCCTCCTGCGGTTGCAGCAGCTCACCAGCCTCAATCTATGCGTGATCCTCCTCTCCCAGCTGCCCTTCGAGAAGTTCTACAACAAAACGGGTCTGAGCGAAGTCATCAGCCTGCACTTGCCGCAATACAACAAGGCGGAGACGCAGCGCATTCTGGGCTCGGACTTTGAGCAGGCGCGCGGCCACTTACTGGAGCAGTTTGCCAAGGACCAGCGGCGCCTGGAGATCTGCGAGGCAGCTATGACGGAGGACTTCTACAACAACTACTTGAATCTCTTTCTCAGCGTCTTCTACAAGGCTTGTCGAGATCTCCCGGAGCTCCAGCTAACGGCCAGAAAGTGCTTCGCCGTCTACCTCGAGCCCGTCCTGGACGGCGCAGTGGAGGCCAGCGATATCTCCCGACTGTGGCGGCACATAGCGGGTCCTCTGAGAGCGGCCCTCACCCAGATCTATATGCGCATTGAGAAACCGCTGGAGGAGAGCGCCGAGAGCTCAGCCTCCATAGAGGATCAGAGCGTGCGGAAGCTGGCGCAGTCGCTGGAGCTGCCGTACTACGCCAAGTTCCTGCTGATTGCCGCCTTTCTGGCCAGTCACAACGCCGCCAACCAGGACAAGCGGCTCTTTGTGAAGCACCACGGCAAGCAACGCAAGCGGATGCAGACGGTCAACGCCAGAGCCAAGGTACCACAAGTCCCCAAGTAACAGCTTGCAGCAAAAGCCTTAACGATTCCATTCCAGACAACCGAGAAAATGTCCACCACCTTGGGACCAAAGTCCTTTAGCATCGACCGCCTGCTGGCCATCTTCTACGCCATCCTGGAGGAGAAGGTCGGCCTGACCTGCAACCTGCTCTCCCAGATCTCAACGCTTGTCCACCTCAAGCTGCTCAGCTTCGTGTCCGGCGAGCAGAACATCATGGACGGCTCCGCTCGCTTGCAGTGCACCGTGGGTCTGGAGTTTGTTCTCCAGATCGGCAAAGTGGTTGGCTTCAATGTTCGCCAGTATCTGTGCGATTTCATGTAGCATCCGGTCTGATTGTTTGTTTTTCAGTTCTTAAATATATTTAATAAATAGTCCGGTACATCGCTAATGTGTATGGTCTCCGACAGTCTAGTGTCCCTGCTACGCAGCTTCATCAGGCCGTTCTTCAGTGTCTGTTCGTTTACAACCAAGGTATAGGGCACTCCGAGCATATCCGATTCCGCAAAGTGGTCCGCCAGATGCCGATTATCTTTGGCCGTGAAGAATCCACTGCCTTGCCGGAGCCGCAGGCCAGCGTGGCTTAGGACGTGCTTAAGATACAGGCAGAGGTCGTCCAAGTCACCCGAGAGCCCCGAATTCTCCAGCAGACTAGCGATCCCACATTGATACGGTGCTAGGGCGCCATTGAGCAGCAGAGATTGTGCGTCTCTGCCGTGGTCGCAGCCGTCCAGAAGAAGGGCTTTAAGGGAAGCATTTAAATAAGTTTAGAAAACTTAAAAGATGCTCGATCCTCTTACCGCAAGTGGCCGTCTCCAGTTCGATGACAGATCGTATAACAGTGGGTTGCACCGACTCTCCTGTCCGGCCATCCGGCAATCGGATGGATCCATCATCGTCTCCCAGCCTTACCATGCTCAGTTGCTCCACGGTCACTTCTCCAGCTTGCGATCTCAGATCGATGGCTTGATAGCTCTTCGGATCGAGCTCCTCGGGTAAATCGCAGGGTACGATGCGGATGCGACTGGGATTCGAGGAGAGGCGCATCCACCAGATCTTGCTCTCCCGTTGTATGTTGTAAAAGTGCTCCAGAGCGCGGTCTGGCTCCACCAAAAAGTCGGTTGTGAGAATGGAGACGGGCGACGTAACACTGAAGAGCGGATTCCCGCGGAGGCAGGAGGAACTGGAAGTGCTCTGATGCTTGACGACCGTTGGGCATTTGGCCTTGCGGGGATGCTCTTCGAGGAGCCGCTGAATGAGGGAACCGAATTCGGTGGTGCGGGCAATGGAGAAGCGCTGCTCCAGTGGCGATGTTGAACTGATGTCGGGGATGCCGCTCAGGTAGGCAGCCAAGGGACGCAGACTCAGCCACTGCCTTTGCAGCTGCCCGGCGTAGGCGCGACCGTGGGAGAGCAATTCCAGTTGGTTGCCGGCAAGTTGGTGGCGGAGGAACCCAGCAGAAGCCAGAGACTCGAAGCACCGCTGGACCCGGCTCATTGTTCCAGCGGTATGTTGCCCGGCGGGGAGACAAAGTAGTCCTCGTCGGTCACCTTTGCGTTGCGCAGCACCTGGCTGCGGCAGTCGCCCTCCGTCACCTGGTCGTTGCGTAACTGGAGCTGCTGCTGCTCCAGCACCGTGTACAGGGGGCGCACGTCCTCCGTGTTGATGTGGGCTATCTTGTCCGCGAACTGGATGCTGCTCTTGAGCGTGGCCAGCGCCCGCTCGCTGTCCAGATCCACCAGAGACAGGCGCTCCAGTAACTGAATGGTTTTCGTGTCGATCTCGATGGGACTGGCGCTGGCGGTGTCCGGAAAGGCGGTGTCAACCGGCGTCTGCGGCACCTTGGTGGGATGCGTTAGCTGCTTAAAGTCCAATTTGGGTGCTTTCTCATTCGATTTTGTTGCAATTTTGCAATAAAATCGTTTTATCAACGGCCGCCACATTTTTGCCGCAGATAGAAAATGTGGCCAAACTTCCGGCTAGAAAATAGCAAACATTTGACTTTTTTTTTAAGACCGACCCACGGTCACACTGACGCTCCGGCTTTTATTTTTCATCTGCGAATTCACTATTTTGTTGTTTTGCTTTGCTTTTAAACCGAAAATAGAGAGCCGCAATGCCGTACGCCAACCAACCGTCGGTGCAGATAACCGAGCTGACCGACGACAACGTCAAGTTCGTGCTGGAGGACACTGAGCTGAGCGTGGCCAACAGCCTGCGACGCGTGTTTATCGCCGAAACGCCGACGCTGGCCATCGACTGGGTGCAACTGGAGGCCAACTCCACGGTGCTTTCGGACGAGTTCCTGGCGCACCGCATCGGCCTGATCCCGCTCATATCCGACGACGTGGTGGAGCGACTGCAGTATACGCGCGACTGCATCTGCCTGGACTTCTGTCCCGAGTGCAGCGTGGAGTTCACCTTGGACGTCAAGTGCAACGAGGAGCAGACGCGCCACGTGACCACCGCGGATCTAAAGTCGAGCAACGCGAAGGTGCTGCCGGTTACGTCGCGCAATCAGGGCGAGGAGGACAACGAGTACGGCGAGAGCAACGACGAGATCCTGATCATCAAGCTGCGCAAGGGCCAGGAGCTGAAGCTGCGCGCCTACGCCAAGAAGGGCTTCGGCAAGGAGCACGCCAAGTGGAACCCGACGGCGGGCGTGTGCTTCGAGTACGATCCAGACAACTCCATGCGTCACACGCTGTACCCCAAGCCGGACGAGTGGCCCAAGAGCGAGCACACCGAGCTGGAAGACGATCAGTTCGAGGCGCCCTACAACTGGGAGGCCAAGCCGAACAAGTTCTTCTTCAACGTGGAGTCATCCGGCGCCCTCAAGCCGGAGAACATTGTCGTCATGGGCGTGCAAGTGCTGAAGAACAAGCTGTCCAATCTGCAGACGCAGCTCAGCCACGAGTCCCAGAACGACGCCCTGGCTGTCTGAGTTACGATAACATATGTTTATTTTTAGTTTATAAAAATTGTGTGCTGCTGCCTAATCCTTGAACAAGCTGTCTATGTTGATGCCCACGCCGGCGTCCTTTTTCGCTTTGCTCGGAGCGGGGGACGATGTGGTTTGCTGGTAGCTTGCAGCCTCCTTGAAGTCACTCACGAGTTGGGTCTTGACCTCGGCATCAAGATCGGGAAGGTTTTCCTCGGCGGCGGACGTCTCCAGGCGGGATTGCTGGCGCTGCTCGGCGAGAAGGTCCAAAGCGGTGTCGTAGATTTTTTGCTCATCGAGCGCTCCCTGCGACTTGAGGTCCTGGTAGATCTGCACGAAATGCTGCGACTGCGTGGTCCGCCTGTGGTCCAACAGGTTTATGGTCTCCTGGGGTCTGTTCTGCTTGTGGAGCTTCCTATTTGGGTGAGGAGCCGGGTTGTAGTGAGGTAACTATCTTAATTTTTTCAACTTACGCCCTCACAACGTCCTCCGCGTAGAATATGTTGCGCACTGGAATCTCGGGGGCGGGCCGATCGAACCGGGGTTCGGCCTTTGGCGGAAAGGCGGCGTACACATCGTACCAAATGGGCTTATCCTCAGCTTTCACGGCTCCTCCACGCAGTAGGCCCTGAACTCTGCCAATTAAAAGAAGTATTAAAACATTGAGTATACTCTTGAGGAAGCCACTTACCTCGTGAAGATGGTTCCGATCTTCTCCAGCCTACTTTGGGCCATTTTTATAAAGTTTTAATTGATTTTATAGAAAATTTAACAAAATAGTATTACGACACGCGGATTATCGATTGGCAATAAACTGTTATCGATAACTTCAGGCTTATCGGCGGTAAATAAAGAACTGTTTGTTCCATATATTTCAAGATTCTCCCAGTCTGAGTGTTAAAGTTGATTTATTTTCAATTAAAAGATTGAATTGTTTTTAATCGTTCTATTAAAACACTCCAAAGAGCTGCCACTTCGCTGGAATAACAGTAATGTTTACGTTCCGCAGGCCGTCTGCCTGGTTGAAAATTCCAATTGGATACATGTGGCAGCCTGCTGGCCAGAACAGCCCCCAATGGGCCTTGCCACCATTTTGCCAGTACCGCAGTACGGTCATACTGGACGCAGATTCCAGCAGTAAAAAAAATGCTCGTCTTAAGTTGTCCCACTGTTTTCTGTTAGTTTTCTGTTAAATCAAGAGCGCTCCCCTCGCGAAGTGCGAAAAACAACGCAAACGGGCGGCTTCGTTGGATAAATTGAAATACAATCGACCCAAATACTGACACGCTGCAGTGTACTGTGACCGTTATACCGTATTTGTATCGTATCGATGTGTTGTGATTGTTTGTACAGGTGCAAAATCGATCTACAGAATTGAGTCAATTGGGCGAAAACTGCGACTCGGAGAATACCAGACATTACTCCGCTGGCCACGATTGTTGTTATTGGAAAATGTTCGGTTGGAAAAATTGTGCCACCGCTTCTCTGTAGTGTGCGTGTGTGCCGTGTGTGTGTGCCAGCAATTTAAGTTAATTAAAAACGTTAGCTAACTCTCGATTTTGCCGCCCCCGCCATGAGTAACTATCATCCGCATCCGCATCCGCACGCGCTGCCCCATCCCCATCCGCAGCAGCTCCAGAATCAGCTGCAGAATCACCTCCAGAACCAGCTCCCGCCCCCGCAGCAGCGCCACAATCCCACGCCCAACGCCGCCAGCCTCCAGCTGCAGTCCGGTGGAGCATCCTCCTCCTCGGCGGCAGCCGCCTCCTCATCCATTCTGGTCGCCCAGCCGCCACAGCCGCTGATTAGCAACTCGCTGGCCATCCGCCAGGAGATCCAGCGCTTCGAGAGCGTCCACCCATCCATCTATGCCATATACGACCTGATCGATCTGCTCCCGCAGGCCGATGCCCAGATAGCCCAGTCCATTCGTGACCATGTGGTGTGCATTGAAGGTGAGTTATTAAATAAATGGATTGTCTGAATATCCTTTACTGAATTTGCTATTAGAAATAAAACTTTGAAGTATTCCTATAGTATTAATTTCTGTGTTTATTAATCAAAACAACGCTTTAATTGTGCTTAAGATATCAATTAAATATTTGTTTTTTCCTTAAAAGTATTCCTTATGATTTCACTTATTTTTTGAAGAAGTCTAAACACGTTCCGTCATGCTTTTTCTTGTTTTTGATTTCGAGGAGTGCTTTTCGAATGCCTTGCAATTTGTTTTGATGGTAAAAAGAGTCATCTCGCAATCTGGCAATTTATGCCCAAGTCAGCGGAGGAATTTCGACTTTGTGAGGACTGGCAGCAGGCAGCAGCACGGACAACTCATTGGCTTTCATGAGGGCAAGATGTCCAGGCGAAATCCTTTGATTAAACATGTTTATCGCCGGCAATTGTATCCACACCTTCATTGTGCTATTTGTTATGGGCAGCGAGCGTCTGGGCTTGTGGTCGTCTTTGTTTGGAGTGCTCTATGCTAATCTCTGACCGAACATCTATGGAGCAGCGGCCGCGCAACCCCTGTGCGGGGATTATTGTTGCCAAAATGCCCATTGAAGCGGACCGGGGCCATTGAAAGTGTTGTCGTTCGGAGCGGAGCGCCCGTTGTTCGTTCCTCGAAATAAAGGGCTTCGATTTTTTTTTTATATTTTTATTTTAAACAAGCTTTTCTGCCCAATAATTTCCACAGTGTGTGTGTGTGTGTGTGTGTGTGCCTGTTGTGTGTATGCGGGGCATGAAATTTGATGCCCTCTTCCTCTTGCGCTGGCTCTTCCTCTTCTGCTTTCGCGTCATCCTCGGGTTTTCTGTGGCAAACAAAAAAACTGAAACCGTTCACAAAATCAAACCGAAACCCGAAAACCGGTTCTAAAATGGTTTATTAGAAAATCTCTTGTCGAGCAGCAGCGGCAGCAGCAACAACAAAAGGCTCACCAAAAATGTAAACAAAATCGTCAGAGGCAGCGGCAACGTGCATGCGATGTCAAATTCGTGAAGTGCTTTCCCAACCATTGTCCGCTTGTTAATATAACTCTCTAGAAACGCTTGCAAGAGTGCAACCTGTGGCAAGAACTATTTGGCTGATTCGTGTAATCAGGAACTTATTTGGATTTTACGTTTCCAACTGAATTCGTGTAAATGATCGCATAAACTCGCTAACAGAGACTGGGACCTCTGTTTGCGCTCTTTTATCGTGCAAACCTGTTATGATGCGCGGGAATACGATCTCGTAAACCGTTTTGCACGCGACTGTCTTATTGGCATTGACCCGAACCCCAACTAGATATATGCTTGTATGCTGTACGTCTGTAAGTCCAATACCGATACCGATTCTAATTTGCTGTCAGCGTGATGAATGATGTTTTCGGATTGGATTCCTATTGGCTTTTCCCGTTCGAAATGCTTATTTTTGGTAAAAGTCTGGCTAACGGTGAAGTAACAAATCGGGAAGGTCAAAAGTATTGAGCTTTGAAGACGCTCAAAGGTAAACAAAAGAAAATGATAATTCCGATATATTAATAAGCATTTGTTCAGATATTTTCGCTTAGTATTTTGATCACAGCTATAAGTAAATCGGTTCGAATTTTAAACTTTGTAAATGCGCGCAAAAGGGCAATGAACTTTATTCATATCAATACAAAAAGATATCTCTTTTTCGTATGCAGTAACTGCATCAAGTTTATTTAAAGCAGCAAATGAACTGTTTTTAAGGAAAGAATATAACGTAATGCTTTAAAAATATACATACCTTAGACTTCTGTAAGCTTGACTATTGTCTGAGCTCGCCATGTGCCATTTAAAATTAGCATATTGAGCCATAAATTGCTTTTTAGAAATATAAAAGGCTGAATCCCGCATTAAGATTCTTTGACAGAGCATAAACAGTGAATCGATTCAACGATATCAGCATATCAATTGCATTATGGTGACCAATCGATAATTGTGTTTCAATTGTACCTGGAATAACCCCTCGCTTGAATGCAATGTTTACATAAACACAAAGGCATACTGACTGTCTGTTTGTTTGTTTGTAAACACAAAGGTAATAGTCGGCCCTAGATATATGTACCAACAGCGGCGGTTAGCAGAAAGGCCGCCGGCGTCGGTGAAAAACAAATTTCCTCTCTTATCTGAAATGGATAGCGAGCGACTCCCCATTAAAGCGATTGCAATTAGCCCCAACGGCATTTCGTTGCTTGGTTTGTACCCTTCCCCGAAGAGGGTACTTTCGTTCCCTCCCAAGTTTGCTCATCTTACATGCTTAAGCTTGGCTTTCGTTTAAATAATTGATGATTACGAATGATTATTTTATGCTAGTCTATGGGAATTTGTTTGCAGACCAAGCACTTGGCGTCTTTGCCGCTCCAACCTCTGCGACCCAGTTCTCATTATCCCAAAATGGCTTCAAAGTCTCTCTCCAAAAGTTATTATATTTTCATCTAATTGAGATTTAATGACTTTTTAATTTATTTACAGTTGCCGCCGTGTTTTCTTTTCTTTCGTAGATATTTTTAGTTTAATTTGTATAAGCAATTTGACTCTTATCTTTCTTTGATTCTCATTTCAATAAAGTCAAGATAATATATTATAATTGCTTCCACAAATATTTGAATTTGAATTGACTTTTCTCGCTAGGTGTCTTATCTCATTTGGATTGCTTTTATGGTGTATCATTAAGTGATTTAGTTATCAAGAGCTGCAATATGAGAGCACAGAGTAGGTCGGCAACAATTTGTTTTTGGAAAGCTTGGTAGCTGCCGGCTGTCTCTCTATTCTCGATTTAACTCAACTTTTGGCCTCTTATCTGTCGGCGATTTAGCTTGCCGTCTTTATTGCGGCCAAGCTTTCGGCTAGCTTGTTTATTTACTTTTAATTGTACAATAATATTGACGGGCGTACTTTTGCGGTGAATTGTTTGCCGCTGTCATATCAGTTTTTTTTTTTGCATATATATGTATATTTTTTGTTTTATTTTACATTCCGTGCTTCTGTTTGATATGACTTTTTGTGTGTGTGTCATTCGGAAGTGGAAATTGTTGTTGTGCGTCGATACGCTCGAGAGCATAACATGGAGATGCCATTGGGGCCACAAATTCTGGCATTAACATCACAAATGCAGTTTACATACACAGAGAGAAGATTATTTTGAGCTGGGATTTCATTTTCATGAATTTTATTTGTTAGGTATTGTATGTTACTAAAGTCTTTTTTTGTTCTAACGAAAGGCATATCCTTAAAAGATACAGTTTCGATATTCCAAAGCCGCCGTAGCTGGTAACTTTTTTGAAGGCGTTAGCAAGTTGTTTAAGACGGTAGTGGAACACGTTCAGCGATCCGTAAAGATTTACAAAAACAATGCTTCTGAAATTTGGCGTCACATCGCCGCGATCTCGGGCTTGCAACAACAAATCAATGCTTTAAGGGACGCACATGAAAATCGTTTGCTCGCGCACTGGCACTGGCTCATGACGACTGCTCTTTCCATTATATCTTGTGCCCATGCCTGTAAAAATGTATGTATAGCCGTGATTTCCTCGTGTCTTTTAAACATAACGTCGCTATATATTTACTTTGAAGTTCATTACTCGTTTATTTATAAAATCGGTGGCAGCTCCTGGTATTTTTTTTGCTGTTTATAGAAAAGCCCAAGCAGTTCTTCCCAGACGATCGACTCTCGCCTTTAACAAGCCGTGAAATTACAAAAACAATGCACAAATGCACCTGAATTTTGACATCAGAGTTAAAAGGTAAAAAAAAAAATTAATCGAGAATGTAATAACAAAAAGTGGGTGTGGCGCGATAATTGCAAATTTGTTCTTGAGTATTAAATAAGAGTTGGGAATAGAATACAAGAGTACGGGATTGCTGAAATTTTATATTTGTCGAAATTTAATCGCAAAAAGACTGAATAATAGACAAAATGTCATAAAATGAACTCTACAATTATTGCTTGCTCATTCTGTCTGTGTTGTAGCTTGGTTGCCTTTTTTCTGGCTGCTCAGTGGCTCGTTGCGTACTATTTTGTGCCCATCACTGGCTTATGCTGCTGTTTATTTCTAGTGTTATTTATTGTACTTTTAATAAACACAATATTTCTTTGTGTGCGTGGATTACCAAATTTCAGTGGCACGACAGCGGCACATGTGCAACCGGCGGAGTTGATGGCATGCGTGTTCGTCATCTGCTCCACACCCTTGCCTCCTCCTCATCGCTGCATTCCTACAACTATCGCACTGCCCTTTCCCTCAGCTTTACCGTGCACTAAGCGTTTATTTTTAACGCAAATTGCATTAAAAATATATCTTGCACTTTGCTTGCCTTTGCTATTTCGATTGCCATTGCACAACAATGTGCTGTTGCTGTGATTTCGGTTATTTATATTCGTTCTCGATCGACCGATAAAAGTTAAACAAAAGAAAGCTAATTTGGAAATGAATTTCTGTGTAGTGGCCATTAAGTCATAATATTTCCAAATTTGGTTGTGGCTTGGAATGAATCACGAACTCGTGGCGGCTTTAGAGAATTTATCGTTTAATTAGCAGGCAACCTACGTACAGGTGAAAAAGTGAGTCGGAACATTGAGTAACGTTAAAAAAGCCTCAATGCATTCATTACTAAATTTAAAAAATACATGCAAACAAGTTTAAGTGTGAGGAAGGCTTGTCAGATAATATAACGTATATACATTTCTAATTAACATGATCAAGTGAATCGAATTCGCAGCTTTAGTAACCCATTCAAGGAAGATTGATCGTAACAATTAGCTAAAGACTAAACGAATGTTTTCTCAATATAAGTGTATATATTCATTACTCTTTGTTTTGGAAACCATATACTTTGATCGCCTTTACAGTGCCTCAACCATTCAAATTTAAAACTAATTATAACAACTATTTAGTTAGGAAAGTAAAGCAAATACAGTGTTGAAATTTGTTCTTTCGAAGGAACTAGCTTAATTGGAAATATTTATAGGATCGGTTATCCCGGATAAATGCCATTATCTGTCTTTTTAAGAATTATATTAAGTTCTCCGTTTTATTCATTATTCATTTGAAGTGGAATAAATCATATTTTTGGGCTATTTACTAGCAAAAGAGTTTTTATTTTCACATTTTCTAGTTATGTGGAAATGAATGAGCTCTAGGAGCTAGGAGCTGCGAGTCGATTTTTAACGTCGAAGTGGTTCTCAACGACTCTTCCACTGATCTTGGCCATTTTCCAGAAATAATCAGCCACATCCGAAATGAATCCAGCGGATATATCCTGCAATTTTTTGCCCGTTAACAGGATTTTGTATTGCAAATCGGTGAGACCTGTTTCCTCCTCCCGGTTCAATAGTAAAGGAGAGCCCTTGAACTGAATTGTGAAAAAATACAGAAATAATTGTTTGAACTCTAAAAGTGAAAGTTAAACTTACTTCTTCGAAAATGTCCAGCCACATTTTATCCTTTTTGTCCAGCTCATTCTCAGCAATGGCCTGGTTTAATCGCGTAATATATAGACGGATGTCGGCGGACCTCTTCGTTTGCGGATTCAGGTTGGAGTTCACCTCCGTAAAGTATGCGATCTGAGAGCGAAACAGGGAGTTCAAAAGATTGACTGTCTCCTCCTTGGCCTCCTTCTCCAACGCCTTCTGTTGCGGGTCATCGAATCCAGGATTAACTGGCTTAGCGGTTGCCACCAAGAGCTTTAAATTTAAGAATCAATTAAGTCGGATGATTCTCTTAACACTCATGGGCTTCCCTTACCTGGGTTATTATGAGCAAAGCGAAACATTTTAGCAGCATTTTGTGGGAAATTGATTTGTGCCTCCGTCCTGGGTGAACAATGAAATTAAACTGATCTCTGAATATATATTCATGTATAGTCGAGCTATGTGATTCTCCCAGAAAGGTGATAAGCTGCCGAGGGCCTGAAGCATCTAATCTGGCTAGGGATTTTTCGAACGCGCTCAGATCTCGTGAATATTACTAATTCTAGAGCTTTTAGAATTCCCGGTCACTTAAATTGCGTTTTAAGTACAGATCTCATCGCACGTTCTCTAAATCGGCGAGATTTTGGCCACTGATCTATGTTATGCTCTGTCAAGGTCTGTCTAGCTGCCTGGGTGGTAAGTCGCTCGCACGATTTCACTATCAGTTGTCTCACAAACATTGAAACAACCTTGGCCATGCCAAGAATTTAAAATTATTTTAATTACCGTAAAATAAAACACAGCTGCTTATACGATTTTTAATCTGTTTTAAGCACTCAGATAAGTTTCTTGGTGAGTAAGCTGATAATATCAGTGCATTGAACTTGAGATTAATACGTTGCATGTACATTTATAGAAGTTATCAGTTTGAAGTTTGTTTATCCGATTAGATTAGGATCAACGCCTTTTGTTCTTGTGACAGTCATATATAAGTGAAAGCGATTTAAAAACAATGATATATAAATTGGTTTATATCGTTTAATCAAATATTTTTGCATCAAAACTTTAGTATTATCCAACTTTTAGATTTTATTGAATAAAGTTGGTTTCCAATACACTTAAATAAATATCAAGACTATTTTAATTGATAATTGATTTGTTTTTATTTATAATTAACATTATAAGGTGATGAAAAAAATCTTTGATAAGCTTTATACTAAAAAAAAACTGTTTAGATTGTGTCTATGAAGGAGTCGAGTATAAATAGTAAAAAAAAAAACAATAAAATAATGAATGGGAAAGTATAAGACATTTAAAACCCATTTTTTGTTTATGATTTTAAAATATTAGATTACTATATTATGTAAATGCTGTAGAAGCGATCGTCTTATTAATATGAGAACCTAGGCAAATAAGCACAATTTTTGTGTTTTTATACATACATAAGTCTTTATCTCTTAGGTTTTATACCCGTGAAGGGTATTATAATATTGACCAGAAGTTTGTAACGATCCTTTCCTTTCCTTTCCGATCCTTTAAAGGGAATATAGTACATATATTCTTGATCAGCATCAACAGCCGTTTCCGTCTGTTCGAAGTAGTTTTTCAACTTCTGAGCTAACTGAGTGAAACTTTGCAGATATACATATTTATTTATGTTGCAGGTAGTATACGAGTATAAGTTGGAATGGGATGACCATCAAGTTAGCAGGGCAACTTTATGTTTTTAAAAAATTATAATAAAAACTCGAGCAACAAATTTAATTCTTTCACGAATAATTAACGGAAAAATAATGGCAAATTTTGGCAAACTCAAAAATTTAATTTTCCAAAGTTGCCCTGCTAACTTGATGGTCATCGGAATGGGCCCGGTCTGACAACTAAACCATATAGCTGCCATATAAACAATTGATAATAATAAAAAAATATATATAACTTAGTAATTTTTTAATAAATTTTAATACTCTGAGATATGTTAAATATGTTCAGCTTAAATTTTACGCAAATCGCATAGCTGCCTTAGGAACAATCGGTAAATGTATAGAAAAATCTTAATCTGAAAATGTAAAACTGTATATAAATTATTATATTCTATGCTTTTTCCATGGAAGGATTTTTTTTTTTTTAATTTCACTGAATTCGAATTTAAACGATCTTAGAGTGTACAAATTTCGGCGTCCCTAATACCTTAACTTTCCACATATCATCGAAACGTTGTTGAAATTTGCAGAATAATTAAAACAGGTATTAATTTTACAATCGACTTGTGTGGTGCTATCGACCATGTTTATTCAACTTGTAACGAGGATATTCAAATTGTGGTTATATTTTGTGTGAATTACAGGAAGATAGTAATAGCGACCTCTATTGGTTCGATTCTAACCACATTTTTATTGTGACGAAGTTAAAAAAAAGCATTTACAAACATTTTTTTTGTCATCCTTTACGTTTAATATAAAATAGTTCCTACGAACAATAGAAACACAAAGGACAACTTTGAAACTTAAATTGGCCTGAAAATGCTGTGCACAGATAAGAGCTGTGGCATACAGTAACCTTTCGATCAGCCAAAAAGTATGCAACGTTTTTGAGAAATGTATGTAACGTGTAAAAACGGTGCCTCAGTATTTTACACAAGAACTCATGAAAAGGAACTCTTGAAAAAATACCAAGAAGATTAAAAATAAATACGCATTTTTGTATAATGTAAAATTTCATTAATTGTGTTTCCAGTTTTTTTAAGTTTCATTCAATGTTAAATTAATCCGTTTGCAATTATGTGTGTGATAAAGTCCAATTCAAACTCTAGTACCACAACATCTATAAGGGAAATATTGAGCTTTTTCTAGAAGAAAAACCCCTAAATGAAAAACATACTTAGGCTTTATAAGTATGGGTATAGCTATACCACTTAAGCCCTCAGTTGGCCTAATCAATTTTGACGAAGGAAATGCTATTATAAGCTTAATCTGAGCGATTAGATTAACCAAATTGCTATGGTGTTTTTGCGTGTTTTCGGCAGCTGCTGGTGGTAGGCAGGCCAATAAAACGATCGCACAGGTTTATGGTTCACACGTTTACCCCATCGCAAAATGTGGATGCAATACTAAAGTCGGGTATTTTTTGGCTTTATTGTGGATATCTGGTATTTAGTTTCCTCCTCCCGTGATAATTCCGATGATATCGGTCAGGGTACGGTCTCCGATCAAGTCGTTGCAAATGGGGGTGACCATCTCGTTGACCCACTCCGCGGCAAAGTCTGTGTTGTCGTTGATGGTCAGGGCGACGAACTCCTCGACGACCTCGTTCATCTTGCGGTTCAGGATGCGGTACTTGGACAGGTTCTCGACCTGCGAGATGACGTTGCCCACCGTGGGATAGAACAAAAAGCTCTTCACGGCCAGTTTCTTGGACAGCACGCCAAGCGAGTAGCTGATCCTGCCCTCAATGACCAGGTTTTCGAGGGCAAAGAAGGCGCCACCTTCGCGCTGCACGCGATAGCCACTGCCCGCATCCGCCTTGTACATGGTAGTAATGTTGACATTGTGCCAATTAAACTTTAAGTCAACGCGGTTTCGGAGTACGTCCACATTCGCGATGAGTATTTCGTACTCATCCAGACCCTCCAGTATAAAGTCCTCGACCTCTCCGTCGACACTGAACTCTCCTGTGCTGAACTTGCCGGATCTCTTCGAGAGCTTCAAAGGGGCCAAAACGGGAACTCCGTGATTCGGGGCTCCGTTGCGGAGGACCACCTTAAAGGACTCCAGAGCTTCGTAGAGCAAACTGGAAAGAGAACGGTCCTGAGCTAAAAACGGAGGGTTTTCCTTAAGTTGTCGATTTTTTCATGAAACAAAGAGTCTTACCGGACATAGGCTCAGCGATTTCGGCACCTTGACAGCTGCCAAGGGCCAAGATAAGTGCAATCAAAAGGATGGACTTCATATTTATGCCGGCACAACGCACACGAGCTAAACCTTTGGGGTAGCAAAATCCACTAGTCAAAGTTTGACCGAGCCATTGCTCTTTTATAGCAATTGGCTCGTCGAGATAAACTATCTGAACACGATGAAAATGTACCTGAAGTATCGTACCTGAAATAGGGTCTAACTTAAGGTAAAATAACACCTCAACCATTCAATACATCAAATGGGTTATGTTTTATAAATATTTCTAATAAGATTAATTTTCGGTTGGAGGATAAAAGAGATAGTTAAGTATTATAAAAGCAATCAAAAATAATCTTCTTATATTGTACTATTCCGAAATATCGTCAAATGTCAGCATCAAAAAATTGTACAACATCTATTGTACCTACCGATTGGTAGTTAGCACGAAAACAATATGAGAAGTTATTTTCTTTCGGTGTAGTTACTGAAGTTTGTTAGTATTCTTAATCGGCAAATAATTTGGCAAATGTTTTATGAACGATAAGACAATACTTGAGATAAGCTCTCTACAAAATGGTTTAGTATGTGAATTAAAAAATCCATCAAAGCTTGTAAGACTTAGAGATAACCCACAGATTACCCTTAAAAAGCCCAAACCCAAAGAGAGAGAGAGAGACAGAACCAGAACAAGTTGATTCAAAAGCGTTTGTTGTTTAATCGGCGATGATTTAATTACCACTCGAACTCGGGAGGAATGCAGACCTCCTTCTCGCCACCCTCGCCGCCACCGGCTCCGGAGATGATTTCGGCCAGGCTGAGATCTTCCAGGGCGTGGTTGACCGCGGGCACGGCAATGCTCTCGATGGTCTCGGCGATCAAGTCCTCGTTCTCGTTGATGGCCAACTCGACGGCCTCGGCCAGGTACTCGTTCATCTTCTCGTTGATGGTGCCATCGCCGAGGATGCCCTCGATCTCGGAGTCGACCTCGCCCAGGTGGGTGCGCACCTCCAGGGACTTGAGCTTCAGGTTTCCGCTGATCACGCCCAGAGAGTACTTAAGGGAGCCCCAGATGACCATATCCTTGATGGCGAACTTGGCATGGCCAGCTCCGATAAGGTTAATGGTGAAGCCGTACTTCTTAAGCAGCACTTTCAGGTCGTAGGTGGTGTCCACGTTCACGTTGTTGAAGATGAACTTGAAGTTGACCTTGCTGGTGATGGCGTTGACCTTCATCTCAGCGATATCGAACTCATTGAGGCCATTGAGGCGGAAGTGGTCGACGGTTCCCTGAACCTTCAAAGCTTCGGTATTGATGTCGACATCCTTGTGGTCGATCCTCAGGGGGGCCAAAGGCGGAATGCCCAGCCCGGCGAAGCCACAAGGCATCTGCTCCTGGACGCCCTCGATCACCTCCACAATCGTGCTGGAGATCGAGTGGGTGCCTAGAGCGTGGATACACAGATCGTGAGATTAGATATCTGGCGGAAGGTGGGTCTGTCGGTCATCTGCGATACTCACCAATGGGCTCGCCCACCGAAGCCGCGCTGGCGACGGCCACAAAAGCCAGAAGAGCCACAAAGATTTTCATTTTTGCTTTGACTGAGAGTCCTACCAACTGATCGCAGTACAGACGGTATTTATACTACTCAACCCTCCGGCCGGACGAGCTGCTTTTTATAGACGAACCGTCCGTCCAGGTGGGGCGAGTGATAAGGGGCTCTGCTCCGTACTCCGTTCTCCGCTCTCCGTCCGAGAACGATTGATTAGCCACCGGGGCTGAACGGGGCGGTCATTGGATCCGATGCCTTATTGCTGTCTTATCTGGCCACGGTTTCCCGGTTGGCCAATTTTAATTTCAATTTGTTATATAAATCAGAGTACTTATCCCGAGGAAATGATCAGATGTGGCATTCCGATAGGGATACTTATACAGGTATCACATATATAGGTAAAACTTAAACAAAAACATTCCCCTCTTGCTTAGGAAAGTGCGATCAAAGTCTGCGTGGGGCGTGTCTCATATCTGGTTCCTTTGGATAATGCGAAGTTTAAGATTTTTTTTGGCAATAACTCCTAGGGAATAGCGTTGCCCAAAATCTAATTTTAGTTGTGATGTTTAGGATTAGTCTTGCTGCAAGTATTATCCTTAACAAGTTCATTGATATCATCAACAAACAACCCAACTGGGCCAAAGTACGACAACAGGTTTATTTAAAAACGAAGAAAGGCCTTGTTTGTTTCGGATTATAATATAATCCATGCACTCCTCTGGATCTAAAGTCTGTTTTTTGATTTACAATCGAGCCACTCCTGAGTGCCGTTGAATGATTTATGGCCGATAGCTTGGAATAGCTTATTTAAAGGACTTTCGCGGGTAAATCTATAAATAAATAAGCCAGACGGCGAAGGCCAGGTGGCCAGTCAGATACCCTCCAAATTAGTTATGAGCCAAAAAGTTTCCAACGACTTACAGACCCAGGTGCTGAGTTTTTCCGCAAATGTCGCGGTTTCCGAAGATTAAAATCATAATCAAAACCGGCCATAAATTACTCGTTGAGGCCCTTTAAAGTTCTGTGAAGAGTATAAGTCCATGCAGTTTGGCCAAGAAACAAATGCGGAGAACAGAAGCTACCCCCAATCGAGTGATAGGAATCAGTCAACAATACCATTAATCCGTGGACACCTGCATTGACGTTGACGTAGTTCTTCCCCCCCGGTAGCCAGGTAGCCATTTGCCTATATGTTTCGCAATGATAGACCATAAATGTTCTCAAAACGATTTTGACATTCGATTGGCCAATTGGCCGTCGAGATTACGGCAAAACAAGCCACTTAAGCGATAGAAGTGGATTTTTTTGTTGGCTTTGTGGTCTTAAAAAAGGCTTATTCCGAGCGATTGAATTCCTGCGCGCTAAATCGTGACATTCGAGTTGTCCTAATCAGTTGGAGTGATTAGCATGTATATGTTAACCTGGCTAATGATCCGAGACCCGAGCCACAGGCCCCGCCCCCTCTACTGAGCAAGTTTTGCTATAAAAGGCGACGGCCGGCGGGACACAACAACCAGGTGGCTATACAATGAAAGCTATCGTCTGTGTTTTGGTGGCCCTTTTGGCCTGCGTAGCGGCCTACGATGTAGAGCTTCTGAGCGAGGAGCAGTGGGACAAGCTGGTCGAGCGCAATCGTAAGTACATCCCCCCGGTAAATTGAGGGCCAATAAAGCAGCTGTTATTCGTCCCGAACAGCCGCCAAGCCCGATACTCAGGGCCTGATCTTGAACTCATCGGCCAAGAAGGCCATTAAGGGCCTGATTAACCAAATGCCCTGCGGCTGGCCCGAGTACGGAATCCCCCCATTGGCCCCCTATACCAATGCTGATCTGCGAATCCACTTGGCCGAGTCGGTTGTCGAGTGAGTATCTATGTCTGGGGAGAGTGGAGTATCTATATCTAACACGTACCCTCAGTTCCCTGTTGCAGTTCCTGCGCTTCCGTCTCGATGGCCTTGATACCATTGAGATCGTAAAGCTGAAGGTCAGCTACACCTTCAGCAAGAAGGTCAAGTTCCACTTTAAGGTCAAGAGGATCGCGGCCAGCGCCCACTTTTTGGACACTAACACCTTTATCGATCTGCTGAGGGAGCTGGGACTGACTGTGCGCTACGAAAGCACTGGACCTCTGTCCTTTGCCCTTGAGGACCTGTCCATTCAGGGCGAGTTCAAGTACAAGATGCCCTTCATCTTCGGCTCCATCAAGATCTACAAGTTCCAAGTGGCCATTACCTTGGGTGGCGTGTCCTCCAACATTGGCGGAGTTATGGGCAACGGCAGGATCAACGAGTTCATCAACGACGTCATCGACAAGGAGGTGCCAGCCTTCATCAATGGCAACCAGGAAGCCATCAGCACAAAGATTGCAGAGGTCTTCGGGCCCATCGTTAACTCGGCCCTGAAGGGTCACAAGATCTGGTACCTATTCAGCATGTTGTCCGCCACCACCGGCACCTGCAACCCCACACCCGCCCCCTGGCTGGCCGTGGAGCCCAGGAAGACGGACTAAGGCAGGCAACACCTAACCAACCACCAATAAAGAAAAGAGCAATTCAAGCGAGCCCGCGATCTACGTTTTAATTAGCCTCCATTTCGCGTGCTATCTCAGCACAGTATCTCCGCTGGCGTTATCGCCCGGGATTGGTTTCGCTATATAAGTCTCTGCCCGGGGGTTAGCCAATTCAGTAGCAAGTTGAGTTACTGAAAGCAACAATCAACAATGCGTTTCCTGCTAGTCTTGGCCTGCCTGGTGGCCGCCTGTGCCGCCGGCACTCTGCCCAACCGAGTGGAGCAGCGTCTGATGGAGCTGGCGGATCAGAATGGCGACATCGATCTGTTTGTGGAGCCCGAAGAGGGAGCCGTTGAAGGTGAGGCAAGACAAAGGTCGCGACAGAAGCTAACAGAAGTTGAAAAGAATTAGAGAGAAAGGTGTAGCGATTTTGTAGCAATTTAGGTTTCATTCGAAGTAAATTGTTTACGTGTTTTGGGATATGTTTTCAAGGACATAAATTACATCCAATTATTTCCTCAAATTTAAAGAGCTTATTTCGGAATAGTTTTTCACTAATTCGATTCGTTAGAAACACCAGAATATATATTGAATTGGTAACCTGACCAAAAATGTTGTCAAATCTCCAGTTGCGCCGCAGTTCATTCTGTCCTGGCAGGCACGTCGCTTCATCCGCAAGCTCCAGAAGCAGATGGAGTGCGGATGGCCCCAGTACGGCATCCCGGTGCTGGCCCCTCTTCGCATCAACGAATTCGACCTGGACATCAAGAAGGGCATCTTTGAGACCCTGAACAACGTCTTCCATTTCAAGATCGAAGGCCTGGACAATTTCAAAATCAAGAAGTTCAAGCTGAACGTGATCACCAGCAAAGTGACCTTCGACTTCCTGTTCGCCAACATCGACACCACCGCCCAGAAGTACAGCACTGACACCATGATCGATGCTTTGCGCCAGTTGGGTCTGTCCGTGGAGTACGAGGGAACCGGCGAGCTGTTGTTCGACTTGATCAACCTGCGCATTGCTGGTACCCTGAAGTACAAGCTACCCATGCTGTGGGGCTCCGCCAAGATCACCTCGCTCAAGACCACCATCTCGCTGGAGTCCGTGGAGTCGGACATCACTGGATTCATGGGTAATGGCAAGATCAACCGCGCCATCAACCGCCAGCTGGAGAACGTTGTGGTGAAGGGCATCAATGACAACCAGCAGGCCATTTCCGACACCATCGAGGACGCCATTGTTCCGCGCGTGAACAAGATGCTGAAGGGCAAGGACTTCTGGACTCTCGTGGACCTGATCCTGTCCAGCAGCGATGGCGAGAGCGAGGATGACCCGATTGTGGTCGACTGCGATCCCGCTGCCGATCCCTGGGCCTAATTTCAGCAGTTGTCTTAATAATAAACACTTGTCGATACATTGAATCCTTGGTCTACTTTTGGGGGTTCTGATTTTTGTGTGGTTCCTGATTAGGTTTTCTTTGTACTTTTCAAAATGGTTCTAAACCATTAAGGTACATAAATAATTTTATAATTGTGTGAATGCTGACTAATTATTTTTGTTTGTTCATAAACTATGTTTTCTAATACTTCAATTCTTTTAAAGGAAATGGAAATGAAACTGGGAACATGGAGGCTTATCTTCTTTACCCTGCCACCTGGCCTAATCCAATCTTATCGATTTTGGCTACTTAAGTGGCTAATCGTTGGCTAGTTGGTTGAATCATTAGCAGTTACTGTTTGACATTCGCAATGAAAACTTGTGTGATTTTGGTGGCTCTTCTCTGCTGCAGCTCCTTGGGCTCCGCCAAGCTGTTCGACGATGAGCTGCGCGAACTGACGGAGTTCCTTCGTCTGCAGATGCGGTGTGGTTATCCAGCAAGAGGAGTGCCCATCTTGGCACCAGCTCAGATTGCGTACAAGGAAATCGCTACCAGAACAGAAAACTTTGGGTAAACACTCAGTTTCGAAAACAAAAATATTGAAAAGAAACCGAAAAGGGATATAAACTCGTATCAATCCACAGCTGCCAGGGAAACTTTACTGAACTAATCCTCGAGGGTCTGGATGGCTACGAGTTCTCCAAGCTGGAATGGAACAACGTTCTGCACACCATCAAGTTCGACATCAACTTCCCAAAAGTATCCGTGAAGAGCTCAAACTACAAACTGGACATCTTTGCTCGCCTCTTTGGTTCCGATTTCTCCCTGTGGGGCGATGGAGCGCTCGCTCTCGAACTGATCAACTTCCGAGCCTACGGCAGCTTCATCATCCGTCCAAAATCGGCGACCAGTGGGGTGTATGTTAAGAGCTGGAAGGTCAAATGGGAGTTGGGAGAGGCCAGGTCCCAGACCACGGGCATAATGAACAGCCGCCTGTACACGAAGTTCATTAACGACCTCATCAAGGAGTATCTGGAGGTCATGATCAACGACAACCCCACCGAGGTCTCCCAATTCATGGAGGATCTAATTGTGCCCCCGATGAATGTGGTGCTGGACAATGTGGCCTGGTACGAGATTACGGCTATCATTCTCGGCCTGGTCGAGGGCATTCTGCCGGTGGAGCCAATTTGCTGAAGTGTGGCAAGTCGTTTGGCAGGTGTTTCAAGTGTTCAAGTGTGAATAAATGGCTTAAACAGTATAAATTTGATAACATTTAGTTGGAATTATATGGTGTCACTTCCTTGTGTTAGCTTTGGTTTTAAGGAATATAAGTTAACAGTTGCTGGGTAAAAGCTTTACCATCTATATACATTAATGTGCGAGCTTAGTTTATTTGTTAAATTATTTCTAACGATTCTTTCATTCGAAGACCCAGAAAATTAAAAAGGTCATTATATTGAAAAGTCACCTTATTGCAGTTTAGACCAACTTAATTCCGGAAAACAGTCGTAAAAAGGAAGAGCTTTAGCTCAGTTAGTTGAAGGTGTTGAGTTTAATCTCGTGTGCGTGATACTTTATCGATATTGTACGGACGAGTGATACTTTATCGATTTTTACGGACGGGTGATATTTTATCGATATTTTACTCGATATATACATTGATATTTTAACGGTCTGATATACATGAATATTTGACCAAAAGAGGAAATTAAATATATATTTTTTATATATTTATCGATAATATCGATATTTGAACGTTAAATGCGATGCTTATCGATATACAATTTGTATGTATTTCACTATTAGTCCTAGTCCCGATGCTGAGATATAAACTAAAAGTGAAAATACTTTCTGAAATGAATATTATTCATACAGCAGACCGCTGATTATAAGTTTTTAATAAATCTTTAGAGATTTGTAAGATTTAATTTTCGAATTTATTGATAAATTATTTAATATTTAAGCTTTACTTTTTTAGTACAGCTTGTGAACCTATATCATCATAACTAATGGAATTCTTTCCCTATTTCCTTACAGGTAAGCCCGATAAGATTCCCTGTTGATTGGCAGTGAGTATACACATACAATATTCTCGGCCTTCATCAATAATAATTCCTATTTTGGGGGATTTCTATTTAGCGTTCTAATCGTTTCAACCATAAATTAATGTTGATACTTTGTGAGTCCAGGGGACGCGGGGCAAAGTCTATAATCGGATTGGGAAACACAAATGCGGAAGACTCTGCCAAGCAGCGCCAGCAGGACATCTCAATCGCCGGGTTCAAACCGAAGCACGAGTCCTAGCACAGCAGGACAGCGACGGGCGGTCCAACACTTTCTAGCCTCAGATTTGCGAGTGGCTTTGCGTTTTTGTGTTCGCCTAGCAGATGTTTTTTCGACACAGCCTCTCCCTCTCTCTCTTTTTACTATACGGTTTTTCTGATTTCGACGATTCGTTTTTCTCTGATTTTGGTCTAATGTCATCATTTGTTGTTAATTAGTGCAGAATGCCGTAGGGCATCCGTCCTTGATAGCGAGCCTCTTCAGCTCTCTAGCACCATCTCTTCTTTCACCGCATTGGAATTCGTTTTGGCTCATTTCATTTGCAATTTACGAGCCACCTTTTCCCTTTGGGACACACCTTGCGTTGCCCAGGGTCCCCTCAAGAGATTGTCATAATGCAAAAATGAAACAAAAAGCAGTTGTGTTTTGTCCCGAGTACTGAGTACGTGCTCAGTGCCCGTCCCTGTAAGACAGACGTCCTGCTGGCTGAGTGTATTGTTCCGAAGGAAGTTTTACGACCTACCAGACAGTCTGTTGCATTGTGCGTCCTAGTAGACTCTAGACTACTTGGCAGACTCCTTGGCCACAGCGCGCGAGTCCATTCAAAGCCAAGAAGTACTAACCCAAGTCAACTAGATTTGCATCCATTTGTTGACATTTATGAGGCACTTTTCGAAAAAACCATTAAATTTCCTTAGATGAATATCCGCCACAGCCCCACCTCCCGAGGCTCTGGTGTGGCCCAGTTTGATTAGCCCCGATCTGTGGCCACATACAGTTTGTATCTTCTCTTTAATGGGAGTAACTTGGGTGTTTGTCCCGGTTTTTGCATATGCCCTGGGCTCCCCGGGTGGCTACTTGAGGATCTCAGCTGGGAACTCATTATTAGTTCTCCACAGTGGGATATTTTGAAGGATTTTTGTTTGTTAGATTTTATAAAGAGTCAGATAGAAATGCATAATTTATTTTAAACTTTGTTCTTCAAGGACAAGAAAGATATTATAATGTAAAAGTAGAAATTCAAGTGGAATTCATTTCAGTGTTTTCGACTTTTATTCATCAACAAACTTTCTTCATAAGCAACTCCTTTTAATTAGTTTTCGGCATTGCTAAGATGTGTAAGATATAATTATGTTGGAATCCTTTCATAGTTCACTCTCGAGTTACAACCACTTAAGCCAGTCCTCCTTTGAATTGCCCTCCTAAGACTTTAACTTTAATTGCCTGGGTCGGGCTTTTGGGCCTTCTCATTGCTTTCAGGCCTCACCTGCGCTGCCACCAGTCGTGCTGCCACAAGGCTAATTGAAAGAGCGAGTGCAAAGCTTTGCTTTTCATTTTCCGCACCGGCGAAAGACGTAAATATTTGCATCTCGGCAACCCCTTTTCGCCAAGGATGGATCGGGTGGTGGTGCCCGAAATTGGGGTTAATTTAAAATTTATGATGCACTGAATTGCTGAGCACTCGAATTAGGATTCATTAGAGAGAGCGGCTCTGAAGGGGGAAATAAATCACAGAGTGACAAACCAAAGGTCGCGATAAGATACAAAATGGGTTACAGGCGCGTCAGGACCTCCATACGGAGAGGTCCATTGTTTATTTAAAGGAGCTGCCGCCGTTGTTTTCCTTATTGTTGCGCATTAAATGGGCTTTAATTTGAAACGTAGTAAGATCGCGACTTGTGCTGTGCTTCCCTGTTTCGTGCCCCTTTCGCGGCAATTGTCCTGGCCAAGTCAACGGTGAAAACGAGATGAGAAAATTCAGAATACCGAGCGCAAGGATTCGCTGTAATTGAGCAGCGCAATTTCCTGAAAATCGCACGCGAAGAAAAGGTGCGCTGTCCTGTAAATGAACAGCCGCCACCGAGAAGAAGTATAGGAGTGGAAAGGATGCGGCAGGAGGCTGCAAGGATGCGTCTCTGCTCTCTTGCTTTTACTTTTTCAATTAAGGTTGACATGCCCCTCTCCCAGTGTTCTCAGCTCGAATTTGTTTCATGCGCCAAGTCAAGCTGAAAATTGCGCATTTGCTGCGAGCTGCAGATGGGTTGCCACGGAAGTTCATCCTCCGGGGCTGTCCCAAGTTCTGCCTAACAGGATTACATCCTCTACTCGCAGCCTTCTCTGCTCGGTGTAACTTGCCTAGTTCGTCTGCAAGTGTGCTTATCTCCCCGTTAAAGTCCCACCTCTCCCGAGCTAAGACTGATGGGAATCAATCAATTTGTTGCTCTGCTGGTCGCTCTAATTGAGAAATTCCTTGCAAGTATTTCAAGGGATTGGTTACGAAAGACAAATACTTACTGGCTTTAAGTTTGCCTCTCCTGCAAAGGTGTTATTTTATTGAAGACTTATATTTTAAGCACTGCTAAAAAGAAGTCTTAGATCTCACAACATTAAATGCATTGCTTTATGTGAATATAATAAGCAAGTAGGACTTGACCTCACAAAACAACTTATGAATTTGATAATTCACTATGAGTTTAGTCAAAAGACTAAGACTCTCTAAAGTGTCTATATTCTTGATGGGCTTAAGGTAATCTTGCCATATACAACTGTTTGATATTTTTAATAATTTCTGATTTACAGAATTTTCCCACGAGGTCCTTAAGCTTTTAAGAGAAAAAAGGACTGAATTATGAAATATGCGCATCAACATTTATCTCATTATTGTTACATTGATTTTTTCTCTCAACTCTAAAAGTAGCTGAGTGTTAGCTTCCTTTCTGGTTTCCAGTTAAGTTTAACAAATGACATTTTTCGTGCTGGCATTTTTATCAGCTCAAGGAGTTAACTTCGTCCTTAAATACATACGAATATGCTGGTACTTGAGCCGCTAATGAAGCCAGCCCACATGTGTGTTTGCTTGACTCTTTTCCACTCCGGCCACCCATCCATCCATCAATCAATCAATCAGTGATTTCAATTACATTCAATAATCCTGAACCGGAATGCGCACGGAGACACTCGCAGAGGAATATGAATATGACTTATTAGCCCTTTGACAGCTGTCAAACCAAGAAATGCACACACTTGCAGATTTTCCATATTCCATTTCCATATCTGAAGCAAGCTGCTCTATTAACATCACAACGAGTTGGTGTCCTGCCGCCCTCCTTAAGGGTCCTTCAGCAGTTCAAGCTGTAGCAATGCCCAGCAGCTGTGGCAGGGCGAACTCGTATCTTTGCTGTGACACTTTTGTCAAATGTTTACACCTTTAACCCTTTGGCGCCATTGTCTTGCGGGCACTGGGGTGAGGATAGCTTCGTTTGAAAATCCTACATCCTCCTAGAATACAATCCTTGCTTGAATTGTTTACAATGCTTTGTTAATTTTATGTTTCATTAAAACCATTTGTTTGGTTTTAATGGACTTAGGAAAGTAACTTGAGCAAAGAATGCTTAGAATCGAACAAGAATGTAGTTAAATCGAAAATTGTTTAAAGATAAAAAAATGTTTTTATATGTCACATACTGAAAGTTTAACCTTACAAAAAACTAGTTTAGAAACAGATACAATGTCTTCAATAGACCCCCTCGTAATGGTACTCAAAGATGTATATTCCCTAAAACTTTCTATAATCACAATGAGGCAACGGAAGAGTCCCCACATTTGCCCCACATATCATTAATGCTAATAATAAAAAAATACATTTTTGCTTGCTAATCACAGCTTAGAGTTTAAATAAAAAAAATCCCAAAACATAGTCTAACTTTTTAGCACCTTTTTTTTGCAAGAGTTTGCATTGGTAGAGTGGTAAGAAATTTGAATAGAAGTAAAACCACTATATATCTTTTGCTTACTGTTAATCTTATGATATTTTTGGTAGGCGATTAACTACGTATTTTGATGTTTGCCTCTTAGAATTGGATAGAATCAAGATTGCTAACGGAAGCCAAAATAAAAAATAATCATTCTGATAAGGAAGTTGACAGATTAAAACAGATTAAATTTTAGTCGAAGCTAAGGGTTGTGTGAAAGCAGCCGCATGACTCTTAATGTAGAATATAAATCTTGATTTATGTTTAGCAAATATTTTTTATAAATTATACTTACATTTGTACACACTCTTTATAAAGTGGGCAAAGCGTCTTTCTCTTTCTTTCTTCTTAACAACCTTTACGGTTTAGTCGGTAAGGAAACTATTTCTATCAAAATACTGCGCATATGTAGCTTCTTTTTTTATATTGATTCACCGATTGCATATTGTCCAAACTCATTTGCAATACCATGCGACCATGACGAAATATAGTTGTCCTTGGTTGTCAGCAGATATGGCAACAGTCTCAAGCCCAGCTCGAATCATTCGTCAAAATTATGTCAAATCATGCAGGCGGCTGTAAAAAATCTCTGAAAATCCCGCACAAGGATAAACAAAAAATGGGAAAGGAAAAAGGAAAACGGTAAATGCTAATGAAAATCAACGCAAAACTGCACAAATTTCCGTGCCACCGCCAAGACATCGGGCCTTGGCGCATGCGCAGCTGCCTCGTAAGGAGCGGAGGGCGATGGGACTCGGGCTCAGGCACAGGCGCAGGCACAGGCACTCACATGAAGCTGTCATGTTCCTGGGCAGGCCACACCGCAGTCGTCCTTTTCTGACAGACAACAATTACTGTTTCCCTCCGCCCAACTGCATCGTCATTCCGTGTTCCTGGACTCATCATATTTTCTTGCGGCTGCCTTCGCCTGATTTGCATTTTTAATCTCATAAGGATGTGCTGCCAGGCATTGTCCCTCAAATGCTGATGCATTTTTTCCTGCTGTTGATCCCGTGCGGTTACTCAAGCTGCAAGCCAAGACGAAAAAAAAAATCTCAGTCAGCAAACACAAGCGGCAGAGACAAAAAAAAAAGATGCCCCCCTGGCAGGACTCTCTTCCTGATCTACATATGTTTAATCCCGGATTTCTGACACGTCAGGCACCAGGAGAGGGATAGCTGTCCATCGTTCCAACTTGTGTGAGAGTGCCCGTAATCTTGGCTGTCTTGGGACGCCTCATCCCGTCACGTTACGCTTGAATAATTACACGTAATTAAAGTTCCTTTTACTCCGTGTATCTCAGCTTAGCTTTCGTATTGTCGGGATTAGGAGTCAAGCGGATTCCTTGCTCGCATCTAATGTTTGCTGACAGATCCTGGGGATGGATTCCCATCTGTGAGGTGTGAAAGGACATGGAAAGTTGAAAAGATTTGATTTGGGTTTCCTCCATGGAGAAATGTTATTTAAGTTAATTTTTTTTTGTAATTAAAAGATCTGACGAAAAGTATTTTGAAGCTTGTTTTTATTCTCAAAATATTCTATGAAGCTTTTGTAGTGTAAACTTTTTATTTAAACTATAATAAATTGTTTTGAATTATTCAATTTTCAATTACATTTATGTTTCTTATTTTTGGCACCATATTTAAATATCATCGTACCCCTTTCCTGTTTTAGGACTCTTCCTTAATCCGTTTTTGTTCCTTAGGCCTGTGGTTGGTTGCTCATTACACCATCTGAGATAAAAGAAGTTTAACTTTTAATTGCGTCGAGTGGTCCCTAAGAGGTTTTGTATTCTCGTCTTCTGCGGTCATATCTGATGAGCGTACGCTTCATTCAGGACAATGGTAATCGATCCAGGCTAGATACATGCAGGGGTACAAGGACAAGCCTAAAGAATGCGAATAAATCATAAAAGCCGAACAAAATCGAAGGGCGAAAGGACAACACAAATTATGTGAAAGTAATTTCTTAGATGGGAGCACATTGATAAAAGACACCAAAGAATCAGAGTAAGGAACAAAAAATGATCACAAAAAACTAAAAAGAGAGGGACAAAATCAGAAATATTTCTCGGATGTCATCAAACTTCGATCAATTTGCGGTTTTGGAGGCCCGCTATGATTTATCCGTAACGGTTCAGTGGTTTGCACTTGAGCACTGCCATGCGGCGCATGTCCTTGCCCGGGACGAACGATCATTAATCATCCTTCGTGTGTACAATTTTTTGGGTAATGATGGGGATCTTTTTTCGCCACTAATGGAGTGGACAGGAAGGCAAAAATGTAGTACTGTGCTCGACTTCTTTGATGTTAAACATGCATCGAGATACAGCAATGACCCAGCGCATTTTGCAGCTTCATTAATCATAGAGTTCTGGTAATATGCATTTGCGTAGATTTGTTTCATTGTTGAAAAACTTTGAATGAAAGATGGTAATTTAAGCAAAAATGTATTTCTTACTTAATGGATAGTGGTAGAAATACATTATACCATGTTCTATTATTATCAAAAGCATGATAGCACTAGGCGAAGTCTAAAGTCTTTGCTGATCAATACTTTTGAGGGGTTCCTCTTCCTGATGGGCATATTTTATTTTATAATAACCTTCTTCCCTTTGTATACTAGCTGTAAATATCTTTTAAGTATGCGTAGTTTCTTATATAGTATGTCAGTTTATGCATATCCTGCACACACACGGTAGTGTTATCGATTCATTACCACAAATTATTACATAAATATTATACATGTCATGGGGTTCCCAAGTAAATATTCCCCCTCAAGATCAGGTCTCAGCTATTATCCATTTGAGATTAAACTATTTTGTTTACAGTGATTGGGTGGAGTTGTCGTTTCTTCTTCGAAAATATGCAGATCCTTCGATTTGGAAATGGTTGGGTTCAAGTTTTTGTTCAACCTTTTCTCAACCCAAAACGACCGCCAACTGTGCGAGGGCACATTTATTAGCACTTGGGCGACACAGTGAGGCCTACTCCGTCCTGTTGCCGTCCTGCCTGTGCTCCTTCCCCGTTCCTGTTCCTGTTCCAGATCGAGTTCCGCCTCCCGCGAGGGGGGGCAACCCTTAGGGCAGCCGCACAAGTGTCGATGACACTTGGAGGGAATTTTTCGGTTGCTGCTCACCGCAGCAATTGCCGGCGGAAGGATATGCAGCGTTGCACGTTGAAGTTGTTGTCAGGTAAAAGGGGTGAGGTCCTTGCACGTCCTGGCAAACACTTAAGCCAAAGTTAAACGCTTCGAGTGCTGTATTTTTGTTTTTGTTTGTGTTTTCCCCCCAGCTTGCTCTGTTTTCTTCAATATATACTTAGGTTTTATTTTTTTCCTTAAGCCACAGCAGGAGACGTCTTCGTCCTTCGTTCGTTCGCCTCTCCGCTTTTATTCGGGACTGAGCCGAGACCTAAATCAATATGAACTCCGTTTTAATTCGCTTAAATTGCCGGCAGGACATCCCGGTGGATTCTTTGTGCGAAATCCCGAAAGGATTGCCCTCCTTCTGCTCGGCAATTGTTTGTCCCGCTGTTGTCACAGCTCTAAGCGCTTTAATTTTGATTGCATTCGATTTGTTTCTGCTCTTGTTTCCCCGCAACCCTTCGCCTCGAAACTGTGCCCAACTCTTTGACATATTCACAGGCTTGCCAGTGAAGCAGGATCCCCGCCCGTTGCCGCATCCTTGGCCTGCACTGTCGGGCGGTTTTCGCAATTTTCTGGCGGCCCAAGGAAGGAAAAGGATTAACTATTTAGGTTTTTATGTCCGTGTCAAGGAAGTAGCCTGCCGTTGGCTTCCCTCCCGGCAGTTCCTGTTCCCGCTGTTGTACTTCTGTTGTCCTGACAACGACTGCAATTGAGGCTGAAAATGCTTTGCAGTTTGGCAACGAACTCATTTCATTTAAAATTCTCTAAGGTTTGTTTTTCTGAGGCTTGAAAACTGCAGCTCACAATGGTTGCCTTGGTAGTCAGTTTGTCGCAAAGAGTTTAAGTTGGATTCTGTGGGTTTCTTCTTGTACCATCGGATACAGAACTTTCTTTTGATGCTTTCTTTTAATTATTATTTTTTTGTTTAGTTGGGAGAATACATAATCCTTTCAAAGAATCTTAAAAAGATGTACATTTTATGCTTGAAATAATTCATGCATATTTCATGCTTTAAAAGGGGAAATAATTCATGTCTTTTTCATACTTTAAAAGGGAAATAATTCATGCCCTTTTCATGCTTTAAAACTGCATACACTAATACATGGATTAAAGAAAATATAAATACATTTTTATTACACAAAGCTTTGAATGCCAGGTATCCTAGTGTTTGGCAAACTCTCTGGTATATTTCTTACTTCCTTTTTCTGTACAGAGCTAAGATATCCCATGTCTGGTTTGAAAACTAAGATTTTGTTATACTTTATGATCTCCCCCGATCTCTAGGATTCATTCTTCAAAAGTGTTTAGAGCCACTCCACGGCCAATTATATCAAATCGATCGTCACAGATCATCAAATCGATCTAAGCCAATTACACAGGCAGCTGAGTGAGTCTGGGAGCGATTGTGACTGTCTCGTAAATCAGAGGGGAAGGTGTGAGTTGAGGCACAAAGCCCGTACGCCTTTAAGCTAATTTCTTGTGACGTCGCCTGCGACGTGTGTGGACTCAGGATTCGGGGCGGCGTAGGAGATGGGAAGAGTAGCATCCTTTATTTGGATCGGACAGCATATATGTCAGGGCATTGTCAGTTTCGCTTTAAATAAGCGACAGTTTTGCGACAACATGCCGTCGGCTCACTTTTTCGTACAATGCCGGGCAGGATAAAGAGGAGCAGCCTCCTCCTGGAGCGGTGCAGCGTGGACTGCATTGCCCTCAATGTAGAGCAAAACTCATTTAGTGGCTGCTGCCGTTGATGTTTACTGTGTTATCCTTTTTATGCAGGACCAAACGGGAGCAGGGCCTACTTCTGTCCCGTCTAAGCACAATGGAGGGGCTGCAGCACATGGCAATTTCTCATTTTGCAAAGGCATTTCATCAAATGTAGGACACTCCCTGGAAGAGGAATCTGTCGCACATTGTTGCCGTTGCCTCTAGCCGCTGATAGATTACGCCTGCCACAGGACATTCAACGAGAGGTTCACTGTGTGCGCAGGTGGCAAATCCTGGCTGCATCCTAAGCCGTAGCACAAACCAAACCAAACGCTGACAGGCGACTAATTACACGCCGGAGCGGAGCTAAAGGGATTTCGGCATCAACAGGATCAAATTCCCAAAATGGCCAGCATTCGCAAAAGCAACGGAATTTCCCGCATTCGGACAAGTCCATGAATGACAGTCGCCGCATGTTGATCTCCTTTTTTATTTACTGTTACGGCCTATCTGCCAGGACATACTCGTAAATCCCATCCTGACGTTCTGTCAACGTCAATGCGGAAAATTCTTTTGGCCTGCACCCGGAGGCCAAAACAGAGCACGCCCCGTTGTGGAACTGTGAAAACAAAACAGGTAAAGCCATAGACTATGAACGGATTGGGTTTTATATAGCGGTTAGTAGGGAATATGGTTCATACGAACGTTAAACTGACCTAGGTCGCTGCAAAATTAGTAAAGCACCTTTTACCAGAGCGAGAAAACGAAATTTTTAAATCCGAATTGTCTTAAAATATAATCCTGCGTTAAATGAGTCGTTGTGTCGGTTATTATGGTAGTGATGGTTCACAGTCTTACCTCGTTAGTCAGACAATTTCTCTGCTCGGCCTCTCATTACATATCTATAAATCTATCTTTGGAACCAATCTGTCAAAGTAGTTAAGTTTAAACTACATAAGCTATTTGTTTCAATCAAAACTAATTTTTATTCAGTATTAAAATATTTTGGCTTGTCTAGATGCTGATTCTGAAGTTTCTTTTCTGCTTAGCTCCTAAAAAAGTGATATGTAATAATGTAAGCAGGACATGCGCTTAACTGTACCCACGAACATAACTCGATAACGATGCTTGAGCATACGAATTCTTTCGACATGCTAAGTGATCCAATTCGTTTCGATATCCCTTCTGTCCCGCTAATCCGAAATGCATGCAAATGAGTTCAAACTACTTACTCGTACAATTGACAAATGGCATTAGGCTTTGATAACCATTAAGTCCTCTCAACGGTCAGTTGAGTAATCAATCAAACCCTGCGACCCCTTGCGACTGACTGCGGCGTCAACCCCTCGGAGCTTGGCCGTTGGTCAACTGGCTTCCCCGACTCTAACTCCCTGACTAACCGACCGTCGTCCACCCCAGAAAGCGTGTTGCACTTAAACTGTCTGCGCCTGCGCTTCGCTCAAAATCCTGCACGGAGCACGGAGTGTGCGGCGCAGGACTCGCGACTTGCGACCCGCGACTTGGGCAGTTCATTAAAATAAATGCAAGCGTTGTAATGAGGAAAATGCATCGTAATGAAATTAATGCGAGCACGCAATGCCCAACTAGGGAGAGAGTTTGCGGGGGTTACCTTCCGCGGGGTTTTTTGTGTTTATGGTGCAGGGATAGGGGAGAGACTGCCCGCTGCTCGGGCATGTGCATCGCACTCCGTCGCGATCAGGCATCATCCCTCCACTGGGCACTGTCAAGTGCCGCGCTATTTTTGCACCTTGACTCTGCACGGCCCGCATAATTGGAACTTTTTCGCTAAAAATGTTTCCACTCAGCGTGCCGAAAGTGCACTCATTAGTTCTAGTTTGTTTAGCCAGGACAATGCGTCCGCTATGTATGCAAAAAATGAAATTAAATAAAACAAGTTCAGGGCATTGAGGTGGCCTGTGGAACGTGCCGGCACTATGAATATGTGGGCTTTGCATTTGCCTACAATGCAAACCGAATCGCTCCCAAATACTGAAATATAATAAACCCACATGACAAGCTTAGACAATCAAGGTGTCAAATAAAAATGTCAAGTTTATGGACCAACCACGCGGCGATCGCTACTAATCTGTCAACAAAGGCCGAAGCCGAGGCCGAGGCAAAGACCGAGCCATTTCCTGTTTCCGCACGGAGGCTAGCAGCAGCCGAGCAACCCCTTTCTACGTGGCTGTTGCGTGTCCATATTCCGGACCAGGCGACTGACTTTCTGACCGACAGGAGGACGGACCGGACCGGGCCTGGCTGGGCTGGACTGCCGGCCGGCTGTCATAATTAAAATATGACGCGTGTCTCGTGCACAGGACAATTGCACCGCGGGCAGCGGATCCTGTCGGCTGCAACGCCATTCGTCACGCAAGTAACAGTAGCAGTAGCAACAGAAGCCGCAGCACTGAGCACGAGGACCTGGTCAATGGTCTGCACATTAGTATGGCCAGCCGGAGCTATCCTTGGTCATTGTCCGGCAACTGGGACAACTGCAGCAAATCGCCGGGCCTTGGCATGCGCCAATTATACAGACTATAAGCGGAAATTGCTTCAAATCAAAAATTATAGTCTGGAAAGGAATTTTCCATTTTGTGAATAGAGTCAAAGAATGTCACGGATATGTGTTGCAAAGGACAAAAGGTAATTGAAGCAATTTAGATGTCGGAATAGGTGTGTCAGGGTTCGAATATGACTTATAAGTGATTCCTGACGACTTGCAATGTGAGGTCAAGAAAATACTCTTTGCTTTTTGTTATAAATCAGTTATTATGTCTTTGAAGAACACATCGTTGTGGCTAAAATTAAAAGCTAAAATTATCTTGCTAAGAAGTCATAAACCAACCATTTAGGACTTCTCCCGATGCTTATCCCAGTAAATGAACTGCCCACATCGCTCTCACTGGTTAGGGATAATTTTTGGGCTGGCACACTTCTGGGCTCGTAAACAATTAGTTTGCATAACGTGTGTTTTACTTTCCAATTGAGTGGGACAATAGGGCGTCCTCGCTCTGGACCTCCGGAGTCCGGCAGAGGCAGCTGTAATAATCATAACAAACCCGAAATGGCCTATCCGTGGACCCATCTATGGTGCAAGCGCTTTGCTCATCACTTTCTCTGGCCCCGGGAATGAGGGCACCGCCGACAGAACGAGATGCTTTCAATCCTGCCGGCCAACAGCTGCCGCAGAGAAAGGACTGAAAGGACTACAGCCCAACCACCCAAGCACACACTTTGAAGTAGGTGATGTTTATGCAAACAGATGAAACGAGAGGCAGACTACCCATCCGGCGGATGCTGGGCAGCCTGCCATAACGATGCGGTGGACATAAAGTTCCATAACATCAAGATATGAGCTTTGAATTATCTCTGATCGCCCCGGGGGACGGGTGATGTGCGATGGGCGATGGAACGTGTCTCTTTGATAAGCAGCGCACATAAAAAACCGAACTGAACGGATAAATAATTCCGAGGCAGAACGTGCAATGCATTTGATAAGGATAAGCTGTCGGGATGTGTGTGCAACCCTTTCCCTCCGCTAATGAGCACACTTGAGCGAGTCACGGCTGCTTTGTTTGCGTTTGCTCAGTTCGGTCCGCTAATGAAGAGCGGGGAGAGTCATCCGGCATCCGCTTGCAGGACTTGCATTGTCCTGTGGCGACAAAAGCGACGCATGTCCATCAAGTTAAATCACACAAAACGATGAAGCGGGGGTTGCTCACCACTCCGAGTCCGAATGCCAGTCCCAAACAAGAACTCAACCCGCTCATCCAGTCGCAGGAGTTGTGGTCCTTTGTTCCGGCCGGACAGCTTTAAATGATGTTTTACCCGTTGGCGTTGCTGCATTCTTAATGCCGTGTAAACTTTATTGTTTAATTGCCTTTTTTGTGGGCCGTCCTCCCTTCGCCATTTCACTTTCAATTTCAATTATTTTAATTACGCCGCGAGGGAATTTGTTCCTTTCGTTTCGTTTCGTATCGTTTCGTGGATATAATTAACTAATTTCCAGCGATTTGTCAGTGGAACCCACAATTATGCATTAGGATGACTGGCCGAAATAGGGACACGCGTCATGTGTCCTGCGGGAAAACCTTTTTTTGTGGTAGTTTTTCCTCCTTTTTAACGGCGACTCGAATATCAATTGCATGTTTTTTTCCTTTTTTAGGTTTTAGGTTTTTTGGATCTCTATATCGCAAAGCCTTATCGCATGTCCAAGAAGCCGCAAGATAAATGTTCTGGTGCATGGGTTGCAGGGAACTCCTCAGATGTCCCGCACACGATCTTGACGTTGAATAATGCCAAGCAAAATGATCCCCGATCTCTGGCTTTGTTCCCCTCTCCCTTTTGATTGATTTGGCAAACAAATTTCGAACGTTTTTGGCACAGAAATTCCTTCTTTTCGCATGAAAAATGGGTTTTCTTTTGCCAGAAATTGAAATTTCTTTCTCTCGTGCAATTTGTTTGCAATTTTCGTTGTTGATTTAGGTTACTGCGGCGGGGTGGCTGCGGGGAAAATGGGAAATTGCGATTGAATTTCGCTTTAAACGGCAGACATTCATTTTCCTTTAGGTGAATAATTTGCGGTAATTAATTATCTCCCCAAGACGTATCAAAATGAGCTTCGAATGAATTATAAATCTCTTTCTTTTCCTCTCTTTGCAGGTAAGACCGATTACATCAACTACACATTAAGAAGACCGAACAGCTTTAGTCAGCGTATGACTCGGACATTGCAAGTAATATTCATGAACTCTGATATCACTGGATAGACGTGACTCAAAGGTTGTATTTCTTGAATGAGATCAGCTATTATTTTCGACAAGTCTTGGGTTAAATTATCTCCTTTAGGCAGCCGAAACAAATTCTTTGTGAGCTGAAATCGAGCTGGGATACTTTTCTGCTCTGGTAATGCGATCGTAAAGCCGTCTTCTGATCTCACAACACCACATAAGAAATATGAAATAATGCGAAATCGCAACAAAATGTCAAAATCATTTTTTCAGTATTAAATTTTGCACGCCATTTAAAAATGCATCCCTTAGGGATCTGCAAAAAGGCTTCCCAGTTCCTCCCCTCGAAATTATTGGGCCTGCCAAGAAAAAAAAAACGAACAAAATTGGATTTATGTTCGAAAATATTGGAAACATTTTTATTTGATCTTTTTTTCCTGCGAAATTCTTACCCCTACTTAGTTCGTCTTCCCAGTTGAACTTTAACCTTGCCTTGGCAGAGAAAAATCACTCGAGCGTGCCTTGATTTCCGTTCAGCCCACCGAAGATCCAGTTGAGAAACACCCTAAAAATGTATTTGAAGTTTTAATTAATTTTCGGTTGGTTATGTGAACTAGGAACCATTTGTAAAGTGCAAATATATAGGATTTTTTATCAATATAAAAACGTTTATTAAATTAAAAGAAGGGAAGAATAGAATATATATATAGTAAACAATTTTTATAATTCTCGATAGGGTATAACAAGTTCCGGTAAGGAACAAGTACCTCCTATAACCACGATATTATATACACTATCTCAAGAAGTATTCTCACCTCTTAGTATTCATAATAAAATATCAATTTGGCATTCCCACAGTTCGAATTATTTATAATTATTCGATCTCATCATTTGAATTTAAAGCAAATTAAAATCGCTTGCCCTCTGGGGCGCCTTATGCATATTCATGTAACCCAATTAGTATCAATTTATCGCATCTAATTTTAGCAGCTTCTATCTATCATATATGAGGTATCGCATATCGCGTTTCCCAATATATGAGGAATATTTTCCACTAAATCCCTCAACGAGCACTTTTAGGAAGATCCATCGCGGCATGCAGCAATTGCGATGCGTTATTTACAGAAATAAACTGAAAATAAGCAAAAATACAAAACAAATACAAGGGCCAAAGCCCAGAAGCCCCACCTCCCTCTCACCCACTGACCCTGAATAAGAAGAATTTATGGTTTGCCTCTTAGTTCAGTTGAGTTCAGTTGCTGGGAACGACTTGCGTCAGATGTGTTCTTGCCGAATTTACGTATGTAAATAATTGAGTTTGGCATATGAAAGCGAATATAATTTAATTGTTTCAATAATCGCAAGAGAATATATGTATAAGTCTCTTGTCATTCGTAGTTGTCTTTTTCCATACTTTAAGGGGAAAACAGACTTGCGCGAGGGAAAAGTATAAAAACGGCGGGAAAGATGAAAATTATATTTAATATTTGAGTCGAGTTTTGTGCTTCAAAAGGAGCCAAAGAAATACTCTGCAGCTTTGAGGGGGTTACTATAAATTCTAAACCACTTTGAATGATATTAAGATATGAAAATGATACACTATTATTTATAGTATATATTTCTGTGTAATTTTATGTATTTTTGTCTAATTTGATATATTTCTGATATATTTTTTTTTGTTTGTTTTTATAATTTAAGAGCAATGTTTGAAACTTAGCGAAAGATCACGCTTTTACTTTTGACATTTTATAAACTGTTCAATTGTTTTAACTATTTATATGAAATGCCGTAACAAGTACATTCAAAATAAGAATGGTTTTTTAACAATTAGTAGTGTATCCACTAACCAAACTCAAGAAATATAGCTAAATATAAGAAATATAGCTAAAATAATATAGCCTTAGGCTACTCGCCAAACAGAGTTTCCCTCGTTTCCCACAAGGACTCCTGGAGTTGAGGAGGAGCTGCGAGCGAAGTTTTTGGGGCTGACACAGCGATACAAACTCTGCTGCTCCACCGAAACTCCCTCATGTACTTAGCATATTTGCATTAACAAGCATATAAATGTATATATATACATTTTTTAGGTATTTCGCATTCATATGTCTGCGAGTGATGGAGCAGGGTTTTCGGGATTTAGGTGGGGGGAGCAGGCCATTAAAGTTATTGATTTTCTGCCGTCTGCAATTCTGCCCTCTGGCCAACACAGTTAACCCCCGTTTGCTCCACCACTCGGCCGGGTATCTCCTCCACATTTAAATTAATCAACTCAATTTGCGTAAAAGTGCAGTGCGGCAGGGAGCGTTGATTATGTGAGCAGACAGCGATGTCAACTTGGGCGAATGGGAAGAGGTTTGCTTTGGCTTTGCCTTTTTTCACCCGTGTTCTCTCCTGCTGCCCGTAACTCTTCTTACCCTAATAATTATGTCATGTCTGACCGGAAAATTATGGCGCAAGGAAAATGCTGCTGCTGTTCCTTGGGCTATTTCATGGATTTCACAAATTTCGCAAATGTTTCCTTCACGCTCCATTATTGAGGCTCGCAGATAATTGGCAATCGCAAGATCCACGGGGAATATTTAGGCGAAATTATGAATTATTAATTATGGTTGAGCTGAGACGGTCTTGGCACCCCTTTCAGCCTCTGAGCCTCTAAGCCTCTCGGCCCATGTCCGATGTGTAAGCGCATTTGGCGTGAGAACTAATTCGCTTGTAATTTCAGGCGAGGAAAGTGGAAAATGTGAGGTTGCCCGAAGGGTTAGAAACTGTAAATGACTTTCCATGCAAATTATGAAAATTATGAATACGAAATTAGTTTTGGACGATGAGCATTGAATATGATATGCCGAATCTCCTTTATCGCTTTAGGGGTTTGAGAAAATGCAATAAAACTCATGTGATTCCCTCGCCCTGGTCTATGTAATGCTACTAATTCAAAAAATAATACCGATTACGCATGGAATAAAAACACAAAAAGCTTAAAATTCATTTGAATTTTTTGAATAACCCATGAATCATGTTTCCCCCGCAAAAAGACATGTGTGATCACTCACTGACCCACTAAAAAAACTCTCTGCACATTTATTTCCATTCCAAATGAGGCATGCTTCCCCTTGTCTTTCTTGCAAATGAACTATTTTGTTTGCTTGTTTTGCACAGCGAATCTGAATATTAAATATAATCAAATAGGCAGCAAATGTACTCAGCTAAATCAAATAAATGACTTGTCATACGCCATGACAAATCGGACGCTTCCGCCTTCAACCCTCTCCAGGCCGTTTGTCTGGGGTGTCAGAGTCACCACGCTGAACTAAGCTAAGCCCGGCCAATATTTGCCCAACAAGCTCCGAGTGGGAGTCGCAAAAGTATCAAATGTCAGTGCAGGGGTCCAGGACTCGTGGTTAGCCGAGGGAAGCCTAATTTGTTTGCACATACAAGGGTCCAGGGAAGTAGAAAAGCCGACTTATATTCGAAAAGGGGTTTCAAATATCAATTTGCGGTGGTTCAAATTGTTTATTTTATAGCAATTTAGCTACTGTTTTTAGTTGTTTAAGTAAAATGAAAGGAAACAGATGATACAAGAAAGTATGCCTGAGTAACTTATGTTTTACAAGAACTAAACTATATTATTCTAAGAAATAAAGACAATTTTGAAATGAAAATACACCATTAAATATACATAGTTTTAATTTATTTTTATTTAAATAAGTTCCTCATGCACCAAGTTCATACACACCCTTGGCAGAAGCATTTGCAGCCAATTAAGTTTACTAACGAATTGCTCTTGTCAGGACTTGGGTGAAGCGGGAACACCCCAAAGCACCCTCAGGTCACAATTAGCCTGTGGCTGTTTCTCTTGAGGGGGTGGAGATTGCTAGTTTTTAACCCTTAAAACGCAAAGGGGTCCCTTTATTAATGTCATTAAAGTGTTTCTTTTTCGGTTTTATCTCGATGATTTCATTCGGGGCTAACCGAGGTGAACTGGGACAATTGAAATGGAAAGTGTCGCACAAAGTCAGACTTTGACCCACCCACAAGTGCAACCCCTTGCGGATACGGATATGGTGCGTAGTTCCCGTGCAACCAGCATTCGTCAATGAAATCTGGGCAAGTCTGCTGCGAGTCCCGGCGCAATCCTCGCGGGGTGCGACCCAGACGACAGGCGCGCCCCTTGGCCGCCGCGTATTGTGTCGCAGGTTGATTAGAAATTCCATTAAAATTCCATCCAAAAAAATGTACGTACGGTAGCAGCCGCTCCCAAGTCCTGTTAGCTAATACACTGATATATAAATCGGTATTTAGAAATTATATATTATAATGCAAGTTCTATGCATGTTACCATGATTATCTTAAGAGTTAAGAAAATATTACAATGCTCTCGATAGTTTTCCTAACAACCTTCACAGCTTTGCAATTATTTCAATGACTCATATAATATCTTGCCATGTCGTTAGCCTTTTCTTTCTCCCAAAACAATTTATCGTGTTTAAATATATAGGTCTTCTTCGACTTATTTTCTCAGTGCATAGTTTGGGGTGGTTTCTTCCCAACGATCCAACCACCCACAAGCTCTGGCGAAGGGGCAACCTTAAGTTGCTCTGATATCGCGTGCGATGTCTCGCCGCCAATGACTGTACTTCCTTCTCCTTCATCCCGCAACTGCTTTTGTATTTCAATGTCGCTTGCCACTGATGTCGTCTAATTAAGTCGCAAAGTGTGTCCCTGCTTGGGATTCGGATCGGGATCGGAGTGGTGATGTAGAGTAAAGTGCGGAGTGTGGCCCCGATAAGTGAGGCGAGCAAGTGTGTTGCGAGCGTGTCCAATTATCGAGCATATAATGCAGTTCACGTGTCGCTGGTTGCTTTAACTGGGACTCGCACTTTAGGGCCATCTTCGCGGTAATGACAGAGATGTAATCTGAAAATAAACTGCAGTTTCTGATTTAACAATAATAAATTATATGGTTTAGCGTCGTACCAGTTTGGCTTTCGATAATCCAAAATGAAAATAAAGAGATGTAGGGTAGGTTGTAGCTTCTGATTTACAAAATCACTAAATTTTGCGCTTCTTATTCTACCGGATGCTAAACTTTACACTTTTTAATATTTTTATGTCACAGAAAACACATTTGAGACTTCAATAGTATCATTTCTAGAGTTGTAGTTGTCGCAGAAAACAGATTTGGGAATTTTAGTGCACTCTTGACACTAAGTTTGGTTGGAATTAAAAAATATATAATACAAAATTAAATAGAAAAAGCTTATCAAACGCTAGTCGACAAATAGTTTTACCTGATTGCATTTAAAACTGAATCAAAGTATATATATTTAGCTTTACACTTTCCCCACATTGTATAATTATTGTGCATGATGATAATGTGAGCAAGCAGCACATGTCGAATCCCCGCCAGCATCACTCTCTGGAGGAAGTGAATCGCATAACCGAAGCAACAACAACAACAAGAGCAGCCCCGAGCGGCCCACTAACCGAAACCCCAAAACTAAAAAAAAACAAAAACAATAACCACAAACCGCTGTCTGCACAATTTCCAGGGGCAGGCTGGAGCACTGCACAGGTCTTCCACGAGTATCCCCCCAAGCACTATTATCTCCATCTCCATCTTCATCATCGTCATCAACGGTGGCAAAATGTTTATTATTGCATTTTGATTTCCGCATAATGTTTTCCTTGCCCCTCTATCTCTCTTTTTATTTTGTTTGTTAATTCTCTTTACGTCACTGCCTCTCTTTGAGGCTCTCTTTGGCGTCATCAACCCCAAAATGCGATAACATATTTTTTCCACTCGCTCTCTTCTACGTTACAGAGCGCTGTACTGTTAGTGTCAGTAAACCAGATATATTTCCTACCCTGACTTATCTCAGATTAAGTTTGATTGGCATTTATTAACATTGCTTGTTATTATCTTCACTAGAATGTTATTAATATTATTAAAGGAGAATGCTAATATTTTATTTTGAACGGGAAATAACAGCAGATAAGCAAACTAATGAGAGAAAATTCTTTAAAACATAATGAGCATGCGAATGAATTGTATTAATAGGAAATTGTATTAATTGGAAAACAAAACAATTTTAGTTTGTTTCTTAAACAAAATCGACATAAATAAACGTTTGAAATTAAATAAAAATTGTAATATTTTTATTAATAAATTTGTTTATTTTATTTTTAAGTTATGCTCAACCGCTTTTGCTTAATAGTTTTAAATATTTTAAATATTATTTTAAATGTTTCCAACTAATCCCTCCTTGTAATTAACCTGGCTAGGTGTTTACCGTAATCTCAAACTTCTCAACTTCTCAAACTTAATGCCCATACTTGGTATTAACTTTTACACAATCACATTTTTCTATTATTGCATAAGTAACTAATTTATAGTTACAGAATGCAATAAATATTTTTCACGATATATTCAACCAGAACTAAATAATTTAAACAAAAACAAAAACTGCATATTATTAACAAATATTTCATTATTCCACCTAATGATTGTTTTCCTGTTTACCTAAACGAATTTCGGTGGGCGAGTTGCGGAGACACCCAAGTATTATGTTTCCAGTATCAGCAACAAGCTGTTAAAGGGGAAGACTGATTTCCACCTCTTGTTTACCTGCCGCACGCTCACCTTTGCAGCAACAGCTGCTGTTGGCTAACAGGGCGCTGTTAGTGTTAACCCTCTATAGCGGCGTTAACCCTCAGCAGCGGCGTGCGCTCCGCTCGTCGGGCCTCGAGACTCTCGCATTCAGTTGTGTCTCGACCAGCGCTCGATGTGGACGTTCAGAGCGTATACTTGATTTTGCAGCTTCCTCTGCGTTAGGGCCCGCGCGTAACTTTTCGCGTAAACTTTTTGGCTGGACATTTTTTTGGATACTTGATGAAATAGCCAGACAACAACAAATTAGCAGAAGCAAACGGATGCCGTCAGACATATAAATACGGCAAACAAACGAATACTTGAGGAGTGATTTTTGTGCTTTTGCTGACCCAAAAGTTTCGAATGCAAAGTGACCAAGTGTGTTAGTCATCATACAAGTTATTTATGTGCTAAAATGCAAATGCAAACTAATAAAGTGCGGCCGAGGAAGCCAATAAGTGCAAATATAAATAAATAAGCAAGAGATACTACGTGGAGGGCAAGGCAGGCGCACGAGAAGGATTACTCGAACACAAACAGAGGCAGTGTAAAAATAGCAAATACCAAAAGCAATAGCAAACTCTTTTCATTGCCAACACGCGCTGCCAAAGGCTAGCGAAAATCCGACGCGCAGAAAAGCCGCTTACGGCGTAAACAGAAGCAACAGTTGCAGTTTTCTGCTAAAATGCTGGCGGTCAAGAACTTCTTCCTGCCGGAGCGAGCCAAGGCTCCGGAGACTCCGCAGCGATTCTCCCGGATGCCCGAGGCCTTCCTCCGCTCCATCCGGAGGCGCTCCCTGCGCGTTAAGCGCGCCAAAAGCTTGGTGGTGCCCGATCGCAGCGAGAAACGCAAATCAGGTGAGGTACAGTGTCGATGTAAAGCGACCAATGTGGGGTTTTATAGGGGGTTTATTTAAATTAAAGTCTATTTAGGATATACATATCCATCCTTTATCTAAAAGCTAAGAATAAAAACTTTATTCTAATATTTATTCATAACAAATCAACAACTTTTCCCATAGTTCCACATTAAGTACAGCCTGTTTGCAGACCCCTTGTATCATTAACTGAACCCAAGCCTTTCTGTCAATTAAAATATTTTATAATTAGCGTTTGGTAACTTAAAATTCAGCTGGTCCAGCTAAATAGCTGAATAAGTTTTATGCAATTTCGTTAATTACATTAGGCGAAACAAGAAAATCGTAAAACAACGACCTTGTGCGCCAGCTTCATTAGCCTTTAATGTGCAAACGTCCGAGTAAACTCCATTTCAACTCTATTAAATTAAAAAAAAAAAAAACAAAAAGTATAAAAATATAAATAGAAAAGGCAGAAAACCTTTTGAATATGGCACATCGCGTGTCATGTGTCATAGTATGAGGCAAACTTTTGGTGTTGCAAGTAACGAATATAATGCAATTTGGCATAGTTTCCCTTTGATACTTCCTCAGTTCCGACTCCGACTTGGCGTCGCGTTTGAGGCTTATTATGCCAAAGTTATGACACCATTATGTCTTATTTTTCAAGCTATTTTGCATGAAAACTTCAAATAAACAAAAGTTACAAGACCGTATTGTTTCCATCAAATCACCGAGCGAAGTGAAGTGAAGAGGAGTGAAAGGTCGATAAAACAGCGGAAAGCGAAAGTTCGGGGTAAATTTTGCCACAAAGGGAAGCTCAATAGGGGAAGGTGACTTTTGTCAGACTTGTAACAGTGACTTACATTCGTATGTTTCGGCATTGACTTCCAGTAGCCGTGACAACGGCCGAGGAAAGTTTGTCCACCTCTCACTTTGCCACTTATTTAGCATGCAATTATCGATTCTCGAATAATGCGGGTCGAGAAGCGCCGAGAAGCCGACACATTGCAACCAATGCCAAATGCCTCTTAATGACGCAAGGAGGCGGTGGATCAGCGGATGGGTGGAAGGCTGAAGGTGCCTCTGCCACAACACGACACTCAGGGATGGGATACAAGATGAAGAGCTGACAAGAGACTTGGTTTCTGGGTCTGGTAAATGTGTCAACTGGTTCTCGCTGTTGGCTGAGATCTTTCCGAGAGATTACTTGATTGATCTGCAGCCAGATATGTGAGATTAAAGACAGATATATCATTGTTCGTTAGGGCTATGAATCACTGTGGGCACTCTTCTTTGGTAGACTGTCAGAGCAAGTTTACAAATGCCTTTACTTTTTGGGGTTGGAGTTCCATTAGCTTTGTCCCCAAGGTAGTCCATTGACTTTAAAACATTTTGCTTCAGAGCTTTCCTTTGCAATCCATATATACATAGATAGCTTATCAATGGCAAAATCTTAGTCATTTGTGTTCTCTGGAAGACGTATGTATACCCTAAGGAACAGTATGTTTAATTCTATACCCTATCCCCCGATCGTTTTCTATTTTTAACGCTGACAGCTTTTATTTCTTTGCTTTGAGGCAATTACTGTTCTTGCATTCTTTTGCGTGTGGAGATATTATTCCTGATCGGCTCATTTATTTCGACTCAGATGGCAAATTCCATTGGGACTCGCATTACAAAAGAATGTATTGGGAGTTGTGTTATACTCTGCTTTCGCCATACTTTTTGCTACCAATAATAAATGATAAGATAAGGAGTGAATTTCCTTTCTTTAATGAAGCATATAGTATACATAGTTGTTATATTTATTTCCGTTCATTCACTTTGTTTAATTAAAAGGCGTCGTTCTAGCCCCCAAAGTGATAAGCTTTAGAGCCTAGATAAGCCAGATACCTGAGATAGATGACTTTTCAAAGACCTTGGACAGCCTTTCGCTTGAAAGACCCCAAAGTGGACGGATCTAAACGCTTTATCGCGATTTGCAAGCTATTTCAATCTATTCCACGCAACACTTTTCCCCATGTTTTGTATATTTTTTATTTGTTTTGTATTCTTTTTTCCTGTTTTTGTATACGTACAGTTTTTATTTCTTTAGCCGCCCGTGCACTCAACGCTTAAACAAGATAAATAAAGAGTCAACAACAACGGCGAAATAATACGCTCAACACATTTTGTGCGAAATACAAACACAAGCATGGCCCCCGAAATATAGAACGTTTTTACGAACGAAAAAAGAAGAACTCGTATGATTAAAATTAAAACGCAATTGTATTTGCCGGGGGCACACACGAGTGTGTGAACGAGTTTCGGTCGCGTTGGACACATGGATCTGGATATTGTATCTATGCGGAGATGGGCAATCCAGTTGATGGGCACATGAGATCATGGCACATTGGCTTCCCGACCCAGACGGGGAGTGACCTCAACTTGTGTGGGAAAGTTAGTCTAAGAAGGTTTTTTTAATTACATTTTGGCACACCGACTGAAGTCTCGTTCGATCCTCTGCCCACTCTTTGACCCTTGATAACTTCCTCAACGACTCTCACGCGTGCCCTTAATTAGCATTCACAAGTTCTGACTACATGTATGTATACGACATAAAGTCTCGGCTCTTGCAGTTAAATTAATGATCCGCCCACATTAATTATCAACCGCACAACTCAAGCATAGATCAGTATTTGGCAAACCTTAAAAGGCAGCTCGACTTTTAGTTTCATCGCTGGTTTTGGTCAGAACCAGCTCTTGAGTCACATCACGACTGGGATTATATTGTTCCAAGTGTCACCTCTTAGACGGTGTCAATCATGGAGCGAGTCTCGATCGGAGGGGTTCATCGATCGGTTCTATTAACCATTAATCATTCGACACTCCACGGTCACAGACAAGCCAAACAAGAGGCCGGGATGATTCTTTATATGGATCGCTCTCTAAATGGCGTTAACGCACGCGCCGCCTTTTGGACTCCACTTTAAATGCACCTTTTCTTATTCGGCATCTTTTTAGCTGTAGCTCGCACACGCCCTATAATTATCTATCTTTATTTTCCACATTGTCTTTGAAAAGCGAAAACTGGGGATAACATGTTATTAATGAAGTTTTATTGCAGTACTTTCTCATAAAAATATGATAATTTCTGTGCGTATCTAGTTTATGATGTCTCTATCTTGGATGATAGTATCGTATTATTAATAGTTTGAAATTGAGGCATTTCTTTTTTAAGCAAGTCATCTGAGGCAGATGGAAACACTGTTGAATTTTTCCAGCAATTACCGTCCTGTCTTAACATAATAAGATATAATTAATTAAGAAGGAAAAGCTTTTCTTAAAGTTTAGTAAATGTTTTAAGCCTAATATCTCCCCCATAAGTTCCTATAACATCGTCTTAAAGGCCTTAAAGCGAACCAAGGGGAACTTCCTTTTCTCCCACGCCTTTACCTTGTCTTCAGGGTGTTCCAAGATATCAAACCAATTTGTTGATCATCCCGACTTAGGGCTGGGAAAATGCACACATGCTATCGACCATGACGAAAATCAAGCGATCGGGCCTTACTTAAGAAGACTGTTCCCAGCCAAGCTGGGAAACTATTCAAATTTATTTCGACACTTTTCTCCAACGACAACAACAACAACGGAAAACAAATTTGCGTATTTTCAATTAAATCATATGAAGACGATTCTCCCCTCTTGCCACCAGAGAGACAGACAGGCAACCTGTCAAATGGCAAAGGAAAATGGAGATAAATTTAAATGCATTTGCCTGTAATGAGAAAATAGCTGGAAAATATGCAAATTAGATGACAACCGACACGTTTCAAACGCCGCTTCCGCCTCAAACAGTGGGACACTTGTTGGGAAAACAAAAATACCTATCTATCCACCACCAAAGTGCGTCAATCGACGTGGTTGGAGTTTTCTCCCCAAATATAGGTAGCCAGGAGGAAAGCCGGCAGGCAGCCGGTTTATTGGTCAACTCCATTCAGAATGCAAAGTGTATCTAAGCACCACAATCAAATTTTGAATAGCCAGTTGCCTGCCCAAAGGGGGATTGCATTTTGGTTGTGCTTCGCTTCGAGCTCGCACTGGCCCTGGCCTGGCCCTTTGTTTTCCGAATTCGAAAAGCCCCATCCAGAATTTCATATAAGGGAACGGCAAACGGAAGTTCTTATTTAGGTTTTGTTAGCGCTCCGCTTCAATCTAAGGTTTAATGCCCATTGAAATTCAAATGCCGAGCTTGACACCGCCAAATTGTTACTGGTGTCGGGGGGCGCTTCCACAGAGTAATAAAATTCTAACATAATTTTTACAATGGCACTTTCAGGGCTTTTGTGAGTGCCCTCTTTAGATTCAAGCCCTTCCTTACTACATTGATTTCCTTTCGCCTTGGCCGAAAGTTCAGTCACACTCTAGTTATTCCCCCGTCTCGCAAACTTACGTGATTCTTACAACATAACCAGTTCTCACTCGCATTTTCGGATGCTTTGTGGGCAGTTGTCTGATCTCTGTTTCTGCTGGAGAGACCGATACATCTACACTATCCTACAACGCACTGCGGGCTCTTTGATCAGATTACAAGCACAACAATCATAAAGTATTGACTTTAATAGAGAATGATCAATGCATATGGGTAAAGTGGCGGTAAAAAGGTGATTAAAGGGATATCTAAGATAAAAAGATTCTTAATAAGACAAGATTATGAGACAATATTATGAGACTACGAAACAAAATGGTAGCCTTCATAGGATATTGAAATGGTACGTGATATTTTACCAGTATGATATTATTGCATGATATATCTTTTAAAAGGACTTAAAATCGCTTATTGGTTTCGTCTTTAAACCTGCTGTTCAGTGTAATTCAATACCCTCCTCATACGGGGCCGTGCATTGGCGTATGACTGATAGCAGTGAGTTACTGCCAGTTGGTGTATCTTGGCAGAAACACAAACAACGGCTAATGGCCAAGAAGTCATTGAACCGCTAAAAGACAGTGGGCCACGCAACCGGGGCAGATCGGAGCTGCCCACGGGTAGAATTCTTTCAACACGCTCACAAACTTTGGGGAGGCACAGAAAACCCAGAAGAAAATGCTGGCAAAAATCAGAAAATTCAGACTGAGAGATGCGAACGCACACGATGCGACACTCACGTAGGAAATCACCGAAAAACGGCCATAAATAAGATTGTAATAGACGAGGGACGGGGGAGCCACTGCCAGAACAATGGTCATCATAATTTTTTTGCTCTGAAAAGAGAAAAGATGTAAACGAGCTGGTTGGGCGACAATGGCAGATGAGATGAGATTCTAGGTAACTGGCCATGAGGCAAACTACCGCTAAGGAGGCTGCCGAAGGAGCGAGAGCCGGGAAAAGTAAAAGTAAGCAGTTGAATTTGTTGCGCCTGAGCGACTGGGAAAGCGGAAAGGAAAGGAGCTGAAAGGAAGGGAAAAGTCAGCTGGTCAGTCGGTCAGCAGTCGGTGATCGTGGAATATTATTGGCCAGCTGCTGGTTCTCTGTCTAATGAGGCGCCTGACCATTCCAAATCAATTTAATTACAGCCAAATTTATGAGTCACAAATGACGTCCTTTCAGATCGAACGTCCAGAGCTCTGCCACCTCTTAGTCGTATTTGTATTTTTAGCAAACCCCAACCGCAGAAGGGAAACCTCAGACAGAAGACAATCAAATGCTCATCATTGACAATCTCACCGCATAAATATTAAACACAAATACGATTCCCATTTTATTTTATTTGATTTTACGACCGACCATCGGCCGCTGCGCAAGAGCAGCTGAAAAGTACGAATCCCGGGAAAAATCCCATTTCCCTCCGCACTTTCCTTTCATTTTTTCCTGGCTTTCTTCCTCAGTTTTTCCACCGTCTTTTGTCTCGGGGACTGACACTTCATAAATATGTCATATTTAATAGAGTACTGTGAGCTACTGAGGAAACGAGCGAGTAAGTGAAGGAAGCCACCGAGCCACCACCAGGAGATGGTGTCCTGCCTGTCCCTGGGTTCTCGTCCTCTCACTTGCTTTCTCCTGTTCCATTGTCAACTTTTGATTGACTCGCACGAGCTGAAAAGATTTTCCAGCCGGGTGTCATTTTTTTGCGCTTTTTTCAATCGAAAAAAAATGTACTTCTCGGTAGGGAAACGTTTTTAAGGAAAAAATGATACGAATTTTTCCGGGATCTTGGTAAGATGATATTGGGAACCCAATCACGTCATAAATTTGACATTTAATCGTTTTGGGTTGGAAAAGAAGGGAAAATTTACATTTACTGGGAGAATCGGTCATCGTGACTCAATTTCTTTTAAGAATTTATTGAGTAAGGTTAAAATATCAGCTGTGAAGTCATCTAAAATTCAAAGAGGAAGTCTAGATTAGATTGTTTTTGATAAGGTAAAAAAGTGGACTAAGTAGAAACGTTCTAACAAAATTGAGTTACTTTTAGAGATAACTAAACTATTTACAATCTTTTCCATTAAAAACCCAGTTTTCTTATATGACTTGTGGTCCCTAGAGCATAAATTCCTAATAGGTTCAGGACTGTATCTGTAGTGCTGGGAATTGATTTAAGAAATAACTTGAGACTGATAAGAAAGACTCTCTTTTACGTCGTACCTTCCCCCATTGAGTGGAGGGTCTTTAACTGCTGAACGATAAGAAATCGTAGCTTATAGCCCGGTGATATTTCTATAGTATATTAGGTCTCTGTTACCTTTTTATTACTTTACCGCCGCGTGTTTTGCAATTACTTTTCATGCGCATGATAAATGAGTTTCGACACAGAAACAAATTCAGTTCGGCCCCAAAACTGATAAACGAACCCAAAATAAAAAGCCCAGAAAAAAAAAAGTCAACAAAGAAACCGTCTGTGCCTATATAAACAGCGAAATGCTTTTTGTTCTGGGTGCAAATGAGAACGAGTTTGCTGAGAAATGAGAAATGGCAAAATGGAGTACGGCATTGAGGAGCTGGCGCGAAGATGCTTTATTACCTGAGGACACAAGTAAATCTCTGGGCCAATGGCAGCATCCCAAGAAGAGGCTCCTTAAGGGATCGAAAACCCTTTTAACCCTTTCGAAAGGCTCGGGGCGTGGTCTTACGAGGGCCTGTCTGTGACCTTCGACTGTGCTTGGACATCTACAATTCGAGCAGAGCTTCTCCTCAATTCAATTTATCAAAATCCATCCAGCACATGCTCCGCTCCGACTGATCTTTGAGAGATCTCTTCAATTACTTGCTCGCCGCCATCTGTTTATTTGTTTGCTTGGATGTTCGCACTTCGGCTAATGATGCATGAATTTCTGTGTCAATTATGATTGTTTTTCGCCGGATTTCTGGGCGATGAAGTCATGTTCTTGAATCCACATTTCCATGCGGAATAGGTGCCTGCACGTGACACGAGTCATATGTAACTGGCGGATACCGTTTCAGGTACACACCCATCCCCATCACCACGCCGTCCATGCATCCCTCTCACGTTGCGTGACGCTGATGATGATGCCCCGGGGGCGAACCTTGAAGTGTCGCAGTCATTCGTGCAGAACTGTTCCTCTCCTCTCGAAAAACAACAGTTGGACGGAACGCTCGGTGCCGGAGCCCCCGCCGACGTACAAGTTATTGTTTTGTTTGTTTTGACTTGTAATTAATCGCAAAATGTAACTGCTACTGTACGATTCTATTCCGAAACAGAATTGGGGAGTGCTGCAACTCGGGTTTTGTAATATGAAATGAATATCTTCCAGCATTTGACTCTACTTTAAAAAACTATATTAAAACCTAGCAAATACAGCTGGAATTGCATTCTCGAAATGCTACTTTTAAGAGCAGTGTACTCGGTCATCTTTCACTGTATTTATTCATTATTTTCCTTACCTTTTCCTGTCTGCGACATCCTCCTTCGACTTTGCCTGCGCCTGCGCCTGCGCCTGCTCCTCTTGTAATCTTGTTTGTGCGATCGCCCTTTTTGCCCCGAATCATTTGTGGGCCTTGCTAATTTTCTTTGCCTTTTGTCGCACCCAGAGGGAGGGAGCGAGAAAGAGCAGGGAAATAGGTTTTTCACCTTCGCCTCCATCTCACTCTGTGCCACCAGTCGCCGTGATCTTCTTTCACCGATCTCTGGGCAAACACAAAAAGAAAGTAAATCAGATTTTGGAGCAGATGTGCAGAATGTACATAGGCAACGGGCATTTGAGTCGTGAAAGGCACTCGTACCATCCGAACTTCAGGGCCAAGATCGCAAGGGAAGAAGGCAGTTGGATTTGGGACAGCCTCGCCTGTCCAGAGATTTATGGCCTGCTGTTCCCCAGATCTTCGAGACTGGACAACACACTGTCGACACGACCAGCCTACCTAAATATTTTCGTAGGCCCCATGCAAATATCCCACTCGCATTCATATGATTTATCCCAGAGATCTGGCGCTATTCATTAATATACGCATAAAAGGCGCGGCAAATGAAAAATATTCCTTTATTATGGTTATGGCTTATTAAAATCACATTATTTGACCATTTATGGGCATGCCGGGAAGTATCAAAACATCTATAGAGCATTTGAATGGGATGATCTATGGATTGCTTGTGGGATCTAATAAGTGGGAATTTGTAATCCAGCTCAGCTTTTACTCAGACTTTAAGGTTCGCTCATAGTCAATGAATACTTTGCTCGCATTTGATGTTTTTATCAATTCCCTTCCTTGTTTTATGGCTTTGTGTTTCAGCTGTATTTGTGGAAAGGACACTCGTAAAATTATGCGATGACAGTTCGAAATGCTCTTTGTGGCTACCGTAAACAACTAAACGCTTATAAACATTTTACGACAATTCCTCGGCCAATCCTTGGCGCCTCCTGCTCAAATAAAATTAATGTACATGTTTTTCTTGGATGCCCGGCACGCTTCTGGTGATAAAAAACTCAGCCCGGTTAGGTTTCGACCAGTTCGCTTACAGCAGCTGTCAGTCATAAAACTAAGCCATCTATATCTTCAAGTTTCGGGTCATTAGGTCGGTCACCTGGCTGTTTGTTGTTCGGGAAACATGTTTCAAAAAATTAGAGAGAGAAGAGTTGGATTGGAATGCCGGAAAGGGATATGAAAATTTCCGTATTGTTCGCTAATTAAAATGCTTAACCCACATCAAGAGCCGTAAATCCCAAGCACGGGCTAGGGGCGGGGTTGGGAGGCAGCCTTCATCTTATCGCCTCAATGGCAAAAGTGTATAAACACAAACAAACAAAACTAGGAAACAAAAAGGAAAGGAAAACAAATCCCAACCAACACAAACCCCTTCCCGCGGACACTTTCTCCCAAGAACAAGAACAAGGACAAGAAATGGAAATGGAAATGCTAGATTCGGAAATCGAACCTCTTTCGGGCTGCAGCTAGTTTGCATACGTAATTATGTTGGGAATTTTGACAACGATGGCGACATTTGACATGAGTTTGAGTAACGATCCCAGAGAGATAAAGAGATGCAGCCAGGAGGGATAGCCGCAGCCAAAGGGTTGCCCCGGCCTGGCTGGCGGTTTGAACTTCACACATAAGCCGATCGCCATCTCGCTCCGGATCCCTACTCCGATCTCTATCCCGATTCCGATTCCGATGCCTCGGGGCGATGGTTAACCCCATCACATCCCATCCCATCCCATCCCATCCTACCGTCAGACATTTGACATCATTAGTCAAACTTAAAGACACATTTGTAACTGGCTTGTAACTTTAAGCGCTTTAGGCTAATGACGAGCCATTAATTAGGCGGGCTCGTCTCTGGCCGCCTGCAATTTGTTACAATTCGAGCACTGAGAACCAAAAGAAGCGGGAACCAGTCTTCCGCGTCTCCTCCGCCATCTTTGATCCGAAAACAATTCCCATTTACCTTTAAAGGCATGCAAATTGCAAAACCGCGCTAATTTTTCTCTGGGCCGGCGTGTGCATATCGCTTTCAATTGAGTTTAACAATGAAATGCGCCGTGGCTGGTCCTGGCCCAGATTTATTTCGGTATTCGGAATATTCCCAGTATTATATAACACAAAAGGCATATTTATTTCATTTTAATTTGTAATTTTGCGCTCTGGTCAGCAAGGCAGCAGTGCAAACCAGTTGAACTTGTCTTGTCTGCCGCTGTCCGTCGCCTTAGTCGATTAACAGCGGCAGGAAAACAAGTTTCCGCCGTAAGACAACCCCTTGAGACGGACGGATCCATATCCATGTCCATGGCCATGTCGCTGTCGTGGTCGTTGTCGTTGTCCATCTACCCGGGAGAGGGACTGCCTCTGTGTTTACTTACGCAACTCTTAACAACTCATAATAGAGCAATTTTCACGTGCGAGTCCTCTGCCGAGTGCAGTAAATCATCGCTGGTCAGCCATTGTCACTCCTTCCTCCCTAGGATCCTGGGCTCGCTCAAGGGAGGAGTGTCTGTCCCCCTTTCGTGAAGTGAAATTGATCGCGGGCACTTGGAAGTCTAATAGCTCTCGCTCTTGGGAAGATTTATGGTGGCACCTCTGTGGGCTTTTCATTCTCTCCCAGCAGATAGTTACACTCGGGCGTGAAGTGCACCGTAAATCGTAAATCCTCCTGCGAGGAGGAGCTTCAAAAGCTCTGCCACAAGCAGCTGGGCCTGCTCAGGCCTCAGGTATCGTGCCAGAGCGCTTCAATTAGCTACCTATTCGTGGACCATTTCGCAACCTTGGGCCCAGCTGAGACAGGGAATTCTCGATTTTAAGTCTGATTGAGTGACTGAGACTTGACAATGAGCTAATTTAAATCAGAAAAGTGTTCGAGCAAACTGACAATTTAAAAGTTTTTGCACGGGGGAACCCATGAGGCAGACCCAAGGCGGCTGACGGCAGACAATTGCCGAAAATTGAAAAGGAAGCTTCCTGGCAAACATTCCTGCTGTCAATCAAGGGCGGCTGCTAAAAATACACCAGAAAGGCCGATGTATGTACTATACGTGGAAGGATACCCCGGCATTAGCATAATGATGGGTGGATGGGTTCTTGAGAGCTGGAAACTTTTGGCCGCGACATGTAGAGAGGTCAGGAGGGAAACGGGTTTCCGAGATCGCTAATTGCGCCGAGTAAACTTGTTTTCCTTTCCCGTTGCTAACAGAAACAAACTACTTAAGAAAGAAACTCCTCTTCTAATAATAATCCGATCGATGCTCTCTTCCAGATTCGTTTGTGAACAGCCAGGAATGGACGATCTCGCGCTCCGTTCCCGATCTGCGGCTGGGAATCGTCGGCTCCCTAAACTCGGGCAAGTCGGCCCTGGTGCACCGCTACCTTACTGGCTCCTACATGCAGGAGGAGTCGCCCGAGGGCGGGCGCTTCAAGAAGGAGGTCTTCATCGACGGCCAGAGCTACTTGCTGCTCATCCGGGACGAGGGTGGAGCCCCCGAAATGCAGGTGAGTCTAGTTGAGTCCTTGGGGCTTGTTTCTGCCTTCTGTTTGTCATGAAATATTCATGGGAATGGGAAAATGATGTATTGCCGGGAAGGTTTGCCTTTCCCGCTGCCGTAAACAAATACATTTTCCCTTATCATCTTGTAAATATTTGAATTGAGGTCAACGTGGGATCAACCGACTGGGAAAACTTTTAGGGGTTGTTACCCTCAGACGGTTTTTATTTACGATATAATTTGATTGAAACTTGGAGTAACTGTAGCCCGAACTGTCTTCCGTGGCCCGCAGGCTTATTCACAGTTATTTCGCCAGCAATTATCCAACTTTTGGCCGCTCTCTCCATCTCTCTCTGCGTCAAAGTTTGCCTTGACCAGACCAAACCAGACTCTGGGGGTGTGCACTCGCGTAGCGTGAGTCACTCGCCATCGAACTCCGACCTTTGGCAGGGACAGTGGCGCAATGGCAGATAAGCGATTTCAACGTGTCCGTGTGCTTGGGACACACACGTTTGAGTGTTTTTGTTGGCCATTATGGCAGGACGTGATGCTGCATCATCATCTCCTGGCTGAGAGCCAATTGCTGGGCAACACAATTTGGCACAGGCACACACAATGGCGCCTCCTCCCAAGATTGCCAGCCAACCCCTGGAGCTCACCTAGAAGCCAGCAGCAGCAGCCAGCAACCCCGGTTGCAGCTCCGATCCGCTGCGAATGCAATTGAATTCGTCTTTTGTCAATATACACGGGCAGTGTAATTAAAGTGAACTTAACCACGGGCTATTTACATTCGAACGGGCCTTGACTCATTGATTCGCCGGAGGCTTTTGTGGCTCAAGGAGCTTTTGTTCGGCTCCTGCCTTTGATATATGTACTTCGAAGTATTGTAGTACATATATAGTGTCCTCGAGGTCTGCATTTACATTTTCGCAATTTCGCAATTGCAATTTCGCTACCCCTCTCCGTGAGCCAAAAAGTCCTGGGGCCCGAAGCCTTCGCCTGCGGCTTAACGGGCGAAAGTGAGGATTATAAATTTTAAGCTGCTTTCGCTTTTCACTAGTCTCTCATTTTTTATTTGCGGTTCTATTTACACGCCTCGCGGAGGGCGGGGTTCCTAGGGGTTGCTTATAAAAAATGTGCCAGGCACGCGACCCTCGAAATCCCAATAATATCCCTATAATCCTTACTCTATCCCTGCTGACTGACTGACAGTCTTCCGCACTATTTGCTCTCTCCCGTCGCTTGCCATTTTTATTCAAATTGCTTTTTTTGTTAATTTCCTTTCTGTTTAATTAGAAGTTTGGAAAATTTTTGCAAGTCAAGCAGATGATTGACCTAAATTGTCAGTGGGATACACATAACAAAGGATTAGGGCTTAAAGGGGAGTAATTTGGAAGTACAGTTTGGAAGTTGTGTTAGGATTTAGAAAATTTAAATGCTTATTATAAATTTGGAATTATGAGGAAAGCGGAGAAGGAACAGTGAAATAGTATCACAATACCTTTACATAGCGTTAGGATCCTTATCAAGCCTTAAAGATAAATAGATATTTAAGTTTCTTTACAGAATTTTACTTTAGTAACTAAAAAAATAGTTTATTGTTATATTTCCATAATTATAATTTGAGATCTACACAGAGTGACACATTTCGTGATTCATTTTTTGCGCTTGATTGGACACTTTCTTCTGATGCACATTGCATAATCGTTACATTCGCTCACCAAACTGTCAATCAACCCTCTCACTTGAGCGCACTTTTTGATCCCACTCTCAACCCAACCCCCTCAAACTATTGTTGCAATAACCATTCTTTCCAATTCACAAATTCGTTTGCTGTCTAAGCCAGAGCTACTCGACTAATTATATATCACTTTCTCCGGCTAACTTGCGTCAGTCACATCTTGATGGGACATAATATACCCATATTTCATAAGCAAAATAACCCTCGGAACAGCCAAGAGTTACGCCAACTGTAACTGTAACAGCAACCCCCCCAAAAGGGAATGTGAGCAACCCAGAAGACCACCCTCGCAAGGGCAGGAGCGTTCGTTCTCACAACAGAAGTAACTGTCGCCCGACTCTGGATGAAATCACTCATTCAATGGGCGACTCGTCGCCACTCTGTCGCGCTTGTAGTTGTTTTTTCTTCGGTTTCTCCACCGAAGGATATCATTACCATATACGAGCCATGAGACGATGACTACAGCGAAAGCTATATTGCATGCGACCAGAATTTCGTCGATTCTTTTTTGTGAGAGATGCGATGGTGGTGTACACTCGAGGTGCGCATGATAGGAAAATGTGGGGAAAATTATAGATAGCTAAGTTGATAGAGGTATTAGTGTTTCTATAGTTATAACATTTTTAAAGTACAAAACGTTGGGCGCCAAATCGAGGCTTAAACTATTCTGCGTTGTCCATAGTTATAAAGTCTAAGATATCAGATTAGGTAAGTGACTATTTTGCAAAATCAAACATAGATCGTATGTCAGTATCTTTAATGTACCCATTTTTTGTAACGTTTTTGTCTTAAATATATATTATGTGAGAAAAATTAAAATCCCTTGCCATTTTTGTGGGCCGCATAGTGCTGAGCTTACTTCTTGCTTATTTTCTCGTCATCAGCATATGTACATATGTGCAGTAAGCAGTCGCCGGAACAGGACCCCACCTCCACACACAGTAAACCAGGGTTTATGCGTTGCCCAATGCATGAAATCATTTCGTGAACAAGCTGTATATCAAGTATTTACAGAAAATCCAAGAGTTCAGTATGAATAACAGCATGAATTATCGATTAGTAAGATCTAATAAAACAGTGACTCCCTTGTGATTACCATTTATAATCTTCATTTAAACACTCGCCCTTGTGGCATAAACACGTATTTCAAAATTCATAAAACTTCATCGCATAAACTAAACAGATCTCGGGCACTCGAGCCCTTCGTCGCCATTTGGTGCAACTTTTTTGCGTTCCCCTTTCGCCTGTGCTTCGTTTTTGTTTCCTGTTTCCTCTGTTTTCTCTGCATACGTTTTCACAACAAATCATTAAAAGTGGCTATGATGGCGACGCCAGCAGGGGATGCCGGGAAGCGGGTAGCTGGGAGCTGGGAGCAGGAAGCGGGGAGCGGGGAGCGGGGAGCAGACAACCACCCACCACAACACAATGCACACAGCAACACAGCGCCGCAGACGAGTGTCCTCGTTGCCAGGACATTCTGGCAGCCAGTTGTTTGTCGACTGGCGTCGCGTGCGGGCGGCTTTTTTTCGACGGACTACGGCTGCTGCTGTCACAGGATAGCACAGCCCCAACTCCATGAGCGCATTACATAAATAATACAACGCCCTCGCAGAGTTGTCCAGGTGAAGAGCCTATTTAATGCATTATTAATTGATTCGATTGGAGAACAGTCAATCAATATAAGCTGGCGAACTCCACTTCCGTCGCCTTTCTTCGCCTTCTATGGCAATCCTGCGCAGAAACAACAGAGCCTGTTTACTTCTTCCCATATTAAAGTTCATTATCCTGCCGAACTGGGCGAGTGTGCTTGTCTGTGTCTGTGTGTGTTGTGTATGAGGCATACAAAAATCATTAAAAAGTTTAACACACGCCGAGCTTGGCGAGCGGAGTATAGAAGGCTTCAAGTGCTTCATTAGCGACTTTCTCAAGTGTGTGTGTGCCGAGTCCTCCTCCAGCCCATCTGAAAAACTCCTCTCAGATGGAAGGCAAGGAGCCATACCATATATGTCCATTGTTTTGCGCGCTTCCGCCAGACGCTACATTTTTTGTTTACTTCTCGGCCCGCCGAAGTCGAAGCCAAGTCCAAGTCCTTCCTCCCCGGAGTCCCCCCGTGAGGCGACCAAAGTCAAGGACTTTGAGCGTCCCAAAACGGGCCGTTTTCGCAGGACTCTCTTTGTTTTCTGTTTTTAGCTTTCAGCTTTCACAACCCCTTCTTCTTCTCAATATTACTCACACTATGCCTCCTTTTTATCCTTACAGTTCGCTGGCTGGGTGGATGCGGTAATCTTTGTATTCAGCCTCGAGAACGAGAGCAGCTTCAATACCGTCTACAACTACTACACGAAAATGGCGCATTTTCGGAATGGACAGGAAATACCTATGATACTGGTGGGGACGCAAGGTAAGTGAAAATTTAGTAATTATATAAATTGATATTGATATTTGTTGTCGATATATAAATCGATGTTCCTTACAGTAGGACATATATATATATATTTAAGTCTTAATAATAATATTTTTTCAAACATTTTTCGATATTTAAAAGAAAGGTTTTCACATTGATTAATTTTTGATAAAATTATAATGTTTACTGTTTAATTTTTTATTTTTAAAACATATATCGGACTTCTACTCGATATACATACATATGTATGAACATCTCGTGCTATTAGCTTTATTATATAATTTTACGATATAATATTTTCTATTATTACACATTTAATCCCTTTATTTGTTTTCTAGATGCCATCAGTGAGCGCAATCCACGGGTGATTGATGATACCCGAGCTAGGAAGTTGGCCAGCGATCTGAAGCGTTGCTCCTACTACGAGACCTGTGCCACATATGGCTTGAATGTGGAACGTGTCTTTCAGGATGGTAAGTACCCTCAACACCCAATCAACGAGATCTCAAAACTCTGACCGACTTACTTCCCTAACCTCCTTTTAGCATGCCAGAAAATCCTGTCGCAGCGCCTGCCGTTGCCACCCCAGGTGCAGCCCCCGAGACCCACGACTCCGCAGGGCAGTCGCCTAGGATTGGCGCCCTACCAGGCGCCACCTACCAACGGACAGCGCAGCCAGCAGCAGCAGCTGCCCCTGAGGATGAGCACGGACTTCACCCAGGCGGAGCAAAAGCTGTGGTCCCTGCAGTCCGGCGCAGCGCCGACGACGGCTACCACCAACGAGAACAACAACATCACCAAATACAATCCCGCAGCGGCCAGTTCCCTACTCCAAGGTGACTGCTCGCAGGTGCAGCTGAGGGACCCACGTGACCTGGCGCCACCGCCGGGCAAGGAGCTGCCCACGCCCACCTCGACCCCGACGACTAGCCGCAAGAGCCGACGGCGATCCAACCTGTTCATCCCGTCGTCCTCGAAGAAGGCCGACAAGGAGAAGGAGCCAAAGAGCAGCGAGCTGGGCAGTGGCCGATCCATACCCATCAAGCAGGGCTATTTGTACAAGCGATCGAGCAAGTCGCTGAACAAGGAGTGGAAGAAGAAGTATGTGACGCTATGCGACGACGGCCGGCTCACTTACCATCCCTCGCTGCACGACTACATGGACGATGTGCACGGCAAGGAGATACCGCTGCAGTACGTCACAGTGAAGGTGCCCGGACAGAAGCCGCGCGGCTCCAAGAGCATCATCACGAACAGTGCGCTGACCAGTTCGCTAATGGCCAACGGCCAGAGGACTCAAAATGCGCTCAGCGACGGCATCGGTTGCCTGACGCTGGCCAAGGACAATCAGCGCAAGCTGAGCGAAAAACTATCACTGCTGGGCGCCGCCTCGGGGGCTGCAGGTGGTGGGGCCGAGCCCTTGAAGTCGAATAGTTCGCAGCAGACGAGCGGAGACGAGGGTATTGCTATGTCCAACTCTAATTCGCAGACCTTCATTGCCGGTGAAGCGACGGCCACGGCAAACAGCAAGCTGGAGGCCCAGACGCCGAACGTTAAGAAGCGACACCGCCGGATGAAGAGCAGCAGTGTGAAGGCGACTGAGGCTGACGACAATGATGGCTACGAGTTCTACATCGTCTCGTTGGACTCCAAGCAGTGGCACTTCGAGGCCGCAAACTCGGAGGAGCGCGATGAGTGGGTGGCGGCCGTCGAGCAGGAGATCTTCAAGAGCCTCCAGAGCATTGAGAGCACCAAGACCAAGCAGGCAACCAGTACGGACCTGGCCGCCATGCTGGCTATTCGTCAACGGGTTCCAGGAAACGGATTCTGCGTCGACTGCGGAGCACAAAGTAAGTTTAACTTGTAAATTGAAAAGTTACTGCATTAAGTAAATCATTAAAACTTTAACTGAATATCGGAATCTCAAATATTATTTTACTTACCTTTAACAAATGTTATTTGCAGATCCCGAATGGGCTAGCTTAAATCTAGGAGTACTCATGTGCATCGAGTGCTCAGGCGTGCATCGCAATCTTGGCTCGCACATCTCGAAGGTCCGCTCCCTGGGCTTGGATGACTGGCCGTAAGTAACTCGAAGCGTTGAGAGTGTTTCTTAGTTTCTAACTCTTATTTTCTCCGCGAATTCAGGTCTCCACATCTCAGCGTGATGCTGGCCATCGGCAACAGTCTGGCCAACTCCGTCTGGGAGGCGAATACGAGGCAACGGACTAAGCCCACAGCGCAGGGCAGTCGTGAAGACAAGGAGCGTTGGATACGCAGCAAGTACGAGGCCAAGGAGTTCCTCACCCCACTCAGCAGCGGGTCCTCAGCGCATCCGGGTCAGCAGTTGATCGAGGCCGTCATTAGGGCCGACATCAAGTCGATTGTCTCGATTTTGGCCAATTGCCCCTCGGAAGTGACCAATGCAAACGTCAGTGCCCGGGATGTGCGCACTCCACTGCTGCTGGCTTGTGCCATAGGCAATCTGGCCATAGCACAGCTTCTCATCTGGGTAAGTCTTTTAGCGGAAAAGCTAAGAAGGTTTTACTTACTAGGTTTCATTTTTACAGAACGGCGCCAACATCAAGCACACGGATCACGAGGGTCGTACCTGCCTGGCATACGCCCGAGCAGCCCAATCCTTGGCCACCGCCAAGTCGATTAAGGCTGCTGCAGCTGCGCAAGCGGGCACCACGATTCCTGCGCCGGCACCAGCAGCCGCCAATGGGGGCATTCCGGCTCCCCAGTACAACGTCGAGGACACGACTGCCTTGGTAGAGCTCTTGGAGGGATTGGGCTGCCCTGAAGCAGCACCGTTGACTGCGAGCGGCACCCTGCCCCGGAGACGGGACACGCTGGGCACACCTTACGAGAAATCCGTGTCCGGTGTGATCTGAATATGAATAGTTCAATTTCAAATATGAAAATCGCCAATTTCGGTATGGAAATTGTAAAATGATTTAGATTTTTTTGTTATGTGTACGTAATGCAATTAGTTTAAATTCGACAGCGGGAAATTTGTATAGCGTTTAATATGTATAGACTTTACAGATGTTGTGCAAATGTTTTTTATTATTATTTGGCAAACGTTGAATGAGAAAATTCACAAGTTTTATTTATGTTTCCTTTTTAGTTTGTTTAGTTGCTAAGTAAAACAAAAAACAAAAGAAAAACCTGTACAGCCTTGTTGTAATCTCAAGTGTATAATTTATTATTTCGAATTACGTATTACTATATTATTATTGTTTTAATCGTGTGCAGGTTTTTATGTCGTTTGCAAAACAACAAATTAGATATATTATTTGTAATTATCGACTTAAATCAGCAGATTGCAAAGAAGACTTGACCCCAGAAAGTAAACATATAATATATACAATATACATACACCCACAATAGGCACAAGCTGAAGCAAAATATACGTATAAACAAAATGGATCTAAGATTAAAGCCAAAAACAAACTTATTTACTATATATACACGACCCCCATATTATATATACACATAGTTGAAATTGCTTGATAATCGTTTAAATCTAATGAGCACGCCCAACATGTAGCTTATGCTGAACCAAACTCTGAAAACAAACAAATTATTTGCTAAACTAAAATTGCAGACAAGAAAATCCAAAACAAAAATTAGTTGAGCGGATAATAAATACCTCAGAAATTGGCATTCTGATGGTACTGAATCTGTGTAGACAGCAAATTAAATTGAAAGTATTTCAAACCTAATATACAACATAGTTTTAAACCAATCTATAAATATTATTATATGTATACACCCCTCTATATTGTGTACGATTTAAGTACGACCTACAAACCACACAACGTGACAAACTCAATCTAATTGGAAGGAAAAGTATAGCACTCAAAATCACAAAAAAATCAACAAAAAAGAAAACCCTTCAAATAAAAATCTATTAAACATTTTAAATATATTGTTTTTAATGGAATTGAATTAACTGGGAGCCAGCAAGGTGTGGAAAAGCTTATTGTTATCAGATTAATAAACAAGTTTAAAGGATGATAACTTCAGTGAATTTGAGTTTCCACACACTTGCAATTATAACAATAATACTCGGTACTATTACTTTTATTAGAGTTGAAACAATATTCATTATAACATTGATGAGTTCGAGGTATACGAAGATATTCCAATATCTACTTTTTCTCAGGTCCTGGAAAAAAGGTATGACTAGGAAAATAGTGCAACATTGATCATTCTTTTCCGTCTTGTTCAGATTGTAATATTGCGTAATAGGGCAGCGCGGACTACTGATTCACAGAAAATGGGTACTCTTTCAACTGATATACCAAAACGATCCATTTATAGTATCATTAATATCGGAATAAAACTTATATTTGAAGGGGTATTTAGTAGTTTATAGGAATAGAATCTATAGGAACTAGGTACCTTATATTTCAATTCGATTTAGTTTAGTTTTTGCCTTCCAGTAAAACAACAAATATTTGGTTGGGCGCTTTATTTATTCAAACAAATTTAACAAGCTTTCAATTTTGAAAAGAGTTAAAGTGATGTAGAATTTTGTTTACATATGTGCGGCATTTTCGATATTTCTTAATGGGAGGAAATTGCATATTCTGGGGTCCCACGAGCGAGATTATTTTTAGGTCTGTATTATAATGTAAGTAATACATATATTGTTGTTAAAGAGAAGATGCTCACGCGGTCACCTAACTCTGAGCGTGAAAAAAATAATTTTTGCTCCGTCTGTCAAACCGAGAACGAAACAAAAACAATGCAGGAAAGATGAAGAGTCACGGAAACCACTGAATTTAACTCAATGCAGGAAAGGTGAACTCTCGGAAGCGGAGCCAAATCCATCGATCCGCGCTACCTTCCTTATGGCTTCCTCACGAAGATCTCTTGACCGTGAACCACTTAGGCACTCGCCTGCTATAAGGTTTTTTTTACGTTTTTTTCCTTTTTCCTTTTTTTTTTTAATGTTTTTGTGATTGCCATTTGTCCTTGTAACACTAGCTGGAGGTCGTCATCATTGTTGACATCGAGTTGAAAGTGAACGATTTTTTTGTATTTTGTTTTGGTTTGGTTTGGTCCTAAACACAACAACAAGCAAATTCCGCGCAAAGCTGCTGCTGCTTGGGCTGGGCTGGGCGAAGGGGATCGTGCTCGCCCACTGATGGTTAAAATGTCAGTTTTGTTTAAGGGGAAACACGGCTGCACACACAACCGAGGCTGCAGCAGCGATTGCTGGTTTGGTTTTGCCGTCGCTCTTCGCCGGCTATCGTTAACTTTGTGGAACTCCATGTCGATGTATGCTTGTACAGAGAGAACTCGCTCGCCTGCACCCGTTTTTTGCTTGAATTGCATCTGGTCTGTAGTCGCCTTTGCCGCTTTGCCGCCTTAGCGCCCGCTACCGTTGCCGCTCTACGTATGCCAGCTCATTTTTTGTTGGCCTTAAACTTGGCGTAGAAGCTCTGGATTTGGGCATAGCGCACCGGAATCGAGTCCAGGATACCGGTGTAGCTGAAATTCTGCTGCTGGCGGTTCTTCTCGTGCAGATTATCGCCCGACAAGTAGGTGACGACGCTCTTTTGCAGCTCGCTCACCTGCGGATCGGCATGATTGGCAACCAGGTGATTGCAGAACTGGGCAATCTGCAGGAAAACTGAAGCGTCACGATCTGGGGGAAGAACTATTAGTTAGCAATTTTTTTTTACCGATAAACGTTTACTGAACTCACCCATCTTGCGAGATATCTTCAAAAGGGACAGCGGCTGGCTCTCGTTATCGCGCTGAGCTCGCAAGTGACGGTTGCCGTGCTTGAATTCCTGCTCCAGCCAGCGGATGACATGGCGAACATTCTCGCTGCGCTTCTTTAAGTCATCCAGTTCATTGAGTACTAAGTGTGAAAAATAAAACATTAGATTAGTTTGACTCTTGGACATTGGTTAAGGCAATTCAAATCTTAATTTGTTTTCTTTTGAGTTAAATGGGAGCATGTGGAAAAGCTGCAGTCGACCTTTTATGAGATACATTAATGGTAAAATTAAAAGAACTGCTAATTCAATCATTTCCATTAATATTAGCATATCATTAATGAAACTCTTAAATTAAACATGGCCGAAGGTACATAGATGAAAATGTGGACAAATAAAGACAAATCTAGCTAAAAACATGTTGCTCAAATTTCAAGCAAAAACAAATGATGTTGCAGAGATGTGTTGCCTGAAACTTTTATCACAACAAAACAATGCGACTTTTCACTTCATCGACCTCTTTCAAACTAAACTCGATAGAACCATTTGTGGGTGCACTAACCTGCATTCGGAATGAGGACAATGCACTTCTTCGTCCTCACCAGCGACTTGACAATGCCATTGTATTCGGTCAGTGCCTTTGAGTCAACCACTACAAATGGGGACATCACCACGTGGGCGGGACTGTCGCGCAGCTCCTCCTCGAGCGTCTCCACCTCATTCTGCAGCCAGAGTTTGCCCATGAGCTCGCATTTCTTCGACATGGCCTCCGAACGCTCCTCGTCGGCCCCCGAACTGGATTGCACGTTTAGCTTCTCGATGACACTGTTGGTTGTGGTAGAGGCGGAGGTGCCACCGGCCACCGAGGTGCTAGTTGCACTTGCTATGACAGCAGCTGCCTTCTCGGCATTGCGATTTCGTAGATAACCCTTGCGTGGCACCTTGCGGCACTCTTCCACGGTGTCCTTTTCCTCGTTGCTGGTGTAGCTCTTGCGGACAATGCCGTTCTTGCGATCGGAGTAACGACGGGTGCGTCCCTCGTTTCTCTTGGTTCGATTGGTTTTCGGAGCAGTGCGGCGCTCGCGGCGACGCGATCCGCCGGCCTTCATTTCTTCGCGCTGCTTCTTTCTTTGGGTCTCAGTGAAGCGACGCGTTTTCACACAGAATCTGTAGTTGAACTTCTTCTGTTTGCAGATGAAGAACCCGAAATCGACCATTTTGAAAATACGGAGTATCGATTCCTCCTGGGCGGTGACACGCTCCCTTATGATTGTCTCCCAGTCTAGCGTTATCTGGGTGCTCTGGAAGATGTCGAAGTTCTTGAAGGCAAAGTCCTCAGTGAGCGGGACATTGGCCCTCACATCGAAAAGCTCGACGAGGGAGTCGCGCACATTGGTGGTGGTCAGCAGCTCGCGCTCAAAGTAAACCTTCCTGGTGAAGACGTCGATGTTGCAGTAGTTCAGCAGCTTCATGATCTTGTGCACGAACTCCGGATTCGAGTGGTAGCAGCCGATAAGTATCTCCGGATTGATGCGCAGCCAGTCGAAGAGCATTTTCAGGGCTCTGATGGTCGGCTCATTGTGCAGACAGTCGATGACGATGTTAGGATTGATTTTAGTGTACTTGTTGCGATAAACCAACTTCTTTGGCGGCTCCGAGAAGCTCACGGGGGCAGCTGGTGCAGCAGTTTGTGGCCCCTGTGTCTCTTCTGACTTCTTGGTCTGAGACTCTTCGGCGCTCTTAAAGTTCAGCTGCAGCACCTCAAAGCTACGCAACAATTCCTCAGAGTCCACTTCCTGTGAGTTGGGACGACGCTCCTCCACATCCTCTGGGTACACTAGCTTCTCTTCTTCAATGACCACATCCTCGTTATCCGAATATACTGCGCCACCACCGCCAGATTTGCGCTCCTTCTTGTTGTAAGAAGCTGAAATGCAAAATTAATATATTAGTCGAGGATAAGAAAGTCAGGGAGTTGGTATAAAAGTCAGTCTCACCTGTTTCGTAGTGCTCCTCTCCGCATGGAGGATCTCCTGGATCGGCTGCATCAATGTCACTGAAATCTGTGTCGAAATTCGAGCTCAGATCCGTGTAATCCTCCTCATCGCTGTAGAAGTCCGTGTCCAGCTCACTTTCGCTGTCGTAGCACGAGCTGTCGTCGGACTGAGCGATCTTACGGCGGCGCCGACGAAGGCGCATTCCACGGCGCTTGCTCTTGCACGAAAGTGGGGTCTTCAGGTCGGACTCCTTCGCCTCGTCGCTGGAGCGCGTGGAGACTGCCTCGCCGATCTTGTCGCCGTCAGCTGCCTCCTGGGTCTTCGCCTCTTCCCCAGAGTGCTGGCTATCCCGCGAGTCGGAGCTGAAATCCTTTAGCGAGTGGGGTCGGGGAGGCATCAGCTTCTTGTCTTTGCGCTCGCACTCGCCGACTGCAGCTAGCCAGTTCTTATACTCGTTGCGAGACTTGCGGACCACCGTATCAAACTCCTGGAAGCGTTGTTCGTACACCGCCTGGAAGCGCTCGTTGTCGGCGGCGCGGGCCAGGATCGTCTGTTCGATGCTGACGATGCAGGCGTCCATTAGGTCGGAGCAGGCAGCCACCAAAAAGGCGTGCAGCGAGAATACTTTCGGCGAGTTGATCATTTTGAGTTTGGAAAGGCAAAAGAACAGAATGGAAACGATCTTGAAGATGCTTGGCTCCGGGACGTGTAGGTGCTGGGAGCAGAGAATCTTGCGGAGGTCGATCAGCACGCAGTGGCACAGGGCTGTGAAGTCCGGCACTTCCTTGTCGAAGAAGAAGATGTCCACAATGAGATAGAAGCGAGCGAAAAAGTCCTCGATACTGAACTCAAGCTTCTCCGGATCCATCTTCTCCAGATATTCGGTGTGCTTGGCGAACAGTTTGTTCAGGTTGTTCTCGCTCAATTCGAAGGGTTTGATGCACACTAGAGAGTACAGGTAGTGGTAGGTAGAGTCTAGGTCGTAGTTCTGCCCATAGTACAGTGTTCCCAGTTGGTTCTGGGCCATTCCGATGGCCGGGTTGAGCTTGAATGCCTCTAAATAGTACTTTGCCACCTGTTCCTTGCTGATGCTCAGCTTGCTATCGATGCGAAAGTCGAGGAAGTAGCGATGCAGATCCCCCAGGCTGAGGAGCGACGAGTGAATGGTGTCCAATGCAAAGGACACCGCCTCCAGGCTCTTGTCTACCGCCTGAGTGCCCGCGTGCGAGGCTTCCTTGGGGTCGCCGATCATGTCGCTGATGTAGCCGTCACTGATGATGGAGAAATCAATGAGGTATTTGAGGTCCAGGTCGTAGATCTCCTCCATGCGGGAGGACAGACGCTTGTAGTTGAAAATGCCCGCGCAGAGGAATCGCTCCAGCTTCTGCATGTTCTCCTGTGCGGTGACCGCGTCCAGTCCCTGCTTGTGCCAGCTCTTCTTCACAAAGGCAATGAACTCGTAGTAGCCGCGTCGCCACATCACCTCGCGCACCTTCTTGCCCACCGACTGGTAGTCCTTAAAGATGATTTGCTTGCACAGCTGCACCAGCAGCGAGCGCTTCTCCTCGATCTCGTGCTGGAACAGCTGGTCCACCGTCTGAACATTCTTCTTGGCATCGTCCAGCTGCTTGGAGGCCGTGTAGAGTGATCTATCGGGTCAATCGCAAGTGTTAGTAGTTCCTTGTTTGTTATTATGCGCCGGAGCAGCAGATCTTACCTATACAAATCCTTCACCTCCTGGCTGAGGGTGCAATTGCCGTTGCCGTTGTCTAGGCCGCGACAGCGATTCGTCCCCCCGTCCATGGCGCACTCGCTCGAGGCATTGGAGCCGCCCGAGCTGAGTGTCGCCTCCATTTCGTTGGTTGCTGCGTAGGAAGATTGACAATATTAAAATAAATATCGAGAGTTTTACAAAGGTTTGTGCGTTTGTGCCCCGCTGGCAGTTAAATCTTTTACCCGTTAGATACCCTTCGAATGCTCCAGCTGTTTCTCGAAATTCCCCAACTTTTCGCTGACGAATTGTTGTTCGAAATAAATTTCTTTACTCGATTTTACGGCTTTGTTTTTGTTTTTACCAACTGGTGACGCACACGAACACACGAGCAGAGTGTTGTCCGACTGTATGTGTATGTGTGGCGTAGTTTCGTTTTATTGAATAATCAATTAAACGCACACAGTGTTGCCTCTGCGTCTGCTCGCTGCTCTGGTATTTTCGATATTGCGATTGCGAAATAACCGAAGCAATGCAACGAAATGCACTTCTGCCATCTGCTATCTGCCCAGCGGTAGCTCAGGTAGTCGGGCGGGGCTGTTTACCTGCGTGATTTGCATTACCTTTTATCGGATTTGTTGCTGCTATGCTTGTATGCTTCTGCAAATTTCACGTTTTCCTCTTCCTTTGTTGAACAACAAAGTGGTGCATACACGTTCAGACAGAGCGCGAATGCTGTATGACGGACAGAGATGTCATTTCAGCTTTTTTCCCGTCAAATCTGGATTTTTTGAAGTGTGATTGCGGGAAAAATTTGAAAAGAGTCGGCAGTGGGAAATACTGAATTTTTAGAAAATTAATTAATTTAATTATTAGTTTAAGATATTTTTAAAAAATTGCGAAGTAATAATTTTTTGCTGGAAAATTTTTTCAATTGTTGATATGGTTTAGTATGGTAGTTTTCCATAAGGTCTCCTTCACTGCTTTGCAAACTTCTGACTAAACTTTTAATAATACCCTGCAAGGTTATAAAAACAGCATAGCTCCAATTCCGGGCTATTTTGGGACTTATATACTTTAACAGGCTGAGTATAACTTTAAAAAATGCATCATGAGTTGAACTTGAACTATTTTGTGTTTCTTCATTCAAACTGAACGTGTTTTAGACACCAAATTTTTGACAGTGTTGGTAAGCACCAAAACCCAGTTCAGGTATCGGAACTATCAATATATCGATTGTTTTTGTTTGACTTTGGGCGGGATTTTAAAAAGGGCGAATTTATAGCATGGCCTTTTTCTTATTATTGCGGCATTTTACTCGTTGTGATGTTGTATTATTTCAGTGTTTCAAACTATACTCAGGGGCAACCGCCATTTCGAACAATATTTTATAATTTTTTTTAAGACTTACCAGCAAATGGTTAGCATTTTGTTCTCAATAATCAAAATTGGTATGTAGTAAAATAATTTTACATATAAATGGTAGCCATTATGTCACTGTTTAATGGTGTATATCAAATAATAAAGAAATATAAATCTATACACATCGATAATTACTATATAAACCATTGAACAAATAAAATTAATTATGATTAGCTGAATCTGAATAAAATATTTTATCTGCAATTTTTCAATTAAAGAAACCTTTTATACGATGTAGCGATTACCGATGACAATGATGTATCGATAAGGCGCATTTTTTAAAATTCACTGAAACATGGAAAGAACATTAGCCGCACCTTCGTTATTTTGTGTTCCTAATCCCAAGGGAGTCGTTGCATGTTGGTTACTTTCCATCTTACAAATTATCACCTCGCTTTATCATCTCCTTCCTTTTTGTGTTTTTTGAGACGCCTTCAATATTTGCTAATGAAGCCGCCAAATGTGAGGAAATGTGTCAGGCATATTAATGATCTTCCATACCGCGTCTTACCTTCGTTCCTACCTGTCCGGGAGCCTCCGATCAGGCCGAAGACCATCAGCTGAGGCTTAGCGGCGTTCGCATTAAAAGTAAATAATGCTCGCGATTATCGGACATTTCACCCGGCGACGCGACGTCGCTGGAATAAGCGTCGAGCACGTCGCGAGAAGACATTACACGCGAAAAAAACTCGTTTTAGATAAGATATTGTATTAAAAAAATTAAATTCATATTAAAGAGGTGATAAATATAAATAAATATTGATTACAATTTTATATGCAGTTAAAGGTTTCTAGAAATATTGGATTCCTCAATAAAATACAAAAACACCAAAAAATATGGAAATATAATAGCTTTAATGATCATTTTAAAAACAAGTAATGTTATAAAAGGGGCCTAACTTGGCCAGAAAATCTATTTTGTTGTAAATCAATATATAATTTAATAGATTTGATTAGTCTATTATTTACTGTACCGAAAAACTTTGCAGTATTCATTATAAAGCAAATTTGCCAAGTGACCCATTTATCTATTATTTGTATGTCTAGTTTGCATTACATTTTGTGTTCTGTGTATTTAATAATTTGTTCTCTGAGTACCTTTTTCCATGCCCATTACCGCTTGACTGCTCTTGGCTATAAAACTCACGCAATGGCACGTAAACACTTTCAGTTCCAGTTCAGATCGGCGGCAGGCCGGTCGTCCAGCTCGTTCCGTTCCGTCACATCGCTGATACCCACTCGCAACGTAAGTTTCCTTGCGCCCAAGAGCTTGAAACAAGTCGTTACCCTGATCAGAGTAAGCGAATTTTGAAATAACCTTTCGTTAATTGTTAATTGGCGTATTAATTGCTGCGTGCAATCGATGTGCTCATTCTGATGTAATTACTTCTCAATTGTTATTGCCCTTTATTGGAGTCAATATACTACAAATTCGAGTCCTATAACCGGCACTATAATCCGGTGATAATCTTATCGGTATCAGGTGCTACGCGGCTAGGATCTATACCGTTTGCCACAGTCATTCTGGTGGACACGGTCATAAATTCTACAATATCACACACATTTCGTGCTTATCGGGGTTATTTACAATCTTGAATATATCTGCTTTATCGATGTATTTACTTGGGTTTACACCAGAAGAAAGGGGAAAGGTAGGGTATTCGAGTAGTTGTATATTCGGTATCAGTGATGGCTGTTAATTAATGTAGACTAATTGCACAGTGTGCATAACTATCACCTCTGTTAATTGATTGTCAATGGAAGACGTCGTAAATTACGTCTCGGTAGTTAGGTTTTTTTTATAGTGTTCCACGCTCTTTGTTTTTCTGATTTTGTTCTTGATTACGAAAGCCCAATCTTAGCAAGTGTCCTATCTTGTGATATTTGCCAAGTGATTTCTTCAGCTGAAGTGGATTCGAGCGAATCTATAGGCACTTGAACAAACGCTGGCAGTATGTGTGCCGATCTGACCCCAGAGTCATCAGAACATGAGACATTTTAATCAATTAAGGGGAGAGACTGACTCTCAGCAGAGTGAAATTAGATCTACGTCATCGAATTGCCATAACAACGTGTCATAGAGCGGGAATCTAGTCTAATCAAAATTCAAAAATGCCAACTACACTTTCCAGGCGGCAAACTTAACGCATAAGATGAGGCTGTTCCTTGTAGCATTGCTTGCTACCCTTGCGGTGAGTCCTGCAATGCTTTAAAGTGAAAAGGACACTGATTAATCCTCTTCCCTTTCAGTTGTCCAACGCTCTGGTCAAGGAGGAGATCCAGGCCAAGGAGTATCTGGAGAATCTAAACAAGGAGTTGGCGAAGCGCACCAATGTAGAGACCGAGGCAGCTTGGGCCTATGCCTCCAACATCAACGATGAGAACGAGAAGAAAAAGAACGAGATCTCCGCCGAGTTGGCCAAGTTCATGAAGGAGGTGGCCAGCGACACCCAGAAGTTCCAGTGGCGCAGCTTTCAGTCGGATGACCTCCGGCGCCAGTTCAAGTCCCTGACCAAGCTGGGCTACGCCGCTCTGCCGGAGGCCGACTACGCCGAGTTCCTGGAAACAGTCTCCGCCATGGAGTCCAACTTCGCCAAGGTGAAGGTCTGCGACTACAAGGACAAGACCAAGTGCGACCTGGCCCTGGATCCGGAGATCGAGGAGATAATCAGCACCAGCCGTGACCACGAGGAGCTCGCGTACTACTGGCGTGAGTTCTACGACAAGGCCGGAACCGCCGTGCGATCCCAATTCGAGCGCTACGTGGAGCTCAACACCAAGGCTGCCAAACTGAATAGTGAGTAAATAGCTTTATTTGGGGCTTGCGTACAATTTTAGTTAATTTATCGGGGAGACCGGTCTAAGTTTTTAACAACATTTCTATGTTTATATTTACTTTACGTTAATGTCTCATCAGATTTCACTTCTGGCGCGGAGGCTTGGTTGGATGAATACGAGGACGCCACCTTTGAGCAACAGCTGGAGGACATCTTTGCCGAGATTCGTCCGCTCTACCAACAAGTCCACGGCTACGTCCGCTATCGCTTGCGTAAGCACTACGGCGACGACGTGGTTTCTGAGAAGGGACCCATTCCGATGCACCTGTTGGGCAACATGTGGGCGCAGCAGTGGTCCGAGATCGCAGACATTGTTTCTCCCTTCCCCGAGAAGCCCCTGGTCGATGTGAGTGCCGAGATGGAGAAGCAGGGCTACACAGCCCTGAAGATGGTCCAGATGGGCGACGACTTCTTCACCTCCATGAACCTCACCAAGCTGCCGCAGTGAGTACAGCCCGCTCTAAGCTGAGTCCTGCGAAATTGAGTTAATTGTTTGGTTTTTTATTGCAAAAGGGACTTCTGGGACAAGTCGATCATTGAGAAGCCCACGGATGGCCGCGACCTCATTTGCCACGCCAGCGCCTGGGACTTTTACCTGACCGACGATGTGCGCATCAAGCAGTGCACCCGCGTGACCCAGGACCAGCTCTTCACCGTCCACCACGAGCTGGGACACATTCAGTATTTCCTTCAGTATCAGCACCTGCCCTTCCTCTACCGCACTGGTGCCAATCCCGGCTTCCATGAGGCCGTCGGCGATGTCCTTTCCCTGTCGGTGTCCACGCCAAAGCATCTGCAGAAGATCGGTCTGCTTAAGGACTATGTCCGCGACGAGGAGGCCCGCATTAACCAGCTCTTCCTCACCGCCCTGGACAAGATTGTCTTCCTGCCCTTTGCCTTCACCATGGACAAGTACCGCTGGGCACTGTTCCGCGGCCAGGTCGACAAGAGCAACTGGAACTGCGCCTTCTGGAAGCTCAGGGATGAGTACTCCGGAATCGAGCCTCCAGTGGTGCGCAGCGAGAAGGACTTTGATGCCCCGGCCAAATATCACGTATCCGCCGATGTTGAGTATCTGAGGTTTGTATACAAAATTGGTTCAAGTTGTTAAAGTTAAAGTTAAATCTTTAAAATCGATTACTTTCAGGTACCTGGTCTCCTTCATCATCCAGTTCCAGTTCTACAAGTCCGCCTGCATTAAGGCTGGCCAGTATGATGCCAACAACCCCGAGCTGCCCCTGGACAACTGTGACATCTACGGCAGCGCAGCGGCTGGAGCTGCCTTCCAGTAAGTCTCGGGAAGATCCTCATGAGCTTATCAGTTTTTATTCGAATGTCTTTTTAATTATTTAGCAACATGCTGTCCATGGGCGCTTCTAAGCCCTGGCCCGACGCACTGGAAGCCTTCAATGGAGAGCGCACAATGACTGGCAAGGCCATTGCCGAGTACTTTGAGCCACTCCGCGTCTGGCTGGAGGCGGAGAACATCAAGAATAACGTCCACATTGGCTGGACCACGTCTGATAGTAAGTTTTTTAGACTCAGGGATCTCTTTCACCATTGTTTTACTCCTTATTTCTCCATTTCAGAATGTGTATCTTCATAATGCAATGACTTGACTTTGTTGCTTTCGACAGTTTTTGTTCAATAAAGTTGCATTAACGTTCCCTTACTAGCTTTATTTTATTGCATTTATTTTATTGTTGGGTGATGGGGGGCATAAGTTAATATATATCTTTGGTTTAACTTAGTATTATTTCTGTTAGACAGAAAACCAAAATTCATAAAAGTAAATAAAAATGCTGCAGCTTTGGTAAAAAACTGTTTCTGACCTTGCTAGACCGACCCTAAAATTCACAGGACTGAATGGTAAATACACTTTAAAATAGTATTAAAAACTACTACAGCTCATCATATTAAAAATACAATTATTCAATATATAATTACTTAAAAACGGGCTTAGAATTCATACCTTCATTCATAGAGTTAACAATTGATGAAATGCTAAAATATTTACCAATTTTTAAATCTTATATAAATACCGTATTTATTACTTCTCTTACTTAAGAATAAAAAAGAATAAACTTATTTTAATCACTTAACTAAAATATCTGTTTATTTAGTAATTTTACGAAAACAATCCATCACGATTTGTAAGTGCATGTTAGAGCATTTTAAGTGCTTTGAAACTAGAGCGCATTATTATTTCAAATGGTTAACTGGGCGCTTAGCCTGCCACAAACTGGCTTCTCTGGCCATGGAGTGTCGTTGGCCCATGCCAGTTCAGTGCGAGAGCTGCGCATGCGCAGAACGTTGGGACGGACAGGTTAAGGAAAAGTGCCGGGAATTTCAATGAGCTGGCGAGTTGAGTTGCGAAAGTGAAGTTGGTAGAAAGTGTGGGAATATGTGGCTTTGGTTGTGGCTTGTGGTAAGTCAAAAGGAGAAAAGGCTCAAGGTTCCTATGCACAACTTCTTTGCTCTGTTTTGTAGCTCCCCGTATGCTTAACGCAGGCTGATCCGTCTGATCCCGGATTGGAGACATTTCTAAAGGATGCAAATGAGCAACTCGCTGTTATCTATGACCAGGCTGTGCTGGCTCAGTTGCTGCACGAGCTGCGTGGACCCAATGACTTGGTGGCCCTATTGGAGATTGAGGTCACCGACAATAAGCTTGTTAAGTATGTCAGGACCTTATCGACTCGAAAGGCCAAGTTCCGACGCCTTGGCTTGGGGGACGAGCGCCAGCGCAGGCAGCTGGCAAGGCTTCCCCTGCTGGGCTATGAGGCTCTGCCCGAACGGGACTTGAGGCGGGTTTATGAACTGGCCTCCAACATGAGCGACAACTACCGCAATGTCAAGCTGTGTGCCTACAAACAGCCGGATAATTGCACTCTGCGGCTTATACCGGAGGTTCAGTCGATAGTTCAGGGGAGCCGAGATCTGGTCGAGATCGAATATTACTGGTTCGAGTGGCGGCGGCGCACGGGCTTGGCCACCAGGCACCAATTTGTCGCCTTCATGGATCTCTACAAAAAGACCGCCAAGCTGAATGGATATCCCCGGGCCGAGGACTACTGGTTTCGAACTCTGGAGTTGGGTGCCCAAGAAGCCATGACCCTGTTGGATCGCATAACGCACGGCCTTCGACCTTTGTTTCTTCAGTTTCACGCCCACGTTCGGGGCTCGCTGAGGAAGATGCACGGCGAGGGATTGGTGCCAAGGGACAGACCCTTCCCGCAACATCTGGCCGAAGTCTTCATTGGCAACGCTTTCAGACGTGTGCAGGCCGAATGGTATGTGGATCTGCCCGCGCCACATCTTGGCCTCTCGAATATCACCCAGGAGCTGCATCGTCGGGGATTGTCCACAACCCAAAGAGTGTTTTGGAATGTGGCAGAGTTCTTCAGGGGTGTCGGCCTGCCCCTGTTGGAGAAGTAAGAGATTATTTATCATTTCCAGTACCGTTTGTATATTGATTCTCAACACAGCTCCCTATGGAAATATGCCCAGCCAGTGTTCACCGATGATGACGATCGCTGCTGGCACAAGGCCTGGCGATATTATGCCCTGCCCAGAACAAATTTCACCTACTGTCCCTTGAACGATGAGGAACGGTTCTTCAATATGTTCGAGGCCCAGTCGGACTTGCACTTCTACCGCGCTGCCTCAGAGCAGCCAACGGTGTTGCGGGAGGAGCCCTTTCCCAGCTTCACTGACGCCGTTGGCAAGTTTTTCTCCCTGGCGGCCAGTTCACCACGTTACCTCCATAAGATGGGATTGCTAAGGGATGGACAGTGGAGGGGGTTGCCAGCCCGACTGAACCGGCTGTATATCCAGGGTTTGAGGGTTGTGTTCCTGCTGCCCGTCTTCTACGTCCTCGACCGATATCGCGTGGAGGTATTGAGCGGACATATCAAAGCGGACGACAATGAGGCATACTGGCGATTTACGGAGCACTATACGGGATCAGCGGCTCCTTCGAAGAGAAGTAACGAGCAGTTCGATGTGCCGGCAAAGCTGCTTATGGAGGTGGATGACCAGTACGCCAGGTAAGATAATATTCTTATTAATTTCTCTCTTAAGAAACCAATATTTGTTTTAATTTTCAGCCAATTTCTGAGCATTGTTCTGCAGTTCCAACTATTTAATCACTTTTGTACGAAAACAGGACAATTTGAAAGGGGGAATCCCCAGAAGCCGTTGGATTTGTGTGATCTGTCCGATCAGCGTGGCATAGGGGAGGATCTCCAAAGAGCCATGACACTGGGATCTTCAGTTCACTACAGAAAGGTCTTGCAAGAGCTGGTGGGGGAGCCAGAAATCAGCGTTGATGGCTTGCTGGCTTACTTCCAACCTCTGCACGACTGGCTGCAAGGGGAAAACCAAAAGAACGACCTGGAAGTGGGTTGGAAATGAACTTTTTCCTTTGAAAATATATAATAATCGAAATTATAGATGTACTTTTATTATTTAAACCGAAAGCTTGGCTTGGATAGACACTCAGTGGGTCAATCAATTATCCAAGAACCCCTAAAAGCAGGCAAATAAAACGTACAAACTCTTAATAAATTTATCCCAAAAGTATGCTAAGAATTGTATGGATTAAACCTGAAGTAAAAATAGATTATACTCTGTAACACAAGCAGTTTAGGTCAAAATATTTAATTGGTTTCGCATTAATTATAGTTAAGTTTATAATTTGTACCTTGCCACTTCATTCTCTTTTATATAAAGTATGTCGGGCTTTAATTCCAAATTTTAAGGCATCACCTGACCCATTCGGTGTCTGTCAAATTCCTAAATTGTGCGTCGCGCCGCGTCGCGTTCTCGTCGAAGTGCGAGTTCGCGCCATGGCGACCGACGGTGTAATTTCGTGCCAGTTTGAGGTGTTTGGTAAGGTGAAGGGCGTCAACTTCCGGCGGCACGTCCTGAAGAAGGCCAAGACTTTGGGTCTGCGCGGCTGGTGTATGAACTCGGATCAGAACACTGTGCGGGGCTACATCGAGGGCCCCTCCCCCGAGATGAACGTGATGAAGGAATGGCTCAAGACCACGGGCAGCCCGGAGTCTGACATCAAGATGGTTAAGTTTAGTTCGCATCGGAAGAGTCAGCGCTATGGCTATCCCAACTTTGAGATCAGACCCGACCAGATCAGTCAGTCTGAGCAAAGGGATGGTGCTGCTAGCTCTTCAAACGACAGCATGTAGACCGTTTAAGCAGAAAAAATACAATTTTTTTAAATTAAAAACTCACACGAAAGTCCTTGCTAACACCGGTGCCACAGATGATTTTAAGCTCCTTTTATTTGAGAAAAGCTGTGTTTTTGATAACGCTCAAATATAAAGATTAAATCTAATTAAAACGAACAACTTTGCTCGAAGCAAGAAGGAGCATTTTCCTTTATTAAATATCGGGTTCAGTTTTTTAATACATTTTGTAAGAAACATCCTCTGCCTGGAAAGCTTTCTTTTCTATATAAGTTTACCATGAAATACAAATAAATAAAAGTTCTTTGCTATAAAACTTAAATTCTCACAAAATACTACAATTTCTTGCAAACGCAGACTAAACACGAAAAAAATAGGGTAGATTAATAATTTTTTTGTATTTATATGATATTCGTCATATCAAGACAGATAACTTTGATAACTATAATTTAATCTTTACCTTTAAAGTTGTGTATTCAAATGTAGAGACCGAAAATGACGACACCATAGATATCGCTTGAAAACTACTTTATTTTATGAAGTTCTGCCTACAGTATTTGTGTTCTTTTTATGCTTTCCTTTAAGCTATAATAAGCAATATTTCCGCATTCGTATATTTGTGGTTGGTTTTCGTTATCCTTTTACTTATAAGCCGAAAAGTGCTCTTAGGATAGGATCTATCTCTTTTAAATAGGATCTCTGTATTTATCCTACTCCCCTTTCGAAGCGGAAATAGGCTAGTAGACTCATCAGAGAGAACTGGGTGGCTGAGGAAGTCACAGTTCGTTGGGTTTTCCTTGGCTTCGAATCAGCCTTTCTTAATGATGATCGCACATAGAGCACATCATTGTCTGAGTAAAATAAATAACCGGAAGGAATTTAAAGCAAATGCAAAGCATAAACGAGCTCAGTAATTAAAATGCACTTGATTGTGATGACTCCCGAGGGCTCTTCACCCGGCAGCCACTCATTACAATAACGAATAACTATAGTTAAAAGGCAAATATTATCGACAGTACGTGCTTAATGTGCGTCATGCTAAGCGGCCAGCGCTTTTATGGGCGTATCGGCTTACACAAGCCGCTCACTCGTGTAAATTAATTACTTACGGGCACTTGCCGCTATTTTCCCACGGTTCTTGGCCGGTCCAGGGCTCGTGTAAGATGTGGCGTAGATCTTGGTGCTAATATAACCCCGCTGACCTTGACTTTAATTAGCATTTTTGGCGAAAAAGTGTTTATTTTTTTTTGTTTTTGCAGGGATCAGTTCCAGGTACGAATGCAGCCAACCACATCATAAAGCTGGCTAATATTTATGAGCTCATTTCCGAGACAGATAGACTTCGCAGATCGCAATCTAATTACACTCTGAATCACATATCTCTCCACATATTCGAATATTTATATGCATTCTCGTTTGTACGCCACTGGATTGGCAATCAAGCCATCAATCAGCATGCCCAGTCATTCCATTCATTGGGTCGTGAAACTCATTAGAGGATAGTTTTCTCCTTATATCTCATCCCGATCTGTGATCGTTCATTCTTGATGACTCACAACTTTTTTCGCATTTCGCTAGGTCAAAAGTGAGTGTAATCAGTTAGGATTCCTCTAGGGGAGCGGGGGAGCTGACATGATATCTTGCATATTAATTATAGGATTTCTTCTATATATAAAATTATTCAGATATGAAGCACAGTTAAAACTTTGTATATCAGCCTTTTAAAATTAACATTTTAGGAGGAAGGATGGAAATTAAATAATATAGGAACTAGTTTCTTAATAAACTATATTTCCTTTTAATGAAATTAAGGTTTGCAAGATTATTATTTTAATTATTTTATGATTTAGACACATATTTTTAATGGGAAACAACAAAGACAACTTTTCGGAAGATTAGCTTTCATTCGTTCCCATCTGTTTACACATGTTCTAGCACATTTGTTTAATGGGCAGTTGAACCAACACATTGGGAATCATTTGTTGAGGCTGTTAAAAAAACGTTTTGCTTTTGCCGCTAGGTCGAGTCTCAGGTGGAACGCATTCGTTGCAAACCCCATTAACTACACCTGCCTGGCTGTCTAGTGGCATGAGTCAAGATGTTTTCCACATTTCTCTGGGTCAAGAGCGACAATAAAAGCGACTCGATGCGGGTGCTGCAGTGATTGTTGTGTGGAATCCATGAGCATGAGAGACGTAGGTGAGGGTAGAGTTTAGTATAATGTTTATTTTACATGTATGTATTACATATAATTTGTCATCTTTAAAAGTTACATTTTAAAATATATAGTTAGGTTTTAATGCTTACAATTAATTTAATTTGTTGGCGAGTTTTTTAAAGTAAAAAGTTTACTAAAAACTCTTTTGAACAAAATGTTAAGAGACCCTGAAACCAGCATATTCGAGTGAAAATAATAGTAAGGTGTAACTCGTCTTGATATTTTTTATATTTATATTTTGGTTTGCGTTGTAAAATATGATATTTCTAAGCTAGAGGGAGATATTGCAGTAATAAGCCTTAGCAAAGAAAATAATTTTTTGTAGCTTCTTATTTTCCTCAAATACTCTGGAATGTCATTAGAGATTATCCTGAATGTTACCTTATCTCTATAGATTCTTAACTATTACAGTTCGAATTTAAGTCGCTATTTGAAACTGCGACTGTGTGATAACTCCAACAGTTTTGCGACTTCTGACTCGCTTCGAGTGAGTTCCGACCTCAGGCAACTGACTCAACTGTCGCGTACTTTCTCACAGTCACCATTATTATGCGGTCGAGCTTTTCGGCCGATAAGTACACGGACGTGAGGCATGCACCTGTGTGCGGGGAACCCTTACCCTCCCTTATAATTGCCGACATGCATGCAAAAACGATTTACATAAATACGACTCACCCACACAGTCGCGGCTCCAGCTCATTGTTGTTCCCAAGCTTATGGAAGATTCGATTGTTGTTGTGGTTGTTGTTGTTGTCGTCCCAGTGCTAATTGCGATTATCTCACACGAACATACATACATACATACATACATACATGTGTACATTTGCACAAACATACTGTGTGTGGAGAGACATCGCGCCGGCAGAGACGCCAACTGCAACTGCGACGCGGCTGCGTTCAAATTTGAATTCATTTTCGAGTTGAAAAAAAAAGTGGCAAGTAATCTCGAAAAATATTCTTACTGTCTATTCAGTAGAGTTTTAGACGCGTTACCGGACGCTACGTGGGCGGTACAAGTGATCAGAGAAAGTAACGAGTGCGATAAGTGGCGAGTGATAAGTGAAAGTGAAGAGCTGCAACGAGAGCCAGCTCACGGAGTGATCAAAGCTAATATATAGCTGATATATATAGCGAAATATCAGCAGAGTCTAGTCTGCCAATCTTACTGCCAGTGGCCTGCAATTAAAGTGTCTAATTGCTTGTGAAAGAGTTAATAAGTGAGCTGTCAGTGGCGACCTTGGCAGTGTGGAATATAGATCTTAAGATAAAAATAATGCCCAGTGTTTCGGTCTTAACCTGGCTCTGTCTCGGTCTTAGCCTGACTCTGGGCCAGGCCGATCCCCAACTGAATTTGCCCACCCCGCAGCCAGAAGTGTTCTACAACGGCTACACCCCGAATGTGGCCACCACGCCCGCCCAGTTGCGGGCGGATCGGGATCGGGACCAGCGCTACGGTCCGCCCTACGCCGATGCGGGGGGAGGTGGCAACACCAATGACGCCCTGGATGACTTTAGGGTGGGTTAACTTTGGAGTGGGGAATAAGAATATATATATGTTAAAACAGACGGTTAATAATAAACAAAGTTAAAATTTAAAAGTAAAAGCAAATGGTCTAAAAATTAAATCTTTTAATTTGTTGTGATGTGACCTTCAACTGAAATGAAAAATGAACACTTTTTGCTTAAATACTATTAACCATGAATATCAGTTTAAAAATTATACAACAAAATATGAATTTAACTGAACTTTCTCTTACGAAAAAATCTAAATAAATTGAGAGCATTCTGAGGCTTGCAAACTCAAGGCAATACTAAAAGCAACAAAATACTTTGAAATCATCCAAAGCAAAGCTTATATAAACTTACCTATATATATGAGAGGAACATATTATTTGTTTCACAATAAAATATCTCATAGATGAAATCCAACTTAACCCTTCGAACTTTCGCTTGCAGTACGGCCAGACTAGTGAGGAACGCATGAGACTCGGCTATGCCTATCCCTCGCCGCGCGTGAACTTCAGTGACTCGCCCTTCAGCGAGGATCGTTACTCCAATCACAACTACGGTCCCTCGGTCTCCAGTTCCACCGATCGCAGCTACGGGAATGATCCCAGCCTGAACGGGCGCTTCGCCGATGGACCCATTCCCACGCAAGGAGAGCGGAACTACAATCCCAACGATCAGTACAATTACAACAACAATCCCAATGTGGAAATTTTGGGCATTAACAATCGCAATCGCTTTGAGAATCCCTTCCTCTCGAACCAGGATAGGTTCAACTTGAATCAAGGATATCTGGAACGCCAGCGTTACCAGCAGGACCGTCGCTACCAACAGGAGCTGGAAAAGCTGCGCAACCTGCTCGTGGAGTCCGACCAGAAGGGCTCCCTGGAGTGCACGGCCAACGTGGCCGCCCAGTGGAATTTCGAGACGAACGTCAACGATTTTACCCAAACGGAAGCGGTGAGTAAGCGGCGCTCCAAGTAAATGTACTCGTACTCGTATGTACATCGCGTAATTGTGGTTGAACGGCACGCGATCTTTGCGGTGGTGGTGCAGTTTTCTCATAGCACACACTCTACGTTTTCCTACACACGCACACTCGGATAGGTCCCAAAAGTCGCATTCAGAAGGTCGAATGGCTTTGTCAGATTCCCAGGCAGACATGCCAATGTCAAAGAGCTGAAGTTTCAGAGGGTACAGATATGAGTGGAGCTAGTTTTTCCTTTCAAAGCTAAGCTTTAATATGGCAACCGAACATGTAACATGTAACATGTAAAAGGCAGAAGGTATCTCAAACCCTATAAAGTATATATAATCTTTATCAGCATCTTAAGTCAAGTTGATTTAGCCACTTGCGTCTGTTCGTCCGAATAAAAAACAAATCTCAGTTACTATATGAGGTAGAGCTAAAAATTGGTGACAACATTCATATCTATTCCTGATGTTTGTTTTTAAAATTTCGTCTTACCAATTACAAATAATAGGACCTTTGTGTAGGTTCTCTGAAAATTAAAGCCAAATTGAATGATAAACTTAAAGGTTTTTTAACTTCATCCCAAAGATCCCTCTCTCAATCTTACCTCATATTTCATTCATTTTCAAGTCATGTTTTTCAAAAGAAGTGTTCCAAAATTAAATGTGTGTTCTTTTGTAATATTTTTATTATTATCAGTATTTACTTTTAGTCTTTGGAGAATGGGCCCCGGGCATTTACTAGTTTATTAAACTAGACTGTATCTTTCTCACTTGTTCTTGTTGCTGCCGAGGAGCCTGTCATGGACTTGGACTTTTGGACTTTTAAACAAAACAAATTTTTAATTCTTCTCTTTTAAGTTATAAAATTAAAAATCAATTACTATTCATTGAATTGAATCAAGTCATTGAAATCTAGGTTTTGTTACAAATTTCATATAACTGAGTTGCTCACATAAATTTTAAATATTTTGCAAAATTTTATTGCCTTTTAAGTTGTTTTTGTTTTTATGAAAAGACATTCTTGCTAATTTTGTTAAAATTGAATTATTGTATAACTAAACCTAATTTTTCCTAAGATATTATGATCTTATTAGATCAATATTGAATTTAAATAGTAAAACTATTGGCTTAAACATATAAAATATGTTTAACAAAAACCGTTAGAAATAGCTTTTCTTTTCTCTAGGAATTGTGTTATATTTCCTCGCTTTCCCAAATGAATTAATAACTTATATGAGTTTTAACACAGTTACTAAGGTGGCTGTTTTCATCTGGTGATATCTAAATATTAATTATGCAAATTAGTATTAGACGTGTATTTTTTTTAACTATAGTTGGAGAAGCTAAAAATTTTATGTTTATACCACCAGCTTAATGCTCAACAGCGTTATGTGGAGTTCCAGCGCATCACGGCTGAACAGTCCAAGCGGATTAACAAGGATCTCATCTTTGACCGCCGACTCTACCGACAACTTATGCTGCAGTCCGAGGTGGGGCCCAACGCCTTGCCTTTGGATGTTTTGGACAGGGTAAGGATCCTGATCCATTGTATAATTTACTCTTAAAATAATAAAGTTACTCTTGACACAGTACAATCGCCTGCTAAACGAGATGCTGTTCCTGTACAACAGCGCTGGCATCTGTGCCTACCAGCAGCCCTTCCAGTGTGATCTGCACTATATACCTCACCTGAAGGACATCATGGCCAAGAGCAGGGACTGGGATGAGTTGCAGCACACGTGGGTGGAGTATCACAGAAAGGCGGGACGCGGAATGCGCGACAGCTACGAGCAGCTGATAGACGTAATGCAGGATGTGGCCAGTGTGAACAGTAAGCAAACGAGGGGATGTCCCGAGTTAAGGTCCCATCTAAAGCACCCTCCTTTGCAGATGTCACCAATGGCGGGGAGTACTGGTACCTGGCCTACGAGTCCGGTAACTTCCGGCAGGACATGGACATCGTTTGGGAGCAGATACGGCCGTTTTACGAGAGCCTGCACTCCTATGTCCGTCGCAAGTTGAGGGACTACTACGGGCCGGACCGCATCAACCGCATAGCTCCCATTCCATCTCACATCCTGGGCAACATGTATGGCCAGTCCTGGTCGAATGTTCTGGACATCCTGATACCCTACCCGGGTCGCAAGCTCATCGATGTTACGCCGCGCATGGTGGAGCAGGGATACACGCCGCTTCTGATGTTCCAGCTCGCCGAGGAGTTCTTCACCTCGATTAACATGTCCGCCGTGGGTCCGGAGTTCTATCGCAGCTCCATATTCGAGCAGCCCCTGGACAGGAGAGTTCTTTGCGAGCCTTCGGCCTGGGACTTCTGCAATCGCCACGACTTCCGGGTTAAGATCTGCACAGACATCAACCAGCGAAGCTTGATCAGTGTGCACCACGAGATGGCCCACATTCAGTACTTTTTGCAGTACCGTCACTTGCCCAAGATCTTCAGGAATGGCGCCAATCCCGCCTTTCACCAGGCTGTTGGCGATGCCATTGGCCTTTCGGTGTCCACTCCGAGACACTTGCAAACCCTGGGATTGCTTCAGAGGTCCCTGGACGAGTCCAGTTACGACATAAACTATCTGTTCACCATGGCAATCGATAAGGTAATACATTTAATAAGAACTTAAAAACTAATAAACGTTTAGATATAGATAAAGTTTTAGATAAATAAATAAATAAGGACAGTTTATGTAAGAGTGTTATATAAGTTAAAAAGTGCATCAGAACCATCAGAAGTCTCTAAAATATTTTTTTAAATAATTATGGTACTTAATCATACTCTCTAGAATTACTAAATCTTGTGGCAAAATTCTTGTTTGCTGCACGCATATAAAGATTATTCAAAAATTTGGAAAAACGTTGAAAAAGATAATCATTTTCATGTGTTGATTTTCTTGATCCTAATAGGTAGCTTTTCTACCATTTGCCCTCTCCCTGGACAATTGGCGTTATGATGTTTTCAGTGGCAATGCGAATAAGCGAACCATGAATTGCCATTACTGGAATTTGCGGTAGGTTTTAAAGGTAATGAAATGCCTGTATTATTATTAATTATATATTTTTATTAATTGTACCACTAACAGAGAAAAATACTCGGGTATAAAGCCTCCAGTCTTACGCTCTGAAAAGGATTTTGACTTGGGTGCCAAGTACCACATACCAGCCAATATTCCCTATATCAAGTGAGTCAAGTCATTGAAAAGTTCTTTATTAAGAGATTTTTATCAATTGATTATACAATTTACTACATAACCATGGCAATTAAAACGCAAAGCTGCGGCATGTTATTAATTTTGCAATTTCTGATTACAATTTACACACGATTTCAAATATTTTCCGTCAAATTGCCGGCGATTACGCGTCGCGATCGAGGGGATCGTCGAACCGGCCATAAAGCTGCCCCACTAACATCACATAATGGCCAACACACACACACACATAAAACTAGCTCTGACTCTGCGCAAAAGAAAATGAAATGAAACTGAAAGCTCACATGTCGGTAGCGTTTCCCGCATTCACTTTCCACATGGCTGCTGCCACCGGGCGAAGCGGGTTTAGTTGGCCATCATTTGAATAAGCCCGGACGAAAAGTGTTACGAAAATCCAGACAGCAACCGAATTTAACTGCGCAGTCTAGACTGATTTAATTTGAACGACTGACCTAGTAAATGAAATTTATCCAGTCTCGGATTTTCTTTCGTCTTCGAAACATTATTAGTACAATTTGAGGTGGTATCTTTAATTGTAAACTTAAATCAAGGTAACTCTCTGTCTTACCCAAGGCAATGTTTGCCTTGGATGCTTAGAATATATTATTTAAAATGTAAATCCCAGTTGGTGGAAAATAGAATGGTAATAAAATTGAATTCCAAACATTTTTAATTAATAATAGCTTGTTGTGAAAGTTTCCATATTAAAATTGCATTATTTCACTGAAGAAAAATTGTGCTATTAAGTTTTAGAAAAATATATAAATAAACAAGTAGGAAAGTTACTAAAGCTTAATGGATAAAAATAAAATAATATGGCTAAAATTTGTAAAAAACTGAAATAAAACAGGGCGGAAGGCATGTTGCTTAAAAAAGACAAGTGCTGCCAGGAACATGTTGCGCAACACACAAAAAGGATGCATGTTGCTAGGAATATGTTGTGAAACATTTAGGGCTTCCAACACAAATATAGATGTTGCAGAAATACTGTATTCTCAGTTGTTGTATAAATTCTCTGCTGGCGCAATGATATAATAACCTTGAGAACCCCGTAAAAATATGTTTAATTTATGAAGCGAAAAGTGAAAAATTCGCAAGTCAGAATTCAGTTTTATTGGTAGAAGAGTAGGTAAAGACTCTCAAATATGATCTGTGTGTGATTTGCTATATATAAGCTCATTTATTATTAGTATTCATTTTTTTTTAATATTGAAAAAATGCAACCAGTACTTTAACGTTTAATGCCAATATTGAAGTCAAAGCAAGCGAGTTATAAAAAGCTATGAAAAAGTGTGTAACTCTTTTTCACAAGACAGTATTTTATAGCTCGTTTTTAATAAAGATTTTTCTAGGAGTAGACAGGCTCCACTTCAATATTGTTGAAATAATGAAGTGTAAGCTCAGTTCTCCATTAGAGCCATTAGCCAGATTTTTTTATTGCAGCCATTCTTTTGGCATTAGCCACACACTCTGCGAGGAAGGAGGGGGCGGCGAGGATGGAGGATAACAACGCCAGTCCGGCCATTGTGCTGGCGATTATTTATTGCATAATCAATAAACTGCAAACGCTACAGTTACAGTTACAGTTACATAAACAAAGCTACCAGAAACAACTGGCCACCGAGAGAGTTAGCCCCAATATGGTAATAAAAGCGAGCTGGGTCTCAGCTCGCGACTCGACGGGGCTCCGGCTCAAATATCGGTAAGCGGCACATGTCCTACAAACCGACTGAGGAAAAACGTGATAAATCCGTGGCCCACTTTGCTTGGCCCAGTCTGAAATTGCAGCGGCTTCAATGGAGCCGAAAATGCAAATTGAAACCCAATCTTTGTGGTCGATGCAAAAGGCAAAAGGAGTGCAAAGAGCCAAGTCGGGCTCGAGACCAAAAAACCAGACCCCTCGCGGGTGCTAATAAAAAGCAATGCCCACACCGCAAAATAAACGCTAGGAAATGACTGGAGCTCGAGCTGAAGCTCGTGGAAAGCAAAGTGATGGTGTGGAAAATGTAATAAACATGTTGAACTGTCCCCGTCCCCGTCCCCGCTCGGCCTGTCTCTCTGTGGGCGAGACACTTTGAATATGCAATTATGAATGCAAGGCGATGTTTACCTCATTTGAAAATTAGATAAGACATTTATGGGCAATAGAGGAGGAACGACTTGATTTGCCTCTCTGCCCTCCGCGTCTGTCTTGCCCATATTTGATTTAAACACGAAGCGAAAGTGGATTTGTCCATTGAAAAGATTGCCAAAACTGGCTAATGATAACTAAGGAAAATTCAGATTAATGGATACATTTTGTTTGTAGAGTGGAAAGGGGAATGGATGCTTGGCGTTTCTTTAGACTTTGTCTTTAATACGTAACAAAATCCAATGGCAATTTAATATAAGCCTTAAAGATCATGACCTATCATTAAAAATGTACAATTTTGTTAGAGTATCAATTATTTGGTTTAAAACATTTATTAACTAAGCTTGTACCAGACTAATAATTCTTGCTTTATTTTCTTTTGCTCATTGTAATTGACGAAATGGTTTTGGGAATTACAACTTCTTAAAAATTAATCTGTTTATGAGCTTTAAGAATTGTGGCTTATAAGCGTTGTAGAAGTCAATAAGATCATAGGGAGGCAGTACTTACTGTGAATATTAAATGCAACGTCAGGATTTCTGTTTATCCTCTTAATTTTATATATTCCTGGAGTTTTTCAGGTCATTAGTAACACAAATACTAATATTTAGCTAAATAATTGCATTAAATTGTAGATGATAGTTATAAATTCAGGGATAATAAAAATCAATTGAATTTTCGTTTTGATCACTTGTTTTTTCATTTATTTGATTGTGTATCATTCATCAGCTTCATTTTGTATGAGATTTTTTTTGTTAGCTTTTATACAGAGTCAAAAGATATTTGGTAAATTAAGTACTTTTTATAAATCCGTTTCGTTTGCTTCTAAGAACAAGCAAAATTACATAGACATATTACAAACTAGGTAGCGGAGAACATTACAAAAACTAATACAATACGTTCGTTTACAAACTGACTTAAATAGGGGTCTCCTATCTCGAATATCGAATATCGCACGAGCTTAAACGCTATCAGAAGTCTTATCACACGCTCGCAACGCTGGGACGCTGCACACAACTGGGCGGATCGGTCCTGGGACCGACCGACCTCACTTGGGAACCGGACCGGGTGCACGAGTCGGGCGGACCAGAGCAGAAGAGGGAGGGCCGCGGCTGGAGGACAAAACAGCAGCGGCAACCACGTCGATGATGCACCCAGGCGGTGTCGAGTCCGTCGTCCAACAATCCACATCGTCGTCGCAGCACAACAAGCCTGGGATCCTGGGATCTTGCAACTGTGTGTGTGTCCGATCGAGTGTCTTGGAGGGGAGGGAGTGGGCTGGTGTTCTTTCCTAGATCTTGATCTTGTTCTAGTTACAGTTCTCGTAGTTCTCGTTATCGTTGTGTGGCCTGAGCGGCCCAAATGTGTCGCTTTGAAGGTCTAAATCTAAAGTTCCTTTACAATTCACTCGTTCACATTGCTCACGGGTCTTGTCAACGGTTCAGGGTTTCCTTTTTGTGTCTTATGGCTTACGGCTAGAAGAGAGTTCGGTCTAAAAGCTAAGTTCGTCTGTTTCTCGTCTGGTTCTCTGAATCTCTGTCGTTTATCACGTTCTGCATAGCAAAGTTTTTTCCGGGGACGGTATGAAATGGAGTGCTTGGAGTGGGGAAATGGTCTATGGTCTATGGTCTATGGTTATGGTTATGGTTTATGTTTGTGGCTGTGGCTATGGTTATGGTAACTCAGTGTTTCGGTTGCTTTTTGGGAAATATAGTGGAAATGGAAGAGTTTAGCTAGCCATCCCGTTCATTCTCAATGCTGCAAAGAAAAGCGAAAGAGGCGGAAAAGAGAGAAAGAGAGAGTTCATTTCACCGTTTAGTAGCCGTGATATGAATGATAATCATGAGAGGCAAAATCATGCTCCACCTCGTGCTCATGCTCCACGATGGGGTGCGAGTGATGATGGTGGATGGGGGCGTGATGGTGGTCCTCCTCGATGTGCTTGTGGACGAACTCCGGCTCCTTGTAGCTGACGTGCTTCTCGTGGATCTCCGGGACGTGCTTCTCGATGTGAACATGGACGGGCTTCTCGACGGGGATTTTGACCGGGTACGGAACGTGTTTCTCCACCTTCACGGGCACTTCCTTGATGACTGGATAGGGGGCGGGCACATGGACCTTGACCTCATAGGGCACTGGCTTCTCAACGTGCACGGGCACGGGGCGATCATACGGCACATGGACGGGCACCGGCACCTTCTTGATCACGGGCACGGGCACTGGCTTGTCCACGTAGTGAGGAACAGGCTTGTCAATGTAGTGGGGCACTGGCTTCTCGACGGGCACCTTGACGGGGTAGTGGACCACCTTCTCCACGGGGTAGGGCTTGTCGACATGCACGTGCTTCTCCACGTTGTAGTGGACCACCTTCTCCACGGGGTAGGGGGCAGGCACATGGACCTTCACGGGCACATGGACCTTCTTTTCAACTGGATAAGGAGCGGGCACATGGACCTACAACAGAAAAGTTAACAAGTTAGGACCTTACTCTTCTTGGTTTTCTGACTCCCAAACCCACCTTAACGGGCACGGGGCGATCGTAGTGCACATGGACGGGATAGTGAACCTTCTTCTCGACTGGGTACGGAGCTGGCACCTCGTAAGGAACCTTCACGATCTCCTTAACCTCATAGGGGATGTGCTTGACGACCGGGTACGGCTTGGGCACTTTGACCTTAACGGGCACATGGACGTGCTTCTCCACCGGCACGTGCACGATCTTCTCGATGGGCACGGGCACGGGGACCTTCTTGATTACGGTCAGTGTCTTCTCCTCGTGCACCGGGAAGTGGGGCACGTGGTGGTGGTGGTAGTCCTCGTAGTGGTGCAGCCCGCGCTTCGACTTGGTGGTGTCCTCACTGGCCGCTGCCTCCGCCGGCTTGGCCTCGGGCTCAGCCTTCTTCTCTTCGACGGCGGCCTTCTCAGCCTCCGCCTGGACGTAGCTGCTGGCCAGGAGTACAACCAGGGCCAGCGATGTCGCTGTGCGCTGTGAATAAAAGCAATGATTAGATGAGTTATTATCTCAGAGCCTTGGCTAAGGCATTTAAGATCCTAGTAAAGTTGGTTACAACTTTTAAATTGGAACTGAACTTATAGAATTCTCAGAAATTGCATTAAGCATTTAAAAATCTATTAGATTGATATTGAAAGGTGACATTAATTTAGTCCAGCAAATATGATTAATTATTGAAATTCTAGTGGTATTTGTTATAAAAACTCTGATTTACTTTAACTGCATTTTTGTTAAAATATCTTTACTTTACAACACTGCAGCTAAGAACGCTTTCAGATCCATTGATCTCGCAAGTCCAAAATGATCACAATTTTCCCGAACTGGGATATTCTCGAGTCCCTTTAGGTTCACTCCACTGTCTTGTCCTCGGATACGTACCATCAACTTCATGCTGCTGCGTTAATCCTTCGATGGACGGGAATGGAAATCCGTTTCCCCTGGTCGTGAGTCAGCTGAGCTAGAACTGATCCCGTTTGGTCGAGGGATTACTATTGATCACTAGTTAACACGTTCCGTACACACTGGGCTGTAGACTGTTCGACGGTTAACGGTTTAATGATGCCAACTGCAGCGCCTGCGCGCACTTTTATAGTTCCACGCCGAATGAATGGATGCACGAAGCGAATGCGCGACCATCGAGCCAAGCCAAGCCGAAGACCAGGTCGGATCGGATCGGATCGGATTGGATCGGCGGCAGTAATAACAATCGCAATAGCCCAAAACACATGCGGCGCAGCGAATGGTGAGCGGCCTGAGTCGCACTATGCTTTTCGTGAGCTTCCCGCCCGCCGCCTTCCCTGCCCTCGGCGGTCCACTGGCTCCGCTGGCTTTCGGAGGCGCGAAGTCGACGCAGCCAAGCGCCAAATGCAGCGCCACCATCAGCGCAGAAAATACAAAAAAGAAAAGCCAGAACGGTATTCGAAGGCAAAAGGCCAATCTTTGTATACCCTTCAACATTAATTACTTACAATTACGTCTGCTTTGTCTAAACTGAAACTTTTGCTGCAATTTAATTTATCGAAGATTATATAAGGCAAAGAATAAAAAAGGTTTAGTTTTTTAAATAAGAAAGTTAAGAGCTCAAACTAGAGAAATATGAAAAAGAAGTCATTAAAGCACTTTGTTCTTTCTTTAAAACTCCTTTGAAGTCATTGTTATTGAAGGGATTTTATATTAAAGCTAAACAATGAAATGTAATTACAGCAACTGTTTCTTTTTATGATATTTTTACAAACGGAATGGAAAACCATTTCCCCTGGTCGTGAGTTTACTGAGTCAGAACTTTAAAGCAAAACAAGTACAATTATTATTAATATTATAGTTACATATTAGTTAATCAGTTAGTTAATCAGGTAACTTTAAGTGGCAAATACAAGTACTGGCTTAAGATCCCCTTAGTCATTTTTCATTAACAATTAACAGTATTTATTGAGTCGTAACAACTATGTATTTAAATGGGCGCTGCAAAAGACTCTTAAAAGTCGTAAAACTCTCCCCGGACGGGTATTAAGGCAGAAATAAGATTGCAATATTAAGAGGAGACTCCGCGAATGGCCGGGGCCCGGTGGCACACACCAGACGATGGTCTATGGATGCGTGCCATTTTGCTGTTTAATTCGACTACCGTCAGCTGCCGCTTTTCGCTTCTTGTTGCCGCTGCCAGTCAGTGCACGTAAAAGGCTTGAGAAACCGCAGCGGCAACATCAGCAGCAGGCACCACATTTTCGGGCTGGTAATTGAATAATACCCTTCGGGCCACTTCAAGTGATGAGCTGTTTGCTTTGTTGCCGGTCTTCATTTCAATGCTATTTTTATGGTAATCGCAAATGATTATGCACTTGTTTCTAGGCTGCTTTTATTGATTAAGAGATTGTCCTGCGCTGTTATTTTTTTTGATTGATTAATTACTAATTTAAAGTCGGGTATTTAGGGGTAGACCTTAATAGGAAATCCAAGGCATAACTTTATTTTAAGCAAAGCATCACAAACACAAACATTTAAGGTAATTGTTTAGTATATATTTGTATAGGTTCAATAACAAGTATTAGTTTAGTATTAGAATTGCCTAAAAATATAAAGAAAATATACATTTGAATGATGACTTAAAATACTCCACTAATCCCCTTCTTGTTAGACACCCAATTTTTTCTTAAAACACTTTTTGGACAGCTTTATCTTTTGTTGAACAGTGACTGTAGTCCGCATCCTTTTGCATTCGCCTGCGCATTATATCATTATGTCACTCAACCGATCCCAGACAGGTCCGACTGCGCCAGGAGAGTGTGTCAGTCGGTCATTCGGTTGTGTCACTGCTCCACATACGCAGTGGTTGGTCACCAACCATAACCTAAGACAAAGGCAGTTACAGTTGGGCCACTCCACTTTACTCCACTCGCTCAATTCCACTCCGATTGCTGGGTAATTAATACCGCCACCAGCTCCATCGCCGGTAGCACCACCAGTCCAAGTGGTATCAGGCCGAGGTGGGGTCTGGTCCGAGTCCGATTACCTTCCTCGTTATTATGTCAATGGGTCTTCAGTCAGCTGTGGTTTGGCACACATATCGGGTATACTATATTTGCACATATATATATAAATAAATCACACTTAAAGTCTAAATACAAGTTTAAGGTGCGTAACATAACAGTAGTATATCTTTATTACTGCATAACTAATAAATAAATGAAGAAAGTCTACATATAAATTATGGAAAATATTATTTTTGAGATATTTATTTAGGCAAACTACTTAAAGAGATCTTCTTAATTGAAGAAATTAATACAAATTAAAGAATCATATATATAAAGGCAAAATTTCATTCACTAGGTTTATAGTTTAGTTTGATTATCTTTATAGGTATTTTTAGGGAATTGTATTTAATATATGTTATTATAATAAAACATTTGCAGAACCTTTACAAACATGGTTGGTACCTTATAATCCGAGACTCGTTACGATAGCAAATATTTTCTCGCTTTCGTTGCATGCATGCAACTTTCGATTTCGTTTCAATTCGCGTTTGTTGCATGTCTTGACCACATTGTTCGATTCACATTTTCCACAACCGACGGAAAGAGAGGCCTTCTGGCCTTCTGCAGAAGAAAGAGGGGCGCCGTTAGACGCTCCCGCTCCCTCTCAGCCCAGCTCCAGCTCCAGCTCCAGCTCCAACTCCAGCTTCGGCTGGCGGGGATTATGTCATACGTTGGCTGCTGGAGAGCACGCCTACCGCCGGAGAGATGGTTTCGAGTACATTGTCTTTGCCCCATCATAATCGTAAGCTGAAGTGCAATTTACTTCCTCGACTTAATTACCATATGCGCCACATACTATATGTATGCATATATGAATGTGGCTGCTCTCCCGCCTCCCATTGTGGCCATTGTGGCTCGACGCCTTTGAAAATCATCGTTCGATTGAGGCTTAGCCACTCTGTGGCGATATTCAGGCTGCAGCTCGTTTGTTCGCATTGTCTGCGCCCTGACCTTGCCGCATTTGGCGATAAAGTAAGCTTTACATAAATTCATTCATCTCTCGGGGCTGCGGGGCGGCTTTATTTGTCAACAAAGGTGTCAAAGTTGAACCAGCGCCCGATTGATCACCCATAGAAGCCACTGACTTCGATTTCCACTCGCTGCCTGATTTGCTTAACAATTAATTGTCTTCTCGGCCCGGCCATTCCACTTCCATCCGTTCCCATTTGGCCATTTGTTGGGCGCCAATTGTGGTGTCTTAAATCTTGGACGAGTTCCAACAATATATAGAGCTGTTAGCCATGTAGGCGAAGCTGACAGTTATGACATTTTATGCGCCGCTTTCAAAAGCCGCATTCAGCCCCTTGTCACCCGTGGCTCTTGTCTTGCTTGTGGTCGCCACCTGCCACGGCGTATAACTGTTTTGGGGCTTCGAGTCGTTCACCGTTTCGCGTCTTGTTTACCGCCATTTCGGATGGGGCACATCACAGCCAACCGCAGGGTTCAATGCATTGCTGGTCAAGGTCGTTGCTTGGGCTTGTTGCCCAGCTGACTGAAAAGTTGGCTCGATTGCGGTTGTAATTTGCTTGTGATAATGTCGCATAGAAACGATTACAACAGTTTCAACAACACACCATGGGTATGTCACCAAAAGTGGGTTTACAAGTTTTAGATTCAAACAGATTAATCCTTCGAATTTGAGACTTACAGACTCAGATAAATAAATGATTCGATGCTACGAAATGTATTTAAGTTTCTTTTAAGAACTTGTTAGGCAAAGAGAATCAATTTAAAGTTAATATATCCAATTATATCTCTGTGAAAACAGAAAGTAAATCTCCTTGATCTTCAGTTCGATTAACAGGGAAACCCCCAAAAAGTCAATGCCAAAGCACAGCTTCGCCTCCCAAAATGTTCGTCAGACAAGTATAAATTTTAATATCGGCATGATCTGTTATTTATTTGGGTTACAACCAATTCCGATGAACTGGCCAGACTGCAATCACTTCCCTCGCAATCAGTTGGTGGCGATCAGCTCTCCATTTCCACACAATGATCGTTGCAATTAGAGCTCAATCAGGGTTTACAATCTCGGCTCAACGCATCTCCGAACCGATCGGCCAAAAAACATAACACTCAGAAACAACGAGCACGGAAATGGGGTCAATGGCAAAAGCATTTGAACTCTTGGCTCTTGTTTGGCGTGGCGTGGCGTCTATGTCTTCTTTCATTTTGGAGGGGAAGTCGGTTGGGCCTTTATTGCCCGAGAAGCCAACCCGCGATTCGGTCACATTGTCACGCGCCGTCGAACGCTTTGGCTGCGCTCAATTAAGGCAGAGAAAAACACAAATATTCAAATCTCTTACTCATGTACAGTTAACCATGACGTTCACTTAATCAGGTTTGCGGCTTTGAGTCCCCCTTTTTTCGGCGGTTGGTGGCAGCATAAAGCTAAACTGATTAATAAGGAAGTGGAGGCGACGCTGAGCCTGCGACCCACCTGCGAGTTTATGCACATTTACCGGCCGAGAAAGCCTGAAAGACCAGTCGGAGGAAAACCATTTATTAGCATAATAATTCCGCCTTGGGCCAGCCAGCTTTGTGGCGGACAGCTGTTGACCCATTGACTTAGTCAACAAATTTCGCACTGCCTGCGAGCGGATTGCGAAACTCTGTGAGGAAAATCCGCGGGCTGTCGTCACTTCTTCGGCAGAAAATATTTTAAATATAGACTTTAATTTTATTTCACTCTCGGCCACAATGCCCCTCTGTTTTTGCGGCCATAATTACAACAACACCCAGAGTCCAAAGCAAAGTTGGCAATCAAATGCCGAGCTCTTGTTTTTGGTGTAAATTGCGTAAATTGAATAAACATTATGCTACAGCGCAGCCCAGGGTAGTAGGTAGACATTCAAGCCGCCTCGTTTCTTGTCGGCATTTTCGTTTTACATTTGGTAAATCTGTTTTTGGCAGCTCTTTGCCTTCCTGCCTTCTGATCCGCACTGAGGCAGAGCCGCCGTTAGTAGGTGCGAGTTAGCCCGAGGGGTGCTCAAGCCGTTTGATTATGTTTTTAAAATAATAAGTTAATAGTTGTGTTTTTTGTGGTGAAAAATGTGTATGGTGTTATATATCATGGATCGTAAAAGTTAACATTTAAAAAATAAAAATTATACAATAAGAGTTATTTTCTAAAAATAAGCAAAAAACAAAAATCAAAATTAAATTAAATCTTATTGCTCCATTTATACAAAAACATTTCAGAATAATTATTTTTCATTTTTTATATAAAAGTAATAACTGCTATTTTCAATTTTTTAAATATTTATTGATAACAACAGGTATTTTCCAATCATTTTTTCTTTAAAAAAAAAACAGTTACTTGGCAGTTTTTATTTGCAAGTGTAGAAGAATTATTAAAAATAAGTTTTTATTTTATTTTTTTCCAAATTCTTACCTTCTTCTATAACTTCTCATACACACCTCGACGGTCTAAAAATATAGAGCGGAGCGTAATTAGGCAGCACTTAAGTGACCGTAAATGAACAAAAATACAGCAATAAAACAAAAGTACGAGTATTGAGCAATGGGCTGTGGCGCATAAAACACTAAAGAGCATGATGGAAAATATTAGAAGCTCTCAGCAATATAAAATATTTGGCAAATTAGGAAAAAATATACATATATTTGAACAAAATTAACAACGATAATTACCGCATCAATCAAGATGTACTTAAGGCTTTCCTATATTTTCAAAACATGCAAAAGCGCATTAAAAGCTGCAACTGTATGGAGAAAACCACTTCCGAACAAGAAATATGATGCACACGGGAAAAAGAAAACCGAACGCTTTGAATATTAAAAATAAAATATAATTATGAATAATATTATAGACTTTACTGTACCATGCTTTGGCATAATACTCTCAATTTATTTGGCTTACAGCAGCCGGCAGTTAGCAAAAGCAATCATATAACAAATATAGGCCGCACAAATCAGCTAATAAAGCAACATTAAAAACTAAATATTTTGGGATCCAAGAAAAAAATATATTGCAAAGTATCTCTTATTGAAATTAGTGAGATCTTATAGCCAGGACGATCCTACAGAACTAATCAATTTATGCTACCATGCATTCTAAATTTTAGAAAACCAAAGGAATAAAGTTTCTAAAAAATTAACACATATTAAATTTAAAATTTAATTAAGCATACGTTTTGGTGTCTCCGCTTTCGCCAGTTCCACTGCTGTTAACTCATTTGCAAATTGCCATAGATCAAAAAATCAGCTCCACGATTAATGTCAAAAAATTACTCATACAGGTTTCCATCTACTTTTTGACTCTCCATTTTTCTGGCTTTTGCTCATTTGGCTTTGTTGGATTGTCGAAATGTTGCAACACATTCGAGTTTGGAAAATTTCTTTGCAACCGAAAAGTTGCGCGCAAAAGAAATTGCAAGTCAATTACCGTTAGGCGGTTTGCATGGCGCCATGATGCAATCGCGCCACATGTGCCTGCCGCACACACAGCACAACAGCGCTACACCAACAAAGACAACAACAACAATCACAACAGTATCTGGCAGGTCGACGTCATCAGCATATCGCTAATTGATTGCGTCTGAATTGGTTGTGTCTGCATTAGTTGCTGGTGTTGCATTCACTTTGCCGCTTTTTGGGTCGCGCCATTCTCCATTGGCACACACTCGAAGCCGTGGCGAGCTCGCACGAGTTGCGGCGGCTTTTCTCGGGTTAGGACAAGATCAATGTTGCTGCCGTTGGTCAATCCAGGCAACAGGTTCTCCCAAAACGAAAGACTCAAGCAGCGAACTTGAAACGCGTATCAGCTCTTTCTGGACTGCCCGTCATTGGGGTTGATTGCCCCCGATAAATGCTGCCGCTCTCGAGCAGTATAATAAGGTATAATAATTGTTGCATCATTTCTCACCGACTCACTTTTCATTTCGCTTTTCGCAAATTGCCTGCTTTTTGCTTAAGTGCCTAAGAGATTATGTGAGGAATTGTACAGGGGGAGTAAAGTAAGTAAAGTGTTTCTATAGATTCAAATTTCTCCTTGGTATGGCTTGGACAGGCGTTATTAAAAAGAACAGATGTAGGAGTGGATTCCTGGGAAAATTAAGTGAAATATGGGCTGGCCCAATATAATAAGCAAGAAATAATGTTAAAAATTAAACGTACATCAATAAACTTCCTCTTCGATGTGCGTCTTTTTTTTCATCGAAAAATTTAGCGGATACTTTTTTTTATCAACATTTTAAGGGTGATATGAAAAAATATATAATTATTGAGCTGTTTTGAAGAAATTGCATTAACGAAATATTTGGGCAGCAAAACTAAACTTAGTTTTTATTCAAGTTTCAATTAGAGCAAAACCTTAGTACTATTTTATAATGCTTATTTAAGACTCTGTGTTTATTTGGTAATTTTATAATGAATGTGATTAGGATTTATTTTCTTTCTTCCATTTAAAAATTACTTGATTTGTTCTTTTTTTTTTAATTTTCACTTTAGCCTGGTTAATAATTTTTTCCTTTAAGAGTAAATGCAATAACGAAATTTAAAACTTTTTATGGGACTCCCCGACATATTTTGATTGATAAATTATAATGACGCAAGTGATTTCCTTCGCTTAAAATAAACAAAAGGCTTTGTTCATAATCAACCCAAGTGAGCTCAGCCCTGTATACGTTTATCATCAGAAAACCATGAGCTAATTTTATTATTATTAAGTATTTCGTACAATTGTGAAATTTATGCATGGCTTGTGAACAGATAAGAGAGTTACTTAACTGAAATATGTTCATTCTTTCTTTTCTAAAAAATATTGAATTTCAAATATAATTAATTATAAATATATATATTCTTGCTTCTCAATTAATAATATTCTATATTAAGATTTTTTGCATTTCTGCATCAACGTTGACACGGTAGCTTACATTATTGTCTGCTTGTGGCTTTCGTTTTCGATAAAAATATACAGCAGACCCACAAATAAGTAGAACTCCAATTACCAAAACTGCATACAATAAATAGGGTAGATAGTTACCCTCCTTTTTTTGGCTTGAATCTTGTGTGATCGGGTTCATTTCGGGAGTAATGCTAGTTACGTCGGTTGAAGTCTTGGACTCTTCAGTAGTTGTCTCGGTTGTCGTCTGAAGCAGCACACAGTCTCCGCCGTCGGACTTTATGTAGCCAGGACAACAAACCAATTCATCTTTCACTCTGGTTTTGGTCTTTGAATTGCCATTTTTTTCAGATTATTTTCGAATGACGTTTTGTTCTTTAGTACATACCACTGTCTTAGTTCCTCCTGGTATTCCTAATTCTTTGAAATATTTTTCAAAACCATCGCCGAATTCGTTCAGTAGTTTGGAAACTTCTGTCGTGTAGGTTTCGGTAACAGACTGGTGGCACAAAAGTTCGCCACAATTTGCCATCTTCAAGGTTAAAAGGCACAAAAGCACAAAAATTATTAGAGCCCTTGACATTTTTGAAGCCTCCATGCGCTCAAGCAGGCGAATAAATTATGACTGAATTATTAACTAAGAGAGTGTTGTGTTCTCGTCTCCTCGATAAGGCTCAGCGGAATCGCACAGTGGGATATCGAACCCCATATGTACATTTTCCATCTGTGGGACAAGATTTATGGGAGCATATTTTTGTGAGGTTCCTAAAAATGCAAGAAAAATTATAGTTTTTATATGAAAGTTTGATGTAATAAGTAATTAAATTCTCTTGCTTTGGCTTTTGGTTCAGAAAGAAAATCCGAAGGATATAAACTATAACAGGCCCAACAGCTCTACTGTACTGTGGCATAAATGCTAAAAATAAAACTGGAACTCAACAAATGTTCTCTAATATTTATTGTATCATACCGCATACCGCATTGTATAGAAATACAATTTAATGTAGCTTCCAAAGGAACGATCGATAAACTTTTAAAAAGATCAAAAAATCAGCTAAAGTGTAAATGTATAAAATTCATTGATGTTTCTATACACTTCAGTAAGGTTTTTGGATCGATTCCCATATTAATTTAATCGATCAAAGTGCAAAAACAAGGGTATAAAAATGCCATCCTTTGAAAGTTTGCTTACATTGCTGTTTTATTTTATAACTAGTTGTTAATGGAAAGTTAAATATGAAAAAAATATAAAAATAAAATAATTAATTACTATGTATCAAAAAGATTACATTCACCCATAGTGCAGAGATGACTAATGTAGAGAGATTAGAGTAATGAGTACTCATAGCTTGTCCCTGTACAGAGCTTAGCGGTGTCCAATCCCCCAGTGCAAGATTCTTAAGGCAAATAGGAGAAGTATTTCTGAACGGAATCAATTCTACCTTGGAACAGACAATTATTGGTGTCTAGATAATCAAAGAGCGTTTGATAAAAGCTAATAACCCCGAGTAATAGATAAATAAATACATCATTTTGGAGATAATTATAAGAGCGGGTGATAAAATATCACCGATTACTGCGACTAAGCAGGCAATAATTAAGCGAAAACTGGTATCCAATATTTTAGAAATTTAATGGAAGAGATCTTTATCCGTTTGCGGAAACCATTTAAAGCAACCTTATATTATTTATATCTCCATAATACATTTTTATGAACAAAGTTTGGTTACATTCTACGTTTTCCTGAATGCTTTTTTTCTCCTTTGATTCTTATATTTATATTCTCCGGGGAGGTTTCCTTATTGATCCAGTAGAAACTGTTATCGAGATTGTGTTACTCACCATTCCCATTTGGAATACTATATTTATATATTTGTGTGTGTACTTGTTGTGTGTTTTTATTATTTTTTATAAATGACACATCAAAATACAATTTTTACCATTGCAGGGTATTATAATTTTAGTCAGAATATTGCAACGCAGTATTAATGATCTACTTCGAAGCATAAACATTTTTTTATTTTTTTCAGAATTCAGGTTAAATTTAATGCAAATCTGTTTGCTTTATCATAAAACTACTATTGGAACAATTGCAGAGGAAAATATAAAATGAAAAATGTAAAACTGTAACTTGTTGTTCAACATGAATTCATATATACATATTTATAATTCGTACAATATTAGATATTTGTGGTACGCACTTATCGAGAGTACACTGTACCCAGTGTAAATATAAATATTTTCATACAATCATATCTGTCAGCAATACTTAGTTGCAATATATATGTCGTTTAAAATCGAGTGACTTCAAGACCCGAAATATGATTGTAGGGCTCTGGCGCGACTGCGATTCAGATGGGTCATCATTTTACCATGCTTTGACCACATAACACGACGGCACTTCCCCCTAGGTACTTTCGCCAAGCAGATCGCACCCTTTATATTTTATTATATTATATACTGAGGAATAAGATAAGAAATCATTTAATAAAGAACGTACGAAGTGACCTCTCGGGTTGCCCCGACTACCAAGCCAATTAAGATACAATTATGAATCAACTGAATCAACCCAAGGACTACACTTACTACATGTGAGTTAATTAAATTGATTCAAATTTGCAACTTCAAAGCCCCTTCAGCGTAACCCTTTATCTTAAAGTGGTTTTGTATTGAAAACTAAAAAAAACCTTGTATTTTTTTTTTAGTTATAATCTGCAATAAATTTCACTTATGTCTATTGTTGTTTTTACAATTTGTACATAAGGGGACTAGTGCATTTTCTGATTTAGATAAACATCTGTTTTTAAGTTACGAACGAAAATCTTCGAAGTCTTCTCCTGGAAGTGAGAAGACGTGTTCTCCTGGCTAATTCGTTCGTGTGGTCTCTGGGCCGTGTGGTTTCTGAGCCGTGTCCTATTGGAGATTCTCGCCTTGTTGAGGCCATCACATACAAAGGGGATTTCCAGGTCTCTATGTAAATCGGCGTTGCGGAAGTACCATACCAGCTCCGGTAATTCACTCTAGCAATTAGTTCTGGAATACTCTTTTCTCGTTTGAGTGTATTAAACAGCAATTCCATAAGTGGCTAGCCCATAATGATAGTATACTCCGAACGTTGGAGTCCACCTAAAATGAATTTTTATGGATCTGCTCTGTGGTACCATGGTCTTTTCGAAACTCAACCCGGTGTTTAGGGATGGCATCGTTAGCGGCAGGTATAGCAAGTCTAATAGGGCGGTAATTCTCGGGCTCGTGAATTGGCTTTCCACTTTTGTGTAGCATACTAACATTAGCTAACTTTTAGATCCTCGTGAAGTACCCCATTTAAGGAAAGTAGATTTGGTTTCAAAACTTAACCTCAAAAGTATTATTAAGTTCAGTTAACGATTTCAACATTTCGAAGGTATCAAAATATATAAAATATGTAATATGTAATTAGGCTATTAAGAAATACCATTTAATGCTCCATATTGTTAACATGAAGAACAAGTACTTAAGTTTTTTTTTTATTATTCTGAAACATTATTTTTACCACTAACTCCTAAAGGCGTTAATTTTATTTTCTATGTAGGTTACATACAAATATTCAGTTAATTTACTAAATTTCAGAGACTATTATTGTTAAATTAAAAGTACACTTGAGCAGCATATTAGAGACCAAAACATTTATCAGGCTTTGATGTTCTTTTTATATTAACCTATTATTTATGTTATTTTACTATGTAAAAAATATAGTAAAAACAGCTTGGCATTTCGTCTACTTTTAATGAAGTGGCCAAAGGCTCGGTGGCTGATGTAGGCCGGAGCTCACACATTAAATTTGACTTGGTATTTTTCATTACTTTCTGTTGTAGGTTTCCGATTTTGAAAGGAACATATGACAGCCCCACAAATAAGTAGAACTCCAATTGCCAATACTGAATACCATATATAGGGTAGATAGCTGTCCTGCGTTTTTGTGTTTGAATCTTGTGGGATCGGGTCCATTTCTGGAGTAATGCTAGTTACTTCGGTTAAAGTCTGCGATTCTTCAGTAATTGTCTCGGTTGTCGTCTGAAGCTGTTCACAGTCTCCGCCGTCGGACTTTATGTAGCCAGGACAACAAACCAATTCATCTTTCAGTCTGGTTTTGGTCTTTAAATTGCCTGTTTTCAGATTATTCTCAAATGACGTTTTGTTCTTTAGTACATACCACTGTCTTAGTTCCTCCTGGTATTCCTAATTGTTTGAAATATTTTTTAAAGTCATCTCCAAATTCGTCCAGTAGTTTGGAAACTTCTGTCGTGTAGGTTTCTGTAACAGACTGGTGGCACAAAAGTTCGCCACAATTTGCCATCTTCCAGGTTGAAAGGCAAAAAAGGACACAAATTATTAGAGCGCTTGACATTTTTGACGCCTCCATGCGCTTAAGCAGGCGAATAAAGTATAACTGAATTATTAACTAAGAAAGTGTTGTGTTCTCGTCTCCTCGATGAGGCTCAGCGGAATCGGACAGTGGGATATCGGACTTCAAAAACTTTGGTCTAATAAATTCTTAAATTATCTTGCCTTCCACTCTTGGTTATGTGGTCTCAACAAAAACTTAATTTTGGTTTTAGAGCAGAATTTTACATCTCCGTAGCCTTAAATAAAAAAATTCTATGTCTGCATCACCAGACAAGAAGATCCGGATGTCCTTACGAATCTCTACTTTTTGTTGCATACTTAAGTTTGTTTCAAGTTTTACCACGTCTTCTGCAGCTCCTTTTAATCGCACACAATTCAAACAATTCAAACAGATATCCAAACAGATATCCAATTTATAGAAATTAAAACGGACCCAATGTATGCACTGCATTTAAAAATTGCTGAAGTATTTACTGCATCAAAACACAATTTCAGACAAAAACTGATTGACCCACGTCTTTACTACGACCTATACCAATTAAAATCGATTATCCTCAAATTAGGGACCACTCCCATGTCAGATTATCCATTGGGATATGCGAAGATAGGAAAGTCAGCTCAAGTTCAGGGCCTTGTTTTAATTTTGATATTTATATTTATATCGTTTTTTGCAAAGTGCAAACGCCATATTTTAAAAGAGCATTTATTTTATGAAGAATATACATCTTTTAATTTACTATTATTTAAATGCATTTAATCACTGCGCATTGATGACTTATGTAGATACATTTTATTAATAGTGAGTAGTCAGTGCGTCATTAGTAGTCAATCTCAATTTAAATACTATAACAATATACTGAATGAACTGATTTTATCTTGAATTAATGTTTTCATTATTGCTTATACATGACTAAATAACACTCTTGGAAATGAAATTTCTTACTTCTCAGAAAGTAGAGTATCAGTATCTTTTGTCTTAAATATAAGTTGCCGAATTTAAAAGGCGTCTATCACAAGAAATTCCCATTAAAGGAATATTTTATTTTAATCGCCGACTCACGATCAGCAATTCATCTCTCAGGTCTCTGCTCACACCTATAGTGTAAGTGTCCGTTTGGCGCCGGCAAGGACCTTCCTTACTCAAAAAAAATTGAGTTTCACCATGACAATGTGCTGCTGGGGACCCTTATGCCTTTAAACTTGAAATTGTCTCTAAATATTTGAGAAAAATGAATGAAATGTTTACGTTTGCTATGTTAAAAATTCCTTCCCATGGCTTTACTTTTCTTACGACATATTGTATCCAAAAATCTGTTTAACCAAATACTGTACATATCTCATCGAATATGTGCTGGGTTATATGTAATGATCAAACTTCGCACCTCCAGAAACCCCTTTAAAGTACGCCTCTTTGTAAAAAATTGAAGCTTTGGTATCTAAAAAGAGGTAGCCTCATCTTAAAGTGCTTTTGTTTTAAAAAGTACAAAAGCTTGAGTTACTTTCTGAGGTTTTGCATACTTTCAGGTTTAAAAACTTAAGCTTAAATGAATATCTTGGAACCAAATATAAAATTTTTGAATAATTAGCAATAAAAAAAAAAAGACATTGAATGCAAATAGTAATCAAGCTATAAAGTCTTCACATTGTTTGCAAGAACAAAAGCCCCTAAATTGTAGAATACGCTAAATTTTTTCAAATCAAAATCATTGTTTTCACAGTGAACTCTATATTCATAAACTTTAATTTCTTTAATACATTCTCTTATTTGTATGATGATTATTTTGAATTGAACGCTCTCGACATCCAACTTTAAGCTTAAATGCTTGCATAGTTTCAGGCTTTATTCATTATTATTAAACCCTATTTTTAACAACTTTAAAATTATATTAAAAGAACAATCTAGAGACTGCGGTAATTAACTAGTACTTTTTTGTCTTACGGATTTGTCATTCAGAAACTAGTTTTTATATTAAAAAACTAGATCGATCGGTAGTACTTATAAAGAATGTTCATTTTGCAGTAATTAAATTTGTAAAGAATAGGAAAATAGTAACACATTAAGAAAGGGATAGAAAAAATAGTTAACCGAATTCAAACGAGCTGAATTTAATTATAAGCTTTTAGTTTTCCGGTTAATATTAATATTTATCCTTGGTGGGTTCCATAAAATATACATTTAATCAAGTGGCTTTCAAAGACTCTTATACTCAAATGAAAAGTACCCATGAATCGTCTATAAGGGTCAAAGGGTAAATTGTTTTGTGTTTTTTTTTTAAATTTTCTTTTTATTTACATTATTTAAATATGTACAAACATTTCATAGAAAAGAAATTTACACGAAAAAGTCGAAGGAGCAACTCGTCAGCAGTTATTTCTCGGTGATTGTCTACAAAAGCACTGTACACTCAGAGGCATCGGATGAGAGGGGACAGGCAACATCTGAGCGCCCCAGAGGGATTGTGGCAAGCTTTCTGGAACTGGAACTGTCTGCGCCAGATGAGTGATCTTCTCCCGCTCGGGATCCTCTTTGAATTTCGGTTGGTATCACAAACTAAGAACTAAATTTGTAAGTCGTACATTGGCGGTTTTTGGGCATGGGAAAAAGTGGGGTGCTGGATGTCTTTTTGGATACTTCCGACTTGTTGATTCGCCCGTCTTCACCCGGTTTCACCTCTCAATTGGCCCTCGACAGCTTTGCGTTTCGTCTACTTTTTGTGGAGGTAGCCACCGTGTCCGGAGACGCCGTAGGAGGAGATGCCGTGGCCGGAGACTCCGTACGAGGAGATTCCGTGACCGGAGATTCCGTGGCCGGAGATGCCGTGGCTAATGTAGGCCGGGGCGGCGGCAACGGTGTGGGTGACGGCCACGGCGGGCTTCACGTGGCTCTCAACATGGACGGGCACGGGCACGGCCACCTTGTAGGGCACTGGGCGATCCACGTGAACGGGCACCTTGTGGATCACGCGCTTCTCAACGGTGTAGGGCACGGGCTTCTCGACCGGCACGGGGTAGGGCTTCTCAACGTGCACGGGGTAGGGACGGTCGACAGGGATCTTGACGGGGATGCGGATGACCTTCTCGACGGGGTAGGGCTGGGGCACCTCGACTGGGACCTTGACGATCTCCTTGACGGGCACATGGACGATCTTCTCCACGGGGTAGGGCTGTGGCACTGGCACCTTCACGGGATAGGTGACGGTCTTCTCCACTGGGTAGGGCACATGACGCTCCACCTGGTAGGGAACCTGCACGGTCTTGATCACGGTGTTGGTGTGCACCTGAGTGGGCAGCTCGGCGACGTGGTGGTGGGCAATGGGGGCGGCAATGGCGACGGGGGCATGTGCCACTCCGATACCGGATCCCAGGACGGCACCGCCCGACGGTCCGTAGCCGTAGCCCAGGCCGTGGCCAATGCCGCGCTTCTCCTGCTTCTTCTCGGCGGGCTCTGCGGCCTCCACTGGCTTCTTGGGTGTCTCCTCGCTGGCGCTGGCCACCAGCACGCACATCGCCACAAGGCCGAAAATGAGCTGCAATGGCAAGCGCACGAAATGGGAGTGAGACCTAAATGGGGTTGTGGGTCGGGTGCGTTATGCAATTGACGCGCTTCCGCGTCCGCCTCCCGCCAGTCCATAATTTCGAATATGACAATTATGCAATGGCTGGAAAGCTAACTGGGCAATAAGCCAAGTTCAATTGTGGCCTAGATCCCTAACATATAGCCATCGCGGCGTATACGTAATGTGGAGTGAAATATTTGCAACCGAATATGTGATTGGAATTTATTGATGGGTGTGCATTGACCACCGTAAAGATTCCAGTGACTTTAAATAATTATTCAAACTATTTTGCTATCAAAACTAAAGGAAAAATTAATCAAACAGCTAAGTAGATGCCAAATGTTTTCTATCTTAATTTTTCGTATCTCACTAGCTCAAGGACAGCCTTCTATTCTTTTTAACTTTATGTATGACGTGGACTTTAATAAAGTTTCCTTTCTTTTGAATTTAAAAAGTATTAGATATTACTTTAGAATTTAACAAGATTTTTTCCTGCAACTAATTTACTTTTAAATTGTATAAATTAGAACTTGTTTGCATTTTATTAATTCTAGTAGATTGCTTATTAGAATTAAACTAAACGTGTGAAAATACTTCATTTGAGACACTTTAATTTCAAAAAGATTACTTTTTTTTAGTAAGACACTTAAACTGATTGCGAGTTCTTTAAGCACTAGTATCTCTCTATGGCGAAACAATGCTAGGTAACACTTCCAAGAAGAACACAGAACACAGGTCGAACCGAACATACCATGGATTTCATTTTGCACTAGGATTAGCTCAACACTTTGCGATCAAGATGGCTTGTAGTCTCGACCAACCCGCAGCAGTTAACTGAATAATTTCGCACAGACGCGTCGAGCTTTTATATGGCCGATGCTGCGCCGGGATTGTCTTCGCCATCGGCTGCGCAGTCGCCGCTGATCGAGATCGCGCCAGCAGCCCCCCGAGAGAGCGAGCTTTTTCTCCCGCGCAGCCCAGGCCCAAGCCTGTCCGTGTGCGCCGTGTGCACTGTCGGCCGAAAGGAAACGCGTCACTTGCGGAGCTTTTCAGGCGCTCTCACACGGACAGTGTCCGTGTCGTTCGTGTGACTCGCCTCCGTGTGCGTGCCCGTCGGTGAGCGTTCGTGTGAGGCGCGCTGGCATCGAGCTGCGGACACCGCTGCCAGTTGGCGGAATTCGAGTACTTGGGGCACAACTTGGCCAAAAGTAACTCTAATAAAGTAACAAATAGCCAACTTTTAAAAGTTGAACAAAATTCAACAGTTAAATTGTCTGAAATTCCATTGGAATATTTGAAAAATTATCTTAAAACAGTAACGAAACTACATTTTAAGACTGAAGGCTCAGCACACAGAAATGTTGCCTTATCATTTCGATAACATCCAAAAATAAACATCTTTCTTAAACAAAATTATATATATTTTTTTTACGTTCAAAAGAACTAAGCTTTAATATAACGTGTACAGTGCTTAAGTGAATTTAAATATTTTTGACAGTTAAAATAATAGCTCCATAATTATTTTTGTTATTATTAAAAACCAAAATAAGTAATTATAAGAATCAAAAAGTATCTTTGACAAAACGTTTCAAGGCATCATAAGAAAAGTACTTAAAGTACTACTTAACAATATTTTTATCAATTGTTTTTATTTGGATAAAAAAAATGTCGTCCGATATTAATTCGTTTTTTTATATTATTAACATAAAAGAGAGAATTCAGAGAGTCTAAAAAAGATAAGACTGGTTTTAAAAAATAAATAAATTCAGTGCTAAGATTTGAACTTTAAAAACTAACAAATTGGTTGCTCTAAAATACCCCAAAAGTTGAACAGTTCTTTTTTAGAAAAACTTCCCATAATACCGTGGGAATTGTATTTTAAACATATAACAATATGTTTTTATAAATCGACTAAATAGAATAAATAAACAAGAAAAGATGAAACCATTATAACTTAGCACAATGCTATAAAACATAAAAATATCAAAATATAGAAAAAGACGGAGAAATTAAAAGAAAGTTCTATCGTATATTCTCCAAAACACAAACATAAATCTTTATCTTCTGGGTGGCTCTCTTAAGTAATAACTGGGAAGATATTGTTCACATAAAAAAATCACGCCCAATAGCAATGAGTCAAATTCATATTAGCCACACATTTCCAACAATTTCAAGTTGTAGTTGCAGTTGCAGTTGAATATTCAATGTAAACTTAACGTCTGCAGAAAACATGCGCCGCAGAGTCTGTTCGATTCTGTGTGGCTTCGTGACTGAACTTTTGATCTATGATTTCAGCTTCGCTCAGTATTCTGCATGCCCTGGCTTTTTGCTTTTTGTGCTTAGTTTTTTGTTTTTGTTTTTTTTGTTTTTTTTTTTTTGGCCAGGCTAAAACAGCTCAAGCCTTGATATAGGTGCATTGATTGAATGCTGCGGCGGTGTGGGTAGCTTGACATTTTAGTGCTGCATAGGAAATACTCGCCAATGGCCATGTAAATGGAACGTGTGAACAATGAGTGGACCGCAAGCGCTCACAAAGCAGAACAAACACTGGCCGAATCACGTTAGATTTATGTGCATTAAATTAATTGTGGGCATAATGTCCGGCCATAATGGCATATGGGATCGCATTAGGCTTTGTAATGTGCAGTTGAAGGCGAAGGTCGTCCGTCATCATCACCATCAACGCCACAATCATCGCCATCTCAGTCGGCAGCAGAGTCTGCAGAGTTAGTGATGTATATAGAGAGGAAGTATATCTGAAGATATTTCGATAAGAAATTTTTAAAATATAAATATCAAAATTGAATATGTGTAGCATCAATATATTTGCTTCTTGTAAAGTTTAATAGTTTATTGATGTTGTTGATTGTTATGATAACATTTTTTATTAAATATATTGAGATCCTAGTGAGATATATAAGTTTATTGTGCAATGTTTTGAAATAAAGTTCGTGTTTTAGATAGAGTATTCCAGATCGATATTTTGGCTGTCTCTGGTCCACGTCAAAGTTGAACTACATTCATCGGCGGAGAGGAGGAGGTAGGCCTTGCCTTCGCACCGCTTCTTTTGTGGCTAGTTTTTTGAGTAATGTGAGGCTGTGGCTCCGCCGCAGAATCGCCGCACTGCAGCCGGGCGGATGACTTAAGCGCCTCAATGGAAATATGCAAACCAAACACGAAATCAACGGTAACAAAAGAGCCCAGGCCACCGAGCTCAAGTTCAAGTTTATCCATCCGATTTTGTTGTGTTTCGTTCGCTTTATTTTTATGGTTTTTCTAGATCACTTTCATTTTGTTGTTGATTTGCTAACATTTGCATAAACGGACAAAGATGGATCGAAGATCTAAGCTTCGGGAATTGTTTTTTATTTGAATACCCAGCTCTATGAGCTTTGAGGGGTATTTTGGTTTTTTTATTTAAGATAATTAGCATAGTTATTATAAGGTAAGCATCGTTTCTATTTTGCATTTATGGTGCACCATTGTTTGTTTAAATAATATATATTGTTTAGATATTTTAAAGTCAAAGCAATATGAAATAACTTTATTTAAATTGATAAAATAAAGGTGCTGTGTATCTATAAATCGATAAATGATAAATCTTAACTTATGTTTAAAATAACTCAAAAACATTTCCTAACTTTGTATATTTATTAAATTGGACCAATTTGATTGCTTAGATTTAATTGATTTCAGTGTACATGTGGATGGTAGTAAAAGATGTTTTTTTTTTGCTCAATTTAGATTTTATCCAGTCTTATTTTTATGACGGCTTGGCAAATGTTTTAGTGGTTTTGGTTCTTTACGAATATAAATTTAGACAATCAAAGTTTTTGAAAGTGTTTGGCGCCGACAGTGGTCAATCAACAATTTAAAATATAAATATAATGTAAAATAAAACAAATATACCTAAAAGTAGAGCAAAAGTGTACATTAAAAGGTTGAAAATAAATTAGAAAGTAGAAGATTTTCATTAGAACAACACACAGAGAATCTAAGTTTAATTATGAATTATTCAATATCAAAGTAAAGTCAGACGCAATTAAGCTGGTTGGTGCTAGTTAGCTCTTCAAATTCAGAGATCTATCAGTCATTTGCATATTATCTGAGTCGGTTTGAAAGGTGGCTCTTTCATTGGTTAATTCGTTGTTTGACATTTGGCGTTCACTGCTAATTTATTCAATTAACTCAAGAGTGACGTCAAAACTCTTCTTGATATCAAGAAGAAATTATTCCGAAAGAAGCTGGATAGGTATAAAATCGAAATACTCTTTTTATGTTTAAGTCTCGCTTAATTTTTGGTTCTCCAAGTAATAATATACCATAACATATATATTTCTTATATATCAAATACATCTTTGTGTTCTCTTTAACTCTTGTTTTATTTATTTATTTTTCTATTCAGAGTCGTTTACATTATTCAAAAAAAAAAAAAAAAAAACGTATATGTTGGCAGTGTGTTTATATTTGACAACATAGTAAAACAGTCTACCATTTTTATTATTCTATCTCCATTATAGTGGACTCTCTAGCGAAAATTTATGGATTTTTAGGGGATTTTTTTTTAAGGGCAAACATAAATTAAATAACCTACCACTAAGCGTATAAGAATTAGTTAGGGAAAAGAGATTTTGCCTGTCGCCGGTTATGTCAGAGTACTTTGGTTCTCTGTCAGGCAACTGTGCCATTAAAAATGATTTAAGTGAAGACACCTTTCGTGTTAGCTGGCCATAAATTATACGATAATAAAATAAGCAAACAAAGCTATTCATTTGTCTTGCCGTATTATGGCAAACTCTATTCTTGTTTGGTATAAAATAAGAAAAAAAGTCGCTGTTTTATTTCAAAAGATTAAAAACTCTTATATATAGATGGTAATTAACAATCGAAGCCGCGATTTTAGTTGATTGTAGGGCAAAAGCACTCATGAATTTTATTCAAGCGCGTTCGATTTATCGATCGCTGCTTAATATTTGTCATTTGCCATTTGTTGGCAGCTTTTTTGCGCCTCCGTATCGATGGGTCGCCGAGCAATCTCTCATTGCGATTGCTCCAGTTTTGAGATGCCACGCATTTGTCAATCGAATGCCGAACATGTTTCGATGTCTGAGTCGTGCAAATATGCTCCGAGCTGATTAATTTTGCTTTGGCTTTCCGCCAATCGAATCTATGGAACAGCTTTTTGTGCTGAAACCCACTAATTGCGGCCTAATGGCATTCGAGTTGATTTCTAAATTGTCTAAAATGGAATCCCAAAAACTGATAACTTGATTTAATTCGCATAAACTGCATATACCAGATACATATACGAGCACTTGGAGAATGGCCAGAGGTTTCCTTGGGCTAACTGGAAGCGGTTTCATCTCTTTATTAGCACAAGGAAGCTGATATCAATCAAATTGAATCGCAAAGTCGATCTTCGCTCATCATCACTCTTTGGGTTTGCCCATTTATCATAATGACGAGTTCCGAAAGGAAACTGTGAAGGTAACTCTGCTCGAAAGGTAAATGGTTCATTTAATTGTGCTCTTTCAAGTACTTGTATGTAGCTAGTCAGGGTCTCAGACGGACCTAAATTAGTCCGAAATTTATCATAATTAAAGAGACGCTCGAGCGACACATTTTGACCCACATTTTTGGAAATTTGAATTGAAATGCGAACGAAGTGGCAAAGATTTTCTTCGGATGGCCGTAAACGATTCCGTGCTGCAGCTAAGGTCTTTCGGATTTTTGTCTTGAGGTTGAGCCGAGTTCCACTTGGGCCTGAGCTCGGGCAAGTAACATTTGTCAATTGAAATGGCCAGAAAAACAGAAACTTGTACAGACTTCGGGTCGAAGACAATCGTGCAAAACCTTCGACATTTAATTTTGTTTCTTTTTTGTTTTGTTTATCTTTGGTGTGCACGTTCGGTTAGCAAAGAAAATTGCCTAGAAAAAACTGTTTACATGGGGCAATTTTTTGCTTCTTTTTCGTTTGATAATTGCCCGCAAAAAGGTCAGAAAGAGCCGAAATGAATTTTTGGCCCGCCTGCTGATGGACACTATTTTCGCTTCTGTCTGTGGCTCGGCGACCTCAACACCCTCGAAATTAACAACAATAATGACCTTTGACGGGCAGTTCGCACTTAAATCTCGTGCCGTAATATTTTTGGGAAAACTACAAAAAATATATATGAACATATCTGGCCCCGAACAATGGAGTGGAAGTGAAAACCCCAAAATGAATCTCTTGATTTGACATTTTCCGTGTAATTGGCCAAATGCGGTTAGGGGCCCGGCCCCGCTTCGAACCTTGAATTATCCGCCGACCAAGACAATACCGCAACACCGCCTTCGATCGCAGCCGAGCACGAAGTGCACTCGGAACCAGACTGCTCAGCCCCTGAGATCTGAGATCTGAGATCTGGGGGGCAGTATCCAGTAAAGAACTGGCTGGCACGCCCCCTCAACGCCCACTTCAACACCCTCCTCCTACACGAACAGCGTCAAGTTTGACTGCCCGAAAGTTTTAAATAATGCAAATAGAGACATTATTTTTGCGAGCGATTGAGCAAGGAAACAAGCAACGAGCAAAACGTGGCACAAGTAATAATATATTAATAATTTTTGCATATGTTCAACCATTGATAATTACGTGCCACGACTTGGGTTTAGATACAAAGTTAAGAGGCAGCTATGATAAGCACTTAAGTCAATGGAATACCAACCTTAAAGTTGGGATAGCAATTAATTTAGTATTTAATTAAGCTAACAAAATGTCATACCAATTCAATATTCAAACAAGTTAATGAATTTAAAATATATTACTAATTGATTCATTACCTTCTTAAGCACCATTGCCTTTTAATAGTTCCAAAAATTCCCAGTATTTTAAGAGAATTTTTTTTGGTTCTTTATAAATGCTGTCGGCATCATTGACATTTTTGTGTCCGTGTTCGAGATCAGCTCGTGTTTGGCAATAAAAATAAATAAATCATTTTGATCTCTGGCCATTGTTCGTTCGTACGAAACCTCAGCAGCAATTAGTGCAAGAAATTTTACAAACAATAAGATCAGAAACACAGAACTGAGACAGAAACGAACAAAAAACAGAAACAGCAGCTCGCCTGGGAATTATGTCGCTTAATCGACTTTTGTTGCTGTAGTTTTTTGCAAGACCCCCGAGGGTGGGAGTATTTAACACCCTGAAATATTTTCCAAGTCTGTATTTTAATGAAGTAAGTCCAACTTACGCAAAAAGCGTAGTTTGAATATTTAAGAAAATTTTTTTGCAAAAAATGAACACAAAAACTGATAATTAGTAAGCAAATTTCTAAAATCTGGCTATTCTTTATTTAAAAATGCAATTTTAACAGCCATTTCACTTTTTTGATAGAACCCAAGGGACGTAACATCTACTGGGGATGATTAGAACCGAAAATTGGTGTCTATATATTCGGTTCCTATAGTCTCCAGAAGATGTTGTTATTTTAAATATTTAAATATTAATTAAAGAAGAATAACTGGTTCTTTGAAATAATAAAGAAAAATTAATAACAAAAATTAAGGCGCTTAAGGAGCAATCTTTTTCATCTTCTTTAGTATTCCTATTAAATAATTTTTAATAAAAAAAAACCGCACCAATAGAAAGAAATATCTTTTCTTAACAAGTTATAATTAGCAAAGCTGTAAATTGGAACCGGCTAAAAGTCTCTTAAGCCATAAACTCTTGACCACAGGTTCTCTAATTAATAATTAACCTCAAATACAAATTTGAATGATTTTATTATTAGCAGCAAGGATCGACAAACAAAAGAGCTCTCAAAAAGTAAACAAATATTGGATTCGATCTGGTATTACTGGAAAGAGTAATCGAAAATATCAAAGAATTTATCATAAGCAACCATCTAAAAATGTTGTGCCTGCCTCAGTTGTCGTTTTGCCTAATTCACCTTGCCTAACTAACTAACCCATAATAATGGACGGCTTCAATTGCTCGATTGACATTTAACCGAATACCCGCCTGCCACGCCCACGCGGTTCAATGAAGAATTAGGCAAATGATTTAACTCCAACAACATGTCATGACTCGACTCCACTCTGTGAAATGCATAATTACTAATATCAACAGCAGCCATCCCACAGCAGACAATGAGTAGGCAGAAAGGCAGTGTCAGCGGCAGACTGTTTGCTGTGTGCAGCTTGCCGCTTGCAGCTTGCAGCTTTCTGCAAATGCCACAGTGACACACTAACTGGGTGACTTCAAAAGCCGCTCGGCAGCAGCAGCAACGATCACGCTAGCACCGCTCCGCTCCAAGACATCGAATGCAAAAACAAAAATTATGCAACTCTTTCAGAGTCTCGCCTGCCCGAGCAGCTGCAGCAACTCGCGGCTGCAACAACAGCGGCTGCAACAACTGCAGCAGCAGTAGTTAGCTGGACTCCTGCAGCGGCCTAGTAGCTTGTCCAGATTTGGGAATCTGCCGCCGCCGCAGTTTGATTTTGGGAAAGATGTTTTCCAAGAGATTTCCTATTCAATTTGGGACTGTCGGACGGTTGAATGCGCCTCACAGGCTTGACACAGTTGTCTTCACAGATAAAGAACTTGAAGGAGTGTCGGCAGGCCCAGCGAAACACTTTCAATACGGAAATTACGAGTAAATGGGAATGAATCGCGCTGGACTCGGGTTCGTTGCCTGAGTCTTTTGTTTCGCTCGCCTGATGCAGGTGAAAGGATTCGCCTCGCTTTCGTGCGAAACACACCCGTGGCCAAGACTAGACCAGACCAGACCACGATTTATGGCCATAATGGGTGGGTCGTTGCATAATCCGATTGAATGTGGTGCGGTAGCATTTATAAGCCTAATTGTTTGCAATTTAAATGCACTGTTAGGAGGGGCGAAGATGAGTTTGAGCCGATTATCAGTAGTTGAAGCCAGACGGGTCACTTGTAAATTTATGTCAGGATAAAATCAATAGGGAGACATGGATGAACTGTAGCCTAAAGCTTAGATAAATTTGTAAGGTAAAGTGGTTTAAGCCTTAAGGAAATCAGCAGCTATAAAGAAAGGAAAATATATGATATTTTTTTTAAGACTTTAGGTAACTTTTTAAGATATTTTTATAACTTAAGATTAAAAAAATGTAATAAACTTTAGTCAAATTTTTCCATTATTTCACCTCTAAATATATAAAGATACGAATTTGTTGTTTCTTGAAATGATTTTTAAAACTTGTTTTCTACTGTAAACAAGATTACAATTGTTTTTGCATGTGTTTAAAGAATACATAAAAATATCTGATTTTATGTACATTTATTAAAAATTATTTTCATATCTAGAAATGAAACATACAAATTAATCCCAAGAAATCGAGCACCCTTTGACTTAAGAAATAAGATAGTTTTGTTCTTAAAAGTATGTTATTTTGTAGAGAGTTTAATTAGAATCAGACTTTAAATTTCACACAAAAAAACTAAAGAATAATTAGATACCAAACATAAAGGCCAGCATAGCGTGTTTGGAAAAGACCCAATATACTTGTAAATGATGCTGCTGGGACCTTTGTTAATTTAATTATAAAATAAGTAGTATATCCTTGTAGATGGTAGAGGACCACAAACTTCCTACCTGATTAATAAATACTTCTTATAGAGGTAAAAAGGTTCTCATCACATAGATTTCAATAAAGGTATTGGAAACAATCCCTTTTGTTTTCAATCAGGAGAAGGAAATACAAACACCATTAAGGCATTAACGAAAGTATTACAACAAGTTTGAATTCCCTAGAATAAATGCATAATTTTTTTACATAAAATTAAAGTAACTACAGGAATATGAAACATTGATTGGACAATAAATCTAAGACTATGTCGATGTGGATTTTTTTTTTTCAAAAAGGAAATTCCCAAAGCAACTTGCACTCCTCAATGCTCCAACTCCTCATAGCGGGGTCAACAGACTTAGCATTTAGCTGAAATGCGATCATGCGGCATGTCAATGACTGGAAATGCATTGTGGCTGTGGCAAGTACGAGCAATTCAATTGCCGAGTTGGCTGGCCAAGTGAACCAGCAAGCCGTATTGCAGGGCAGGCCGAGACAGAAGACACATGTGCGGAGATCATGTGGGAGGGACTGGGAGGCTATGGCGGTGGACGGGGTGGATCTGGTAGGAGTCACTGGGATTTCCAGATTGCCAAAGACGCTCGCTTCACTTGACTTGCGCAGCGACGACTTCGATTACGATTGCGATTTCGGTTTCAGTTTCGGTTTTTGGTTTTTGGTTTTTGGTTTCGGATTTGGGTTTTCAGTTTTGTGATCGAGAAACTGGTGCAAGTTTTTTGCCGCGTTTTTTTCGTATGTCGTTTTCAGCCGTGGCTGGCAAAGCGACATGCATTTTGGCAAAAGGAAAAATCAAATACTAAAACTAAACCAATTCATGTCGCAATTGGTCGACAGCAGTTTGACGTCGCAGACGCATTCGGCCTGGCTTTTGGCGATGGACAAGTTGGCGGTGACCTTCAAAAAGCCACTGGCTATATTGTCGTTCATTAGAGCAAAAGTTTCGCATTTGGCAACATGGAACATGCTGAACGTCTTTCGGTGGCCTTTTCTCAGACGCTCGCAAGTAGCAAGCAGCGCCGAGAATTGCGAAAATTCAGCGTTTTCAGTTTTTCCATCTTTTGTCGTTCGCCGTTGCGCTTGTGTCTCCATCATTTTGTGGCAATTAATTAAGTCTCTGCAAATATGCGTACGTCCACCCACCTCTCCCGCTCTCTTGGCGCCAGAAATATTGTTTTAATTGGCCGCCGTTGGTTGCCGCAATTTGTTGCCTTGTCTCTCTTTTGGCCGGATTGGTTATTATTGCGTAATCGCCGCCAGATCTCCCAGATCGCCATCGCCAATCGATGCTGCCTGAGTGGGATCTCTCTTTCGATTATGGGCGGTCTCTGTGCCAATGATTTATGGGTTATCAGTGCTCCAGTTAAGAGCCCGCCGGAGTAGAGGATGCTGGTTATAAATATTCATGTTTTGCACTCATAATTGTTGTTTCATTTTTATATTTCATTTTTTTTTTTTGCATTTCCTGCTAAATATGATTGCAAATAAAGAAATATTTGCTTAAAATTTACATGATAAAGTCTCAGCTTCACATGGTGTATATAGATTCGAGTTGACAATCGTCATATATTCTTTTAAATAAAATATTTAGACGTATGCCTTATAAGAGTAGAACTTATTTTTCAATCACCATAATGCAAATAAAACTTTAAAATCATAAATACGGATTTTCCCAAGATGTTACGAATATCATAGTCGTAGGTTTATGAGCTGTGATGAAAACATATACCGCGTTTCATCAAATATATAGACTAATCATTATGATTTAAGTGTTTTTTTTATGTTTCAATGTATATGTGATTTAAAAATTAAAAGTATTGGAAAACTAAATATATTTATGATTAATTTTGGTATGGTGAGAGAACTTCCAAAGTCACATACAGTTCCTTGTATTATTTTTATGAGTTGTAAAGTATTAATATATTCCGATGTTCCAATTGAGTTAAAACCAGCTTCTATGCAATTATTAAGCATTAAAGAATATATATTTTAATTACTATGCCGCAAAGGAAATCTCGATCTAGTCTGAACATTCTTGTTCCAACTAATTTGGCGTAATTAGACCCTAAGCTCGACAGCAATTAAGCTTGACGGAGAGATCCGCTTTGTAATGGCTTGCAGTTGCGTAACCCGAAAGACAATCCAAGTCAAGATCAAAATTAATGTAGGTATTCCAGCGCGAGAATCGGAGCGGACTAACACCTACGAGAGTCAAGAGCACGTTGCAAATATAAGTGTAATTCGCAACAAATTACGGTTGAAATAAAGAACAACGAATGCATGCAACTGCAGATACCTCGGGCCACTCCCCCATGGATGTGGGCACACGAGGTCCGCAAAGCCGGCGACCTTCGCGGCGGGGTTCGGTTCTTGGGCTGGATCCAGAGAACCAGTTCTGTCCCAAGGCGGATCGGCTCTCTTTTGTTTCTAAATTGGAGCCGAAGAAAATTAAGTCAGAAATTAACAAGAACGGGTGACTACTTTTTATTAGAAAGTTGTTTCAGTTCCGTCTTTGGCGCGAGTGACGTCCTTGGGACCGGGCCCCAAAGTCGCCCAGAGGGCTTTGGCCCCCATTAAAACGCAAATATAGCTCGCCGAAGAGGGACCGGGCCGCATCCCGAAAATAAATGTTCTGATCTCTAATATATGGTGAGCACGCTTAGAAAAACTGTTTTAATTGCCCTCGTTTGGGTAATACGCAAGATGGACCAAACCGGATTCATGTTTGTTTTTTATTCGACGTAAACAAATGCTAAATAGCCCTAAACTTAATTGATTCAATTCATCAAATGCAAACATGTTAAGAACTTTTTGCAGTTTGAAAGTTGATATTTGGGTATTGGATGAGGAAAAACCCGCCAAGTTCGTTCACTTGTCGTAAAAGCCTGAAAATGCCAACTGTCTGCTCAGCCAGTCCTACGCAAGCTGCTAAATGTAACTCAAATTTACGACCGACTTTTAAATGAACTCCGCTGACGTCGGCCTGCGAATGGATCGGTCTCTGGTCGACCTTGCGCGTGTCTTGTCATCCTCTGATAGGAGCTCATCTCTGCATCTCTACTTATTTACATCACTTCACCTGTAATTGATTAGCCCACGCGACGGCTTTTCCTTCCTACTTGAATTCGGGTCATGTCAGCCCCAGTGACAGGCGTGGAGAAAGGAGTTCCATCTGTTGAGATCAGGAAACTGTCTGCAAGGACACATCACAAGCAAGATATCAAGGAAGTCTTTAGTATGATGAATCTGATAGAGAAACACTAAATTAATTGAATTGCTCGCAGCCTTGAAAATAAATTGCAATATGAATTATTGCAGAGGCAAGCCATTAATTCAGTTTTGATTGTCATTTATAAATGACAAAAAAAAAAAGGAATAACTGCCATAGTTCCGGGCGACTGTTCTCACATACATGATGAGGCTTTCTTTGTATATTATCTTATTTTAATAAGTAAATCAGTATTTCAAGTACTTAGTCAAGATTATACCAACAACAAAGATTGTTTATTAATAATGATAAACTCTTTATTTACAAAATATATATACAAGACGAACGTACAGTACTTCCAGCAGCCAACCAGTGACAAAGCCATTCGAATTTAATTTTATAAATTTTAATTTATTTTGTCCTTAATAGATTTTCACATAGATATTTCTGTTGTTATCCATTCAATTCATTGTGCGCGGAAACCCCTCACTGATAAACGGCGCCGGCTAAGCTGTCCATAGAGGGCGAAGTCTACAAACAGTTAGCTGGTATTTATCCTAAACTGAAGATCTCGTGCCGCACAATGGCTTCCATTGGATGGCTGGATCGGAAATAATTTACAAAAGGCATTGCTTGCTTCATCTTGGGGTCTTAACAGCTACAGAGAGTGGCAGGGCGGAAGTGCGACTTCCAGGGTTGGTGTCTGCTCGGGACGGTAGGATTGGAGGGGAGACTGACAGGGGGAGTGGATAGTTGAAAATGTTGCTAGATTTCCCTCGGCTCATTTCCAGAAAGTCCGCTCGCTCCAATGGAAGGGCCGTCCGCTTACTTGTGGTAGCCGTGGTGGTCGGCGTAGACGGAGGCGTCGTGTCCGTAGCCGCTGACGTGTCCGTAGCTGCTCACCGGGTAGCTGCTGACGGCCACGGTGGGGGCGTGCTTCACCACGGAGTGCGACACCACGGGCACCTTCACGTAGACGGGGTAGGGGCGGTCCACCTGGACGGGCACGGGCACCTTGACGGCCTTCTCCACGTAGACGGGGTATGGCTTGGCCACCGGCACGGGGTAGGGCTTGGGCACCTCAACGGGCACGGGGCGGTCGACGGGCACGTGGATGGGCACCTTCTCGTGGCGGATCACCTCGTAGGGCTGGGGCACTGGCACGGGCACCTTCACGTACTCCTTGACGGTCACGGGCACCTTGCGGATCACCTCGTAGGGCTGGGGCACGGGCACCTTGACTTCGACGGGCACGCGCTTCTCATGGACCACGGGATACGGGCGGTCCACATGCACGGGCACGGGGATGCCCTTGGTGATGGTGATGGTCTTGTGCACATCGGCCTGCTTGCTGATCACATACGGGGCGGGGGCGTGGTGGACGGCAACGGCGGGAGCGGTGTGTCCGACGGCGATAGCCGGGCCACTGTGACCCACGGCGATGGGGCCGGGGGCAGAGTGTCCGGTCAGGCCGTAGCCGTGTCCGGCAAGGGATCCGTGTCCCAGGTAGCCAACATCGAGGCCGGCGTGGCCGTAGCCGTAGCCCAGGTCAAGCAGGCCGCGCTTGTCCAGCTTCTTCTCCAGTGGCACCTTCTCGCCCTCGGTTTTGCTGGCGCAGGCCGAGGCCACCAGCAGAGCGGCTAAGCAGATCTGAAAAGGATTAGGGAAGCGAGAGGATATAAGCAAAGGATTCTGTGCCCTACGCCCTATGATGGTTACATGGTATAAAATTGTAAAGTTTCCCCTGAATCCTACATTTTATCATGCTTACAAAGTGTCTCCTGCAATTGTTTCTCATTGACTCCTATTTTTTAGCTTGGTTATCTGTCTCAATAAGGACATAAAGTAGTTATCACTAAACTTTTATTATTTTTCGTTGCATTTTGAGGCTTAGCTTTCTTTGTATATGTTTGGGAAATTACTACTTGTTCAGCTATTAAGGAAAATATGTGTTCTAAAAACATATATTACTTTGTCTGAACACATTTCTATGATGCCATAGGGCTAAAATTCATTTAAAGAATTATTATATTTTTGTTCTTCTTTTCACTTTGAACCCATTCTGCTCACCTGGGATTACCTAACGACAAATCACACCTGTGTGCCCCCTTTGCATAGTTTCATCGGTTACTCAATCGCATTAGAAAGTGAAGGCGGTGTGACGCCCAATTCGGCGACTGTTGTCTCATCGGCCTCCCTTGCGATTCAAATGGCCAGGTGAAATTCATGCGTGTCGTGCATACGCGATGCGGCCCAGAGGCACGCCCACCTCCCAACCCCCCTTGGCTTGCGTTATGTTGCGCATGCGCAGTCCGCAGCAGTCTCTTCGGTGCATTGGAGTTGCGAGTACGAGTACGAGTGCGAGTGCGAGTGTAAGTGCTGGCTTTAATTGACCAAATGAACCGAGGCAGTTACGGCCTGCTATTAGACGTGGCCGGCACTCCAATTATGATCGATCAGTTAGCAGGCTCTTATTAGCCATGGTATTCAAGTTGAAGTTTGTGGTTTGCGGCGGGCAATTTAACGGTTCGTCATGTTTTAGGAAGTAAATGGAGACGGTCCGACAATATCATATATATTTTTGCATTGCAAAGAAGCTTGTGAAAATCCCAGCTAGCTACTATTCACCATTTACATTATGCTTTTGTTATAGTGGAAATTAGTTAAAGATGGTATTGTTCTATATGTGGGATTTGAACCCTAATTGCTTAGACTCAATAGCAAATCTCTGATTCCCGCACTTTGAGATTCTCCCTTTCACCTTAGATCACTTATTAACGTATGTTTATGTCTCGCATGCTAATGGATGGATTTTTCTATCAATTTATGGCACTATGTCTATTGTACTTACGAATACTTTCATTGCGGAGTCAGTTGGGACTTGCCAAGGCTGCAAATAAACAGAAAATACGATTTAGTTACTAAACAATATGAATAATTTTCAAAAACATATTTATGAGGCATTTTCCAAAGTTCAACACACGGATTAAAGGCACAAATCGGGACACACTACACTTTGTGAAATCACTTTCGTTTGCAAATATCTTCGCATTTCTTAAAAAACAAACAATATAAACTTGGGCTTACAAGCAACTCAGTAGCAGGCAAAGTAGACTGTGGAAGGATTGTAGAATCACTAGCGATTCCAAACCTTTGACTGGATGCTGTCTGTGGTCAGTGGCGCGCTTTTATACCCCCAAAGAGTTTTTGTGTCAAAACGAAACTGAAACCGCCGCCGAGCCAAGTCCGAGCCAAGTTGTCGAGCGCTGCCCGAAAGCTCTTCTCACCGGGCCGAAACGCTCTCTCCAAAGCTCCCGGCCAGGCCGGGCTCTGTGTCTGTATTGGTGCGCTCTTTTGGTGTGTGCGAGCGGCTCGAAAAGTGGCAAGCGGAAGCGCTCACCACCACAGAGGCGCGCCACCAATACCAAGCTACTGCTGGGGGGCCGGAGTCGGATCATAAAATACTGGAGCAAATTTGGACTCGTTAAAAATGCACAATTAAATAAATTAACAAAATCTTGAAACGATATTTATCTTGGGAAAATCCCGCAGAACTTCCTATGATCAGCGATTATTTATGTTCGAATCTCGGTAAACAATCTCGGAGACTCTGCACACTTTGTTATTTTTGCCAAAAGATCTTTTAGTGAAAGGTCATATGTCTATCAAAATTATGGTTCTGTTTGTTTTAGAAGTTTCAGAAGTCAATAGAACCTGATTTTTAGAATCAATGAAACGGTATCCATTAAAGAAATTTTATAGACTTTTGTGTAGATTCCATTAAGCAAGCAGAGATAGCTTATTAATATCATATTTATAAATCAGGATTTCAACTTGAGATGCCTATAAATCTGATTAAATTATAGGAAATTTTATCAACAATTTGTTTATGTTTTTGAAAAAATAATGATATTTTGTTTGTTATTGCTAATAATGATAATAATTTTAATATTGCTTCTGGCCATACATTTTTTATGAAATCTAAGTATACTGTTCACAAATAAAAAATATTTTAAAATGTTTTTATTAAAAGAAATGTTTATTAAAACACGAATTGCTCGAAGAAAATTGAGCCCCATAGCAAGCAAGATTTTTTAATTCCCTTTAACTTATGAGTTCGATTACGTAAATTACGTAATTTTCGTATGTGATAGTCGTAAAATCAAATCATGAAAGTGCTCGTTTCGGCTATTAATTTTATAAGTGTTTATTTTTTTAAAAAGTTTTACAATTGACACCACATTCCGAGGAGTTCGTTTCTTTATTATTATCTTATATCTAGGGAAACAAAAATTGCTATAAATATCTGTAACAACATAAGCAAGTTATTACTTCCTCCTATAACTAAATTAAATGTAATCAGAGATCTATTCGGTGTATTCGATATCTGTGCTAACACTGTTCACGCTTGCATAATTAATTTTGATTGATAACTTGAAATATCATAGCTTTTTACGATTATATATATGATATATAGGGCTTTCCTATCACACACCGTCAACTGTCTCGGATTACGCCTGTGATCTTCCTGCAAAATTGAGCAGAAAACGGAAGTTGCATAGTTGGAATGTCTCGGCTACTTTGATGTTTCAATTCACGCGGAAAAGATGTTGGCGGTTTGGAGCAGTGAAAACTGATGCAACTGCAGTATGTAACATCATGGGTCCAGGGCTCGGGTTTCATCTTTGCAATATGTTGCACAGCCCTACAAAACTTATTTTGTTTTGAATACGAATCTCTGGCTTTAAGCCTGATGCTTTTATATAGTCTCATCCTTAAATTAAATTATGATTTCTCACAGTTCAAAAAATATATTTCGTAATCGAGATCCCATCTCATTTGCAAAGTGTTTGCAGACCAGTGTTATTGATTATTGACAATGTAGCAAGTACGGGCCCAATTCGTGGGTGACTGTGGCATGGAGCAACGAGTGGGACTGCAAATGGATCTGTGACTGAGGCGGGGATCCGCCCGGGAGTGGGATCGGGTGCCATGCGTGAGATCTGCACTCTGCCGCAAAAGTGAAAGGCCTTTATGGGTCGGCGCTGCAGTGGCGGAGCAGTTGCGCTGCATTCGCACAAAATCAGATTATATATCAGCGGCTGAGTCCGTGATTTGGCAATTGCCAGCATAATTATTTGTTAATGCGCAAAATGAAACCTGTTGGATGTTGGACGCTGGCTGACAGCCTAAATGATATGCGTGCGCCGTGATTGACTAATCTTATTGTCTTGCTCTGCCAGACGGGAAAGATATTTGCATTTTCTATTGTCTTTTCCAGATTCTACAAAAGCAAGCCAACTAAAGCAAACATTTAGCGATCGAAAATCGATATAAAAAGCAGCTTTCCAAATTCGAAAATATTTTGTCAGCATTTGAATTTAAACCAATAAAAAGCTTGCTTAAAAGCATTTTGTTTTGTTTGTTCAGAGGAACACCAGTAGAAAAATACTCCGCTGCCTCAGTTTTAGTCTTTGTTCCTTATTGACCTATCAAACAACTATCGAAAACACTAAAAACTATCTCCATTCTTTAGACTTTTTAGGGCGGTTTTTGTTGGATTCATATTCATGAACTGGTTATACTTCTGGACTCCTTAATAAGCCCAGCCAGATATGTTTGTAAACTAATTTATTTATTACTGAGAGGAAGGCTTTCTTAATTAGGAATCGATGTCTGGAATATGGTAATAATTTATAGATACTAGTTAAAACCAAAGAGTAAATTGACTTTGGGAAGCAATGGAATACAATGCACTTCTAATTGTAACCAAAACAAATTCTGTAATAGCTATAAAGTATATACCACACAATACATAATATAATATATGAGTAATCACATTTTTATACAATTTTTAAAGTAATTAATTTCGGAGCAAATATCAGAAAAAGAAACTCAATTAAATTTGTTAATATTTGTTGAATATAAAGGACTTTTCTGTTGGATTACAAATTTGAATTTGTGTTCAAGTTAAAGAACATTTTTGACAGCACACCAAAAAAACATTCCTATCTGTATCTTCCTTTCTGTTAAATCGGAATTCCCAATTTAGGCAGCTCCTCTGGACTTCAGGCCTCTGGCCAACAACTTTTACTTTTTGCAGAAAATGTGTCGTTTTCTATGTTTGTCCAGATGGAACTGAGCCAAGTCTGTCTGGACTGGGTCGCTGCAGCTGTTTGCCCACAGCTCCAAATGTAACAATTTTGCCAGGCGGCGATTTTCGAACAAACGTTTCCAAGGGGAACACTAATTGCACAGGAAAAAATTAATCGATGACAGTTAGTAGTAATGGTTGGTCTGAATTACAACTATATTTTATGAGCTGGGCAAACTACATTTACTATTAATGAATTAATGTTTAATTCAAAAATAAAATTAAAGAATATTTCTTATATAAGCAGAATTATTTATCTATCAAATATTTTATTTAAACCCGCCTTTACCTATATTGCTATAACTGCAAGGACTTTTGGATCGTATCTTACAAGGATTTCCAACAGTGTAAGAGAGAGCTAGGGAGGCGAGGCAGGTTGCCGTGCAGCGTCTCGTGGATGCCTTTGTTGTATGCGGTTGCAAGTTGCAAAATCCATGCCGACCTCCCTCGTCGCCAATTGCATTCGGGCTACGGTTTCAGCTTGAATTTTTATTTGCTTCTTGGACTCTGCTGTGCGGATTCTCATGTTCGGAGTCGCCATAAATTGTGGTCAACCGATGCGACGTAATTCATTGATTATAACGACAACAATAACTGCACAGCCCCCCGGCTCCACCGACTCTGCACATTTGCTGCATGCTGATTTATGGCCAATTGTTCACAGTGTGTTAATGTTTGTATGTTGTGACTTTGGTGCACGCTGTTGCGGTCCGTTTCTAGAGTTTGCCCAGTCCACTCGACGCCGCACTTCTTGGAACCGACGCGGGACAGAGGGGTCCCCGATCAGCCAAATATAATTAAGGCTTATTAGGGCCACAGGTTGGCTGGCAATCCCCACTCAGCAGAATGGCATGCGATAATTCACACAATTGTAAGCGTGCTGATATGCAGAGAGCAACTTGCAGTGGTTGTTGGGAAATGGTCTGGGAATTTCCACCACACACGAGATGACTAACAGTTTGCACTAATATTTCATTCAAAAAATGAAGACATTTTGAGCCAAAGCAAAAAATGCTGATTTGAGTCTACAATGTAAGCGCTTCAGTCTTCTCATAACATGACATGTACATACATATGTCGAAGGATATTGAATAAACTTATACTTTTTAATTTAATTATTATATTTGGTTCGTGAGAATAGTTAGCAAAAGTGATGATGGTTTTAAGTGTTTAACTCTTCCTAGCTCAATTTAAGTACGCTGCAATTTTGCAACCAAACATTTTATGTAAAAAGCCACCTAAAAGTGCTTTAAATAAAACTTGAACAGAACTGCAAACAGAACAACTTTTGTGGCAAAAGTAATCAGCTCAAGATCGCTGTTACGAGTCTGGGTTGCCTCGAGTGAATTGTCTGGCGATTGGGTTCAGTGGATTATTGATTTATGCGCACGGATCTGGCGGATAAACGAGACACAAACAAAAGTGATCTCGAATTCAATGCTAATTAGGTTCGAAAAGGCGGACTTAGAACAACAAATATTAATAACTCTGGTCGCATGCAGCTCGCGCTGCAAACGGATCGGAATTGGGTTTGGAATTGGAATTGGAATCGGAATACGAGCCTGAAGCTGAAACTGAAAGTGCATTGTGCAACGCACTGCAACGCCATCCAAGTCGACATCAACTCGAACTCTGTTTATGGCCAAGACAAAAACCGGACCGACTTCTTGCCTACTTGGAGCGACTGCATCCGCAATGTTTCTAAACGAGAGGAGAAAAACCGTCGGCGAGCAAAATAAAAGCTAAATAAAACTAAGCCATCTGACTCAGATCCAAGCCGCGATCTTTGAAGGAAGCTGTTGACCATTTGTTGTCGTGGTCGCCTCAGCTTAGGCCGCGTGGACTCCACGCCCATGGCGCTTAAATGGTTTGCTGGCCGGGCCAATTCGGGCGGCCAACAGGGCGTATGCCTAATGCCCGGCCATTGGCTCCACTTCGACATCGCGGGCCAGCCACGTTTTCTGTGCACAGTTTTGGCATTTTGACATATCAAGTGAAAAACTTAAACGATTTCCGACAAGTAACCAGTTTAGCGCTCTGGTTACTTTTTGTTTACAAAAAATATACATTACAAATGCGCATAAATTTAAGCTAAAATTTAAATCTAAAAGTTGTAAATTAGAAGAGGCAGGAAAAGTAATTAACGAATTTTCTTAATGAAACCCATTTGTCATTGATATGTAGTTTGGATAAAAAGGAGTTGACATTCTAGGTTAATGTGACAGTCATTAATTTGTAAACAATTTCTTACCACATTACCAGATTATTATTATCTTAACACGAAATTTGCAACAAATGATCTAGAAGTCATTTCAGACCCTGTAAAATATCTTCCTTCTTGTTAAGAAGGTCAACGCAGACTCGATCTAGCTATCTCTAGAAAAACATGTCCTTTAGTTTTCAAGTTATATAGAGAGGAACAGTTTTGAGGACTATATCACTCAATGTCATTAGAACGGCCAACAAATTATTAGAATAAAATTATAACTTTGATTTTAACAAATTTTCATTAACTCTATAATACAAATATTTGTCACGATTGTTATACACAATTTTGGTTTCAATTTAATGAAAACAGGGCCAAGATATAAAATTAGTGATATTTACTATTGGAAAATTAACGTAAACATAAGTTGAAAATCCACCATAACCCATTAGAAACAAGTTTTTTTTTGCTATTCTGCACTATACTACTATTTTACACAATTCTCAAAATATAATGTTAATATGATCCAAATCTGATTTACAAATCAAATCTGATATATCATCTAACTGGTATAGGAATAATCGGTAAATTGGTTTGGCAATCTAGGAAAATCGTGAAGCCTCTGTATTTTCATAAGTTTATTTTTTTATATAGTTCTTTCTTATTGAAATTTCATTTTAATATTTTTTTCTTAGGCTTGAGTGAGATCCATATTTTCGTTGCTTGCTAGAAATACTTTATTATAATGCACAAAGTTATTTGATGTCTAATTAGGGCACTAGGCCCTTAAATTAAACTGCTAAGGCAAAGTGGGGGAAATCGCAGCATTAAAACCTTAGAGTCGCAACCTCGACACCTTATCACAATATTTGAACTTGAGAGTCTTAAATTTAGTATGATATAATTAATTGAAATTACTCTCGGATTCCCCCACTGCTACATTACAAAACCTGACCCGTTTCCACCTGATGAACATGCTCATGAAAGTCAAGGTCAGCGGCACAAAAAGCCAAAAAACAAAAAAAAAAAAATGTGTAAGTCGTAAAAAGCCAGGCACCGCCGAACTTATTTTCGCTTTGTCAAGCGAGACAATAAGAAATGATATTTGCCATAAGAGCAGCCGCATTAGCAGCAAATTACAGGCCGCAAAGTAATTTGAGGTGGACCCGCGAGTACCTCGCGAAACGATTGAATGCATTCATTCATGGGTCCGTCAGAGAGTCAATCAGACACTCGACTGGTCATTCGGTTCGGCCAATGGACATTGAACCACTTTCGGGACATGGCTAGCAGCTACTGATCTGAGCTATAGCTCTAGCCCACTGGCACTGCTGACCTCTAGAAGTGACATTCACATCGGTTGGAAAAATTCGATTAAATTATAAGCTCAAACCAGATACATATAGCCAGGCCATATAGGGAAAACTAGAGTGCGATCTGTGTGTGCGGCGGTGGGGAGAACTACGGAGCTATCTCTATGAAGTTCTCGCCGGCTTTCCTTGAGTCCGCTCCACCGTCCAGCTGCAAGTCTCCAGCCGCATTGTGCAAGAGAAGTCGCAGTCGCAGTCGAAGTTGAAGTTGAAGTCGAATTCAGAAACGAGACAGCGCTGCAGCGGCAGAAATGTCAATTGCCATCGGTTGCCTGCTTAGGGGAAAACAATCATCGATAGTTTAGCTGGCCCATTCAGCAATTGGCCAAATGAATGGCTTTGCCGAAACCCGATCATTAGCAGCGATCGCATAAACGACATCGCTCATACGCCTTGCGGCAGTGGCAGTTGCAGTTGCAGCGGCAGCCGAATAATTGTACCCGCTTTGTAGTCTCGGAAAATTAAAGATTTTTCGCATATTTTTCACTAGTTGAGTCTCTCCAACTCATGGCCCCTGCTCTCCGTGTCCCATGTCCAAGACGTTGAGCAGAATTTTCGCAATATTTAATTTTAGCACAAAGCACCAGCACTGGCTGCACTGGCAACAAAAATTGGACTAATTGCCGACAATGTTGGCTCTGATTGACTGGACCAAGAGGCTGAGACTGCGACTGAGACTGAGACTGAGACTGAGACTGGCCGAGTGTTTGATTGAATGATTGAACGAATGGCAAACGTTGGGGCACCAACACAAACATACGACGAGGCAGCTGCCTAATCCCTGTTATTGGGTCATGTCGCGTCTCTGGGAAAATGTGGCGACGATGTGGCAATGTGGCAACCGCGTTGCTGCCAAGTGCCAAAAACATAACACACCACCGAGTCGCAGTTGCAGTTGCAGTTGCCGTTGTTGCCGATGCTGATGCTGATGCACTTAATGGTGCTGCGGCACGTTGTTTCTACTTCTGGGAGTCTTGCAGCCGTGATCGAACATTGTGAAAAGCGAGCATTAAAAATGCCTTTTTTCTTAGCCCGACTGGGCTTGCAACATTCTCGCTGGGACCGAGGAATGTGTGGGACCGGTGGCAGTAGACGGCAGTAGTCGGGGTCGGGGTCGGGGTTCAGCGCCTCGACACGATCAAAGGTGTTTTGGCTGGGGAACCCCCATGGCAGAAGGCCAGAAACAAATGCTCGATTGGCGCGGCGCGGCTCTTCCCTTTCGTTTAGGAAGAGAACAAACAAAAGAAAACCATTAGTTGAACTTGTTCTTCGCTCATTTCTAGTTTCGTATGCTAAAAAATCCCCGATGCTCTTCGGAAATATTGCATAATTATTATAAATCAGTAAGCCATGACTCGCCATAAATACAGTGTTTCTCCGAAAACACGGTTCCCATACGATTTTATTTTCGATCTTAAACAACCTTAGCTCTGGAATAATTGCCCCTTGATTGCGCAGCCGTCGCCATAGAAGTGCCATAAAAATGCTATAAACAAAAATGTGATTAAATGAGCATAAAGCAATTGGCAATTACAAGACCACAAAACTTGACTTTTGCATGATTTCGCAACTGCAAGAAAACGACTTTGGTCGGTCGGCACTGGCGATTCGCCTTAGTTTAAGGCTTCAACTGGAGCTCGACCTTGAGCCAGAATGCAAAAGCGAGCAGCTCCGCAGAGCCAGCAAGCCAAGCTCGCAACTCTCACCGAGACAACTGTCAGAGCCTTGTTTTTAGCGACCAAGAAGCGTGACAGCGGTAGTTCTTAGGCTAATTTACTCTTATTGTTGTCTTAAAGCCATGTTTTCCCCCCTCTTCCTTGCAGATACTTCTTCTCCACGGTGCTGCAGTTCCAAATCTACCGCGCCATGTGCCGCGAGGCAGGCCAATATATTCCTGGTGACCCCAGGAAGCCGTTGCATCAATGCGATATCTACAGACAGCCAGCGGCCGGCAATATTCTCAAGTGAGTAATAGATTAAAAATATACATATTAAGACTTAAAAAGCAATCTGACTTTATAGATAAGGAATTAAATTCTAATAAACAGATGATGAGAGACTTACCTAGAACACCTTGGGTTAGCATTAACAACTAACCAATAGAAATATAACAAATCCATCATGACATAAGAATGTATGGGTCTGCAGTTCCATAAATTTTAGTAGAAAATACCATCGTAAATTAAATGTATTCTATAGTAACTTTTAAAGATTAAAATTCAGGTGGATTAAATCCGGCTCGAAGGACCAAAACAGTTATAAGTCTTGGCTTCTGCAACTTATTCCAAGTCAATAGCGAAATAACAGAAAAACCTCTACCTTCCTTTATGTCTCAGAAGGATTTAATAGAATATTGTTCAACTATCTCTTTAAAAAAATATTCCATTATCAGTTAAAAAAAATATTTTTTAACATTCTCCGTGACTAATTTAAAATGTCTCAATATATGACAGATTAAACCAGATAAAAGGACAAGATCTTTTAGGATAATGCATCGTTTTCTTAACAAAAGTGTTATGTTTACATTTACCAAAAGTTTTAAGTTTTACAAATATTAATTGGGCTCTTCTTATTATTCTACAGGAAACTAATGGCCAAAGGTGCCTCCCAGCCCTGGCAAGAGGTGCTTGAGGAGACCCTGCAGGATGGCCGATTAGATGGCAGCGCTTTGCGGGAATACTTTGCGCCTCTCGAAGAATGGCTGCGACTGGAGAATCTCCGGACGAACGAGTACGTTGGATGGAACTACGACGGCGACTACTGCAAGCGCAGCATCGAGACAGCGGGACTGCAAATCTTCGGCGGCTACTACAATGGTGGCGAGCGCCAAGGGACCTCTATGGCACTGGGCATCCTGTTTTTCTGGATTTGCTTTTACTTCGGCACGCTTTTCATTTGAAAAATTCAGAGCATTCGAACTTGTGTTAGAATTCAGCTAGCAAACAGGCCGTTCCACTTACAACTTCCGCTTATTCAAGTCGCACCTACAGCCGAGCTGAACTTGAATCAATGCCAGAAATACACACTCACAATTCTAAAATTAAATAAACGAAAACATAAAAACAAACCAGACAAATTGCTCGACGGGCGGCACCCTAAAAATTGCAACAAACTACGAAATGAATATATTTTGTATATCTCGAACTGGGGATACTTGGTAGTTGGTTTGAATGCAAAATAATAAATAATATTTACTTGATTATTTGTCGAGTACTGAGTTGAAGTCCTTAAATTCCTTAAAGTATTAAAATATAAAGAACTAAGCAATGTAACATTACCTGCTTATTCATATTCTGATATCATTCAGGTTTTTCTTAGATTCCCAAGATCCTGGCATGCACCTTGGTTCTATGGATACCCCTTGTAGATAAACCAGTATCGCAGCATGTGATGGTCAGGAGGGGCTGGGTGCCGCTGGCGATGGGGATGGGGATGAGGTGCAACCCATGCGGGTCATTGGAACTCCGGCGTCGCACGCACATTGTTCACTCATTTGCTGGATTCGCTGCCTTCGTTGTTGTTGCCTGCAATTTAATCAAATAAAATAAATAAACCCACAAAGCTGCTGCAATTGCAAAGCTGTGCTTTTGTTTTTGCTGCAGCTGCTCGACAGCGGTATCTGGCGGAGTTCCCAACTGGTTTTTAGCTGGGTGTGTAATTTTGATTTAATAAATTGCAGCAGCAGCAACTACAACCACAGCATCAGCATCGGCAGCAGCAACTTCAAGAGTCCAGTGTAAACAAGACAATCAACACTTGTGTGGGTTGATCGGGGGTTATGGGTGGCGGTGCCCGGTGCACGGTGCACGGTCACCTCAGTGTCATTGTTCTAAAGTTTATCTTAGAAACAAGACACTTTAGCTAAGTGAACCGAGTGGTACCGCCCCTCGGATTCCTGAATACTTGCAATTGCTTTAAACAGAGAAGTTCCAAGTATGTGAGCAAAGTGCTTTACATTTGCTGAAACCAGATACGCAAGTAAGTGATATTCATTAAGGTTTGATGAGCTAGAAGATGTCTGCTAAGGTAAATTTGAGCTATGAATAATTAAATAAAATAAATAATAAAAATATTACTAAAATGTATTAAACTTGAAATGTATAGTTTAATATAAATTTTAATAATTATATATATTATTCATTCAATAATAGTTCTAATCTTTCATTATAGTTAGCTTTTCAAGCTTTCCACTATTTGTTGATTATATAATATTTAGGGAACATTAAATATTTTCAAAAGATAAAAATTATATAACTATAAAGTTTCAAAACTCTCTTTTGCCTTGACCACCGAATTTTACTTGATATCCACACAAATCATTAAACACTGATGGTTTATTGTCTTGAATTTGGTAAATAGTAAAAAATATATTTAATAAATACATATTTACGAAAGTCCTTAAAAAATTAGAGTTCAATCGGATTAACAATAAGGATTTTAGACAGTAAAGTTAATGTGTTTAAAAAGACTAGCATTTAAAGGCACCTATGCTGGGCTTGACACTGAAATTAATTAATTTACAATAGTTTAGGTAATAGGTATCTTACAGTCGATCTTGCTTTCTGATTTGTTTCGATTAAAGATCTCCCCCCTAAGCAAAGCCACTTTTCCCCTCATCTTTCACAATATTCAAATTTGCAATCGACCATAAAATCCTGAGAGTGTGAAGAAAAGCGCAAGGCGAATTATAAGCTGGCGAAGCAAGAGCTCCCAGCACCCAGCTCCCAGCGCAATGACAGCAACATGTTAAGGACATGATCAACATTTCAATTAAATGCAATCACTGCCCTCGATGCCGAGACCGAAATCGCCTCAGTTCGGGGAGTTCAGTCTCGTGTCCGCCTTGCGCTTCACTTTCACTCTGTAGCATTTACTGGGCAGTGCGTACTTCCGCTCTCCGAGCTCGGGTCCCGTCCCCGTAACCCCCGGCCGGCCTTTATTAGCTCGGCGACAATTTGCAATGACAATCGTAGTTCGCTGCTGTTGTTGTAGTGTTTGTTTTTTAGAAGGAACATTCGGGTGAGTAACTGAATCACCGCCAACTGGGAAACAGTTTTCACGAGACTCGCGTTCCAATCGTACGCGCAGCGCCAATCAAGCGGACGGAACTCGGATTGCAGCATATATAATGCAGTTCAGTGCACGGATTTAAGAAGTGTAACAATGAAATAAACTTGAAAAATAAATAAATAAAATAAATTTACAATTTAAAACTAAAATCTTCGTTAGTGAAAAAAGAAAATTTAATACTTATGCTAAGGAAACTATCAAACTTCACCTGGATAATGTTTCTCGAGTTAAATCATTAAAACTCATAATGAACTACTTTGGTAACATTATGAACTGAATCAGCTGAAAAAACTATATCGTATAATTATAATAATACAGAGAAAATTGAACAACATATAATGGAAAAACTGCTCCTGCTATTCGTGGCTTTGATCCCTCTGGGATTCTGCCAAAACAGTAGCCTGAAGATCAACACGCATTTGAAGGACATCGCGGATGGACCTGTGGCCCTGGCCTCGATCCAGGGCCCCGGCAACATCTGCATCCGCGAGGAGCCGTACGTGGAACTTATCCAGGTGCCGGAGATGCAGCCCGTCCGCGTGCGCACCTCCAGCTGGTGCATGGAGATCCCGCCGCGGTGCGCCACCTACAAGACGGAAATGCGCGAGGTGATGAGGGTCCAGGTGAGTTGCACTGCCTCCGGAGCACTGACTCCGGACTCCGGTTGGCTACCAAATGGTCGCAGGTGTTCCATTACCGGCTCTGCCTTTGCGGGAATCTCTTACGTCATCATTGCCCAGCCAGTGGCAACACCTTCGCAGTGGCCAGTGGCCAGTGGCCACTTTTTGCACCAACTTGGGGAGCCTGCGCCAGAAACCTGATTTCGATTTGCCCAACCAGGAAGCCGCTCACCACGATATCCATAAATTGCCCCGATCCGATGGCCGACTTTGATAGCTTTTCTCATATATTTGGTGCGCTTTATGGGTTCTGTTCGCGAACAGGTGCATTGCGCAATTCTCGCGAAGCTGCGGGCTGGATTTCCTCTGTCTCAGCCGAGTCTGCTATGGAGAACGGAAGTCAGATCCCGAGGCGCATGTGGCAGCTGTGCTCTGTACATGTGACCGGTCTTCAACCGGAGCCTTCGAGGTACTAGACATTAGTGTCCTTGAGTCCGAGGCCTCTTGAACTGTTGGGTACCTGTGGCGTATACGTCTTTCGCGGTACACTCTTACTCATACTAAGTTTATGCGAGGTCGAATTGACGAATTCAATGCATTAATTCTGCAAAAATGTTCGTGCATAAACAATATTTCATTTTTTGGGCTATATTTCGGTCGCAATAAATGAAATGCTATAACGCCACTATCTTAGCTCGTTTTTAACTAGGTGGCATTGTCGAGCGATAATATCAAAAAATTGAGAAAACGTAAATTCAGTAAATACAGTCGAAGTAATATTAATAATTATATCAATAATAATAATATAAATAATTGGCATCGGTGATAATGTAAAGGTAAAGGAGGACGGAGGATGGAAGGATTTAATTTGACTAAAGCAATGTTGACGGTATGGCATCTCTGTTATAAATAACCAGGGTTTTAATTTCAAGTATTAAAAAATTCACTAATTCATAGCATAAACATTGGTTGCGTTTATATCGATAGTTCTGCTGAACGGGTATGATCACTGAATTTGATGCAAGATTTCTTCCATCATGATTTTTCGATATAATGTTGGTTGCTCTGAGCTTTATATAAAATAAATTGAAATAAACCTTAATATATTGAGAGTTTTGTAAAGATGAGCGCATATGAGCATTTAGCTACCTGTTTGTTGATGCAAGCTGGGTTCAAAATACCTAAAAAACTGTCCAGAAACATAAATAGACAATTAATTATTTTATTGAGTAATTTTAGCCATCATATAGCCGAATAAATGCTTATTCCTTATTGTCCTCATCATGAATTTCCTATAAGTTATTTTAAAGCAAATAATAAAAGAAATCGTTTCACGAATAATCATAATAATTTTGGGCAAATGTTTACTGCATTCAAACATCTAATCTAATGCACAATACCAACTGCAAACAGATTTTAAACTGCGCAGTGGAAAAGGCGCAAAAAAATAAACAACTGCAACGGCCGAGTGTTGACCAAGCTTGGCCAGAATCCGGTTGCAGTCGCCTGATCCGTGGGGCCTAATCAGGCTCAGCTGGTTTTTCCTATTCGGTTATTTATTTTTTCCAATTTTTCGTGGACCGGGGGCAGGCGAAAAGCGAAAATAATTATGTCATGGTGTCAGTGATGGAAAGTGCTAATGAAAAGCGGAAAATCCAGCACTTATGGCCGGATCGGCCTGGATCGGCGGTATTAAGAGCTCCACTTGTGCGCAGCGACTTGATGCCAGAGCTGTTGACACACTTTCGATTGCATCACGCAGCAGAGTTGCAAGCGTCGCCATAGCCATCGCCATCGTCATGACAAGAGGCAGCCAGTTTTGGCTTAGTTTATTTTTTTGTCGGCTTCGTGTCTAATGATTTGTGCGAGTTGAGATCGCTCGCTGCTTGGCTCGAATTAATTTCATAATTATTTTAATTGGAGCACTTGAGGGGAGAAGAATCGCCTTAATTGCTGGCACCCAAAACATATTTCGCCAGTTGCCGCCATTTAAGTCGACGCCTTAGAAAATTTCTTGGCCAACACTTCGTTCGGTTTTTGGTCACAAAATGCAGCCACTAATTCGCCAATTTCGATTAATTAATTAACATGAACATGGACCCGTAGAGGTTTGGGTCTGAATGGGGAAATACTGGTATGATCCCAGCAGCAGAAACTTGAGCCACATGGCCCCAAAGGATTTTCCACCAATTTCCCCGATTATGCAAGGGTAAACTGTCATTCCAGCAGACAGATGGACCCCACACGACCACGGCACATGCTGTAACTCGAGAGGCACGTATATAAATTGTCCAACTTGTATTCAATTACTGTTTATGACGAACGTTTGAAAAGCCAGCCGCAATTATGCAGAGCCAGTGAATCAGGAGACACAACTCAACTCGAATCGAATTTCTCTGTTTATATTAAAATTTCCGCCTTATTCATGCGAGGGTGAACGCGTACTCGGACAGTGACACAGCTCCAGATACGCGGGCCGCCCTCCAGATACAAATCCATCAACAATGCGTAAGTCGGGACGCGGACAGGGACCAAATACCGCTCCCAGAATGAGTGTGAGAAGCTCGCTGGGCACTCAGTTATTCAATTAAATTGGCAACTCAAGGGGTATTCGCGGGAATGTGAAATGTGGGTGCCCTTCCTCACAACCGTCTCCATCTCCGTCCATAACTGGCGAGGGCTGTGCCAAAGTCCACACTGAGGCGTTGACAGGGCTGATGGAGAGTTCTTCACGAGTTTATTCAATTAGGAATGTCTTGTAATGAGGCCCTCTTCAGTGTCAGTGAAGATCAAAGAGATTTGTGGCACAGCTGAGGCCTATTTTATGCCAGCCCCTCGAATCTTGCATAGTTTTGGGCCCGCAGAAATCAGTGTATTTTATATGGCATACTTTGGAGCTTTTGTGAAGTCTTCTTGAAAGAGTTTCCGTTAATTTTATCAATTGATTAAAGCAAAAACTATTTCTAGGATTGTTATATAAAAGCAGTTTGTTTATAAAATGATTAAAATAAGTTTTAACTGATAATAGAAGCTTTGCAGCTTCTGGCAGCTACATTCATATATTTCTATATATTTATAATTTTAATTATGTAATGATGCTTACAGAAACTAAACAAGACGCGAACAGTTCGCTTTTGCTGCCATGGATACGAGGGAAACCTCTCCGACAGTCAGGCCACCTGCAAGCCCATTTGCCGTGGCGGCTGTGGGCGTGGCAGTTGCGTAATGCCGGACATTTGCAGCTGCGAGGAGGGCTACATCGGGAAGCACTGCACCCAACGTAAGTATAATCACAGTAGACTTGATTGCAATCCAAATAATTATGTTTTCCCTGAAGGCTGCGATCATGATCGCTGGGGCCTTGACTGCAAAAATTTCTGCGAGTGCCAAAATGGGGCTGCCTGCGACAACAAATCCGGCATTTGTCACTGCCTGGCCGGTTGGACAGGACAATTGTGAGTACTTAAGAAATAATTGCCTTGCTCTTGCTATTATCTTATTCTTCTCCAGCTGTGAAAAGCCCTGCCCCCAAGGAACCCACGGCATCATGTGCCGCAAGGCCTGTGACTGCGACGAGAAGCCTTGCCATCCTCAGACCGGTGCTTGCACTCAGCTGGACCATCCGCTAGAGGTGAACGTGAGTCATGTCATCGTGGAGACGGTCAACTCAACGCTGGAAAAGATGGGCATTATTCCACGCCCAGTCCCGTCCAGTCCCCTGCCGGAGGTAATAGTGATCAAGCAGCCCGCAGGCCAGGAAGGGGGCCAGCACACGCCCAAGATCATCGTGCACCAGTCGGGCAGCGAACTGCTCGAGAATCTGCACTCCGCCGCAGCCGCCGGAGTGCCAGCCCCCGAGGTGATCCACGTCATCACCAATGGCATCACCTCGCCGCAGGAGCACCTGGCCGGGTTCGTCGGCGGAGATACCAACACGAGTCAGGCGCCTGCGGATCATCAGTCGGGCCTGGTGACCATGTTGATCATCATCATGCTGCTCCTTCTGGTATCCATAGCAGGATCCCTTTACGTGTATCGCCGGCATCACCTCAAGGAGGCGAGCGTCTATAATGCCAACGGATCGGTGGGCAATGTTCCCACTAATAACCCCGAGGTGGTACTCACTGGGGCCTCGGCCCTGGGCAAGAACTTTCACGAGCCGCTCCCTGAGCCGCCGGTCCTCTTCACGGTGACGCCCCACTCGAACGAGGGTATGTAAGTGTCTCAGCCGACCTTAAAATTGCTATCACGAAAAATACAACATAAAACAATTAGGAAAGCTATAGTCACAGGTAACGAGAGCATTGTGGGTGAAATTAAAAGGAACAAGGATATGACAAAGTCACTTTGTCTAGGCATGATCAAATTTATTCAGAAATTAAATTAAACAGGGCGTGAAAGAAGGAAATTTTGACAAAGAAAGCCAAAAGATAAAAATTTTCAAGGAATGTGTTGCGAAACACCCAAATAAAGACAAATGTTGCAAGTAACATGTTGAGCAACAATCATTGGTGTTGCAGAAGTTGAATCCGATTTCAGTCTTTTAGAAAATACCGTAAGGTTCTATTATTCGATGTGTATTATTAGGATAGTTTTTTTTTGACTTGAATTAATTTATATACATCTATTTTAACCTGTAATAAACTGATCGTTTGATCCTAGTTTGCAATACAAGCTGTCCAGAAGTTTTTATGCAATAACTACAGTATCAATTATAATTTTGATTTAGGATTATTTTAAATTATGTAACATAATTTGCTGCCAAGACAGTAGGACATATTCGTGACCGCCGTGAAAGCTTCAGTACAGCTACAAAGTAAACAGATCCGTTTCGTACATTACCTTCATCTGTCTAGGATAGGTGACCCTGATCATGAGTTATAAAGTTAAAAAAAATTCCACATTCTTGTAAACATGTACATAGATGTTATACATACATTATTGCCTTGTGGAAGTCTTTAGAAAGTGTTAAATAATCAAACTTAATCTTGCAATTCCGAAACAGCGCCCACAGAATTGTATGACACGCCCAGCAACAACTCGTCGATAAAAACACCGCCCTACGCCTACGCTAGGAAGGAGTCCCTCTACTCAGTGGTCTCGCCCAAGTCGCGCAAGGGCAGCCTGGACTCGCATCTCTACGACGAGATCCGCTACCACCAGCAGCACCACAATACCCACATGCACAATCAGAGTCACCATCACCAGCCACGGAGCCACCAGAACGTTCAGCATTCCACAACGGCCTCGGCATTCCTCCCGGCCAGGCCGCCATCGATGCCACGAAGTGACCAATTCATCAACGGCGGCCATCAGCGACCCCATCACGTAACCCACTTGATAATTCCGCCGCAGAACTCCAACTTCCTACAGGTGCCAGCCCAAATAACGGCCAAGAGAATAGCTCATCTCTGAGGATAACCAAAAACATAACCATAACATACAGTCAGCAGTCTCGAATATATTATTAAAATATTTTATTTTAAAGCCGTACTCAGACATAGACATTTTGTAGATATAAAAATATTAAAATAATAGTTTTAAAAATCATTTATGCATGCTTCTTTTTACACGTCATGTATTTTATTCTAAAGGTTTAGATTTAAGTTCTTATGGATTTAAAGTACATCTGATAGTCTATGTAATACCTGTACAATGTACATAAAATGATTTTAAAATGATTTCCTTGTTTTTATTAACTAGGAAAAATAAAATAAACAGTTTATTTGACAAACGTGATCATCGATTGTAAGAGCTACGGTGGTTATACTTGTAACGCAGATAGCCAGCAAAGGCTATTATCCCCAATATTAATCCAACTAATCCAAGTAGAGCCGTTGTTGAAATCTTAAACTTTATACTTTTGTTTTCTGAAACCGCTTTGTTTGATGGATCGTTGCCGAAGGTATTTTCCTTGATGTTTGATGTGACGGTTGGATATTTTGGAACTTCCCTTACGAATCTTGAAGGCTTTTCCAACTGCAAATGCTGTGTCCATGCTTTCGTTGCTAACAAATTGTTTTCATTTCTAGTTTCCAGTTGAATTGAAAATTTTGCATATAGAAGCAGCAGAAAAGCAATCAAATTAAGCAAATGCATTGTGTTCCACAGCAACATTTATTATTCAGTAAAACTTCATAAAATGCACGATAGGTATTAACGCTCTGAAAGCTGGATATAAACTGCCTATGCAAATGTAGTTTATTTTGGTTTCAAAAATATTTACTTTAACCCCTTGGGATTAATTTTCGATAGCAAACAATAACATTGTGCGACTTAAAGCTTAAAGTTCGAGAGTTGTGCGTATCAAATAAGAAAAAAATAACTACAATTGCACAAATTCTCTTGAGTGCTTCGGTCGATCGTCATCCGAGAACGAGAGCTGCTGCTGATAAGCCCGCCGAGTACATCGAAGTCCCCAGCAGGTCGTTCATTCGCTCCACAACACCCTAGCTTGATACTACAGGCGGCATGCTGCCAAGGGGACCATTGGCTCTGCTGACTGTGCTGCTGGCGCTGGTGGCGACTCCGGCTCTGATCGAGGCGGAATCCGAGGAGGTCGAACTCTTCGGGGACATTGTGACTCCGGGGGAGTTCGAGTCGCTGAGTCTGACCCGCGAGCGTCAGCAACATCTCTGCCAGCGCGAGGTGCCGTAAGTACTGAGAACCCGCTATATCTATGCCGCTGACCATTATGACCCTCTTTGTATTCGATTCCCGAGAAACACGGACTCGAGTTCGATAGTTGCAGGGGGAATCCCAGGGGAGCGCGATTGTAGAGATTTTCCGATTACAGGGCCGTGTTTTTCCAAACCCAGAAGGATGCTGTGCCACGCGGCAATGGCTCCACCATCTTCTATCACCGCATCGAGGTCTGCTGCCTGGGCTACCGGCGTGACCGCTACTCCGGCGAATGCGTGCCCGACTGCTCTGAGTCCTCGCCGGACAACTGCCGCAACGGCTTCTGCCACGCCCCTGGTCGCTGCGAGTGCTTCGCGGAGTTTGTCCGCAACGAGCACGGCTCTTGCATCCACACCTGCCCGATCGCCTGCCAGCACGGCAGGTGCTACCTGAACGGCACCTGTGCCTGCCACCCGGGCTACGCCCTCGACCAGGAGACCCGCCAGTTCTGCCGACCGCAGTGCTCGCAGGCCTGTGGCACCCACGAGGAGTGCGTGGCGCCCGGCCAGTGTGATTGCTCACCTGGCTACCGCCGCACTCCTGACCTCGGCTGCCAGCCCGTCTGTGCCCCGGACTGCGGATACGGCAAGTGCTCGGCACCCAATCGGTGCGAGTGCTTTGCCGGATTCATAAAGCGACCACAGCGGAATGTCTGCGAGGCAGAGTGTTACATGTAAGTATGCATAGTTTGGTGGAAAATGGGGTCTATATATGTCTATCAAAATGATTAGCACCTGCGAGAATGGCTTCTGCGAGTCGAGGTACAGGTGCCAGTGCCGGGAGGGCTACCGCTACGACCAAAACACCACCAGTTGTCTGCCGGAATGCCCTGACAACTGTGGAAATGGAAACGGAGTGTGCATCGCACCCGGAGTCTGCCGCTGCTTCGAGGGATACGAAGCACACCACTCGGGCTGTCGGCCCAAGTGCGAGAGGTCGGTATCAGCATCGAAAAGTCAAAGGATACGCTATTCATGGCATACTCTTTCACAGATCCTGTGGCAAGTATGGTAGCTGTCTGGCCCCGAATATCTGCGGATGCGGGCAGTCTCAGCAGCACTGCCTGAACGGTCGATGCGATGAGATGGGTCACTGCGCCTGCCCTCCGGGGGAATCTCACTTCGTGGACCGCTGTCTTAAGCCCCAGGAAGTTGCCCGTCAAGTCTCCACCAGGGAGCAGAGGAGGCACTTAAGTCACCAGCTGGGTTACGAGTTCAACGCCCTCATTGGACGTCTCTTTAATTTTATCTGAGGCAAAACAATAAAGATTGCAAATATTGCTTAAGTTCGAAGATTGCTTAGGTGGCCTGGCAGGTTTGGCGTCCCTTGATGCCGCTCTTGGTGAATCCCGGCCTGCAAATGCAGAAGTTCGGGGCACTGCAGAAGCCGTTCTGGCATCCCTGGGGGCAGTGGGGCTGGCAGATGTTCCTCTGGTGCTCGTCCCTCACATAGCCCGGCTTGCATTCGCACTGGTTGTTGCCCACGCAGGCGCCGTTGAGGCATGGTATGTCGCACTTGGGCTGGCACTGGGCCAACTTGCGGTCCCACTCGAACCCGGAGGAGCACTCACAGACGTCCGGGGCAATGCAGCGTCCGTTCTTGCAGGGTCTAAGGATAATATGAAAATAGGATTAAGATGCTTTACCTTCTTTCACCTTCTTTCAAAACTAAGCTCACTCACATCGTACAGATGGGCTCACAGCGGCCCTGGAGCTTGAGGTAACCTCCGTTACAGTTGCAGTGGCCGGGTGCAGTGCACCTGCCGTTCTCACAACTCTCGCAGACCGGCTCGCAGCTGCCGTCAGCGGCTGGGCGATAGCCCTCCAGGCAGGCGCACTTGTTGGGGGCAACGCAGCGACCGAAGGCGCATCCTGGGCGGCACTCCGGCTGGCAGTATTTGCGGGTCTCCGGGTCCAGCGAGTAGCCCTCGCGGCAGCGGCACTCGTTGGCCTCGTCGCACACCCCGTTGCCGCAGCCCAGCGGACAGGTGGAGATGCACTTGCCCTCGGCGGTGCGCACGTGTCCGGGAATGCAGACGCAGGTGTTGGGCGCCGTGCAGATGCCGTTGGGACAGTCGTCGGCGCAAATGGGCTCGCAGCGGCGGTAGATGTGCGGATTACGCTCGTAGCCCTCGCAGCAGACCTCGATGCGACTCATGTCCGGAGTGGTGCCGTTGCCCACGAACTTGTCGCGGGAGTTGCGCAGGAGCGAGGCCGTGCTGTAAGAGTCACAAGAGGGAAGTTTTATTTAACAATTTAGGTAGATTTTTAAGTGGTATTATATTTTTCAACAGCTGAAAGTCCATGCACCTATGGCTGATATGTATCCTGTAACTTTGTTTATAATTAAGTATACAGTGTAAAAAATAAATAAATATTTTCCAAGGGTCTGGCTAACTTCATTCAAAGAAAACAAATTTTTAAAAACAATTTGACATTGTAAATAATATATTTTTAAGTAATTTGAGTAATTGGTTACTCATTTTGTAAAAACAAAAAATGTGATTAACATTGAAATAACGATGAAGTTATAATTGAAGTAGAGCTCTTTAGCTGTTGAACTTTCAATGGTATATAGAGTACCGTTTTTCAAAGCTCTACATTGCACAAAACAAGTATGAAACTGCATACTAACATAAATTCATCCACAATATTAGCTTTTACTATCAATGAGCATTCAATTATCAGGCCAGTGGAGGAAGTGGAGGTCGTTAGTTCATTGTTTTAATTGTTGCCTTGTTTTCGAATGCTCTCCGAGATGGGCGATAGTTGAGAGTAAATAAAAATGTGTTCCTGCGATTAAAACTTACGGAACTTCCTTGAAGCAGATGCCGCTGGCCATCCCTGCTCGGGTCTTGTTGATGAACAGCGCCGTTTCGTCGAGCACCTGGGGTCGGCGATTAGCCGGAACAGTCACCGGCTGTACATAGTGACCGTAAAGAGGCGGCAGGGTGGATGGTTGGTATGTCTCAGCCGGAACAAAGTTACTGGATCCGTAATTGGATCCCGCCTGGTTGTGGTTGCTCCAGACGTAGTTGCTCTGGTTTTGGCTGTTCCAGCCATAAGTGCTCTGGTTGTAGCTGCCCCAGTTAAAGCCGCTCTGGTTGAAGTCGGTGGCGTTTCCAGACAGCTGGAGGTTGCCTGACGGAGGCTGGCGCGTCTTGATGCCCGCCGTCTTGAACTGGCCCTGGCCCAGGGAGCAGATGGCCAGCAGAACACTCAGGGCCAGCAGCTGGGGCGGTGAGCTCATGGTGATGTCACTTGGTTGCGATTACGTATGGAGATTTCAGTGCGCCCACGTCCACGTCCGTTGGCGACTACTGCTGCACTTCGACTAGTCGTCTGCCAGTGCGAAAGCTGCGGATCTCGATCTCGGAGCCGCGAATCGCCTCCGGCGACCCCTTGTCCGTCTTCTAATCAGCACCTCGCCATTGGTCGCATCAATGGGGCGAACGGAGCGAAGGTTTGCTCTCAGCAGCCTTAGGGCACAACAAATTGATAATTTCTATTTGCTCCGACGTAAATAATGAATTTCGATTGTTAACAATCAATGGGTAATTCCACGAAAATCTCGGCGAATGGCGATGACTTCAGCCACACATGGAGGCTATTGAGTTGACTTGACTGAAGCTCATTTATTACTTACAAACTTGTTACTCCAAATGCAAATAAAATATAGGTTGATCGATTTACTTACTTCAAAAATAGCAGGTAAAGCCGGTATAGGGAACTTATTTAAACTAAAGTTATTTATTTTACTGATTTTTTTATTAATTTGTTTACTTAAATATTGAAGCACACTTTAAGATTGGAATTTACTACTAAAGTTACTGTATACCTACACTAAGCTTACATCAAAATAGATTTGCTTTTGAGCATTTTAAAACTGGGTATAGGAGTGAGATTTCGAAAATTAACATTGTGAAAATTTCACCGGGGAAGCCAAATTTTAGACGCTATTGTATCTTAGCTTTAAAAACACATTGATTTGAACATTAGACCTCCCAATCCGAAAGGAAATGTTTGTTATTAGCATGCCTGTATGGCAAAATAAACGACAAAAAGTATAATGTTTAAAACACAATTTATTGACATAAAATATCAATATAAAATAAATAAGAACTAAAAAAATAAATAATTATTTATTTAAGTTTTTGCAATATTTTTGAAAACATCTCTTACGGTTTTGGTAGTCAATCGAGGCGATATAGCCCTTACGACATCGCTCTGATAAATGTTTCTACCCTCGCAGGGTATTCTAATTTCAGTCAGAAGTTTGCAACGCAGTGAAGGAGACATTTCCCTTCCCTATAAAGTATATATACTCTTGATCAGCATCAATAGCCGAGTCGATCTAGCCATGTCCGTCTGTCCGTTTCTACGCAAACTAGTCCCTTAGTTTTGAATCTATCTGAATGAAGCTTTGCAGATAGTCTTCTTTATACTCTCACTCGTATATAAATCGGAACGAGCCGGATCGGTCAATTAAATCATAATACTGCCATACAAACGTTCCGAAGATTCGTAGAATAAAAATTATAACTTCACTGTTTTATAACATAAATTGACCTACTCTCGGTTTTTTAGACTACTACGGACTACTAGATCGTATAGCTGCCATAGGAACGGTAGGAATATTTCAGAATTTCGCTTTTATTTTCATAAATATCGGACGACTATATCATAAAGCTGCCATACAAACGATCGGTAAATGTGGACAAAAATTACATTTTACTTTACATGTAAAAAATGTAAAACTATAAAAATAAAATGAAAGTAATTCTTATTATATTTGATAGAGTTAGATTATAATTATAATTGATCTAACTGCAATCTGCATGGGTATACAAACTTCGAAGTGACGAAGTTAGCTTCTTTTCTTGGTTTTATTGATCTCACCCTTTAAAACTAGGAGCGATGATTAAGTTTGTTGTAAAATTTGTTTTATTTACACAAAAAAATTATTTGACCTCAATCGTTTAATAAAAGCATTAGCCGAACCTACATTGATAGTAGTTTATCTAGATCCCAATTGGGTATGCTGGTAAAAGTCTTACCCACTTACACACTCTTACACATGCTCTACAAAAGAATCCAAAATACACCTAAAATATACTCAAGATACAAACCGAAAAAAAAAACTAGGAAGGAAGCTAAATTCGGCACGCCGATTGCGAATTGCGAATTGGATCGGTTAACATTTTCCTCTTTATTTACCGATCGTTCGCCTGGCAGCTATTTGATATAATCGTCCGATTTTTATAAAAAACATAAATTTGAAAATAATACAAATGCATTATATAATACAAAGTAGATGAAGATATGCTCAAAACAGGCAAAGTTTAAGTTTTTTTTTTTCAAAAATTTCCTTAATGTTCCTATGACTGCTATATTAGATAGACGTTCGATTTTTATTGTTATGAAATTAATACAAACAAGAAAGGAAGCTAACATCGGCACGCCAAAGTTTGTATACCCTTGCAGATTCCAATTGTATAAATTATAATCTATCCCAATATAATATAATCTGAACTACTTTCATATATGTACATACAATTTTTGCAGTTTTACATTTCTCAAAGTAGAAGAAATTATGTTGAAAACTGACAAAGCTATAATTTTTTTTCTGAAAATTTCACGACAGTTCCTATGGCAGCTATATGATATAGTAGTACGATTTTTATAAAATTAAATCTAAAAATCTGAAACAATATATAAAGCTCATAACCGAGAGTTGATCACTGCGTTGCAAACTTCTGACTGAAATTATAATGCCCTGCAAGTGTATAAAAATTCTCCAAAATAAATATAATAAAATAGAAATATTTTAAAACTCCGTCATAAAATAATAATAAATAACTATTTTTTTATATTACTGAGCTGCAATCTAAATATTTAGCCTAAATACAAAATAATTATTTTAATGTGTCGATTTAAAACAAGATAAATTATTCGTAATATATTTTTTATCTTTATCGATTAAAGTTTGATATGACAAATTCGGCTCCGGTAGAAGGTGTTAGGTGTGGTATGAAAAATAAATGTAGTAATCATATTTAACTGAAATTAGGTTCCCCAAGATTTATTTAACTTAGAAACAAACAAGAGCACCATTAAAATATAGGTAAATCAGTTTATTTATTGCTCATGACATTTGCCATCTCGTCGATAGTAGCCAGGCGCACATTCGCAGATGTCCGGCTTGATGCACAGGCCGTTCGAGCAGTCCTCCCGACAGATGGGCAGACAGGTTAGCTTCTGGGAGCTGCCCATGCGCTGGTAGCCATCGCAGCAGTACGAGATCTGACGTCGCCTGGAATTCGGATTGATAGTGTCCACGCTGTAACGATGCAACTAATCGCGATTAGACTATAAAACCTTCAAGTAGATGTGGATTACTCACGTGAGGTCCCTGTAGCAGATTCCGGATGGGCGATCGGCCAGCGCCTCACTGCGCCAGCTGGGAGTGGGGATCGCCGCCTTCCAGAACTGGGCGGCGGCGGGAGCGGGCTGGTTGGAGGCCAGGCAAACGATAAGTAGGCCAGCCAGCGCGGATGTCAAGTGCATTTCGCTCGGCTCTGTGACTGGGAATGAGGTCGGGTGGAAAAGCGAGAGCGGCGCTCGCCAACGTCTCGGGGCTACTAAATTGTCGTCTGTGTCAGGCCCGGCATTTAAGTGTATGAAGAAAGAAATTGTCTATATTCGTATGAAGATAATTATATTTTTGATACCGAGCAGTCATCGGGTATATTGGATTGGCAGGGCACATTTCCATCTTAGTTTAACATTTACGCTTAATCTAACTTTGAGCATTAAATCCTTTAATCTTTTTACTTTAAAGTTAAACAACATTTTGTATTAGTGAAATCTTCTGATAAGGGTCTCAGCGAGGTATGCCTCACATGAGCATTAGAAGTTCTTTCTAAAATAGACCAATGGGAAGCTCAAGATATGGGAATGACCCACTGATAAGGCTACAGCAACAAATTGAGAAACATTTCAGTGTTTATTAGTGCTTTCTTCCGACGCTGGAAGTGCGAGCGAAAACAAGAGCTTATCTCAGAGCCACCACATGGAGTTGTGGACGAGGTCGGAGCCGCCCAAGACAAAGTGCCTGCCTATGAGCAGATTGAACTCCTGGATCAGCGAGGCGTTCACCCGGACGGGGTTCATCGAGGCGTAGGTGGTGACCGTGTCCACCGACATGCACTTGTCGATGAAGCGCGTCTTGCCCACCTGGCAGCGGCAGCGTCCCTCGGCGTTGCAAAGCCCAAACTCGCATTTCTGGTACGTCCGATCCGGACCCGGCACCACGGCGCATCCGCACACGCCCGGCGCGATGCACTTGCCGTAGAAGCCGCAGCCCCGCTCGCAGACCGCGTCGCAGCGCTCCCGGTTCCGGACGTAGCCGTTGAAGCAGCGACAGTTGCCCGGCGAGATGCAGACCCCGTTCCCGCAGGTGTCCCCGCAGTCCGGCAGGCAGCTCGTGGTGTTCTCGTCGTAGCGATATCCATTCTGACACACGCAAGTCGTGAAGTTTGCACAGAAACCGTTCTCGCAGCGTCTGAAAAAGGTTTAACGGGAAATCAAATATAACCATGAAGCCTTTTGAATCTCTGATTATCTTAACATATGTTACATATATGACACAAGATCATGAACTCATTGATGCGTTGACTAATAACTTCATTCTGACTTTAAGTACTCACTTGTAGCAGTGGCCTTCGCAAGAGCTACCGTTGAGTCGCTTCTGATATCCCGGAAAGCACTCGCACTGGTTGGGACCCACACAGTGACCGTAGCCGCAGTCGGGAATGCACACCGGCTGGCATCCCAGAGCCGCGGACTCACGCAGGCCTCGGGCAAAGCCCTCGGCGCAGGAGCACTTGCCCGGCTCCAGGCAGACCTCGTTGTGGCCACAGGTTGCGTTGCACTGCGGCTGGCAGAAGCGCCGGGACCCGTCCAGCTCGTAGCCCTTGTCGCACAGACAGGTGCCGTTCAGGAAGCAGCGTCCGTGGGGGCAGCCGAGCGGACAGGTGGGCACGCAGTTGTTGCGGTAGTTCAGCACGAAGTCATCGAAGCACTGACAGAGGCCTCCCGCCACGCAGAAGCCGTTCTCCTGGCAGCGCTCGCCGCAGTCGGGGACGCATCTGCTCCAGTCGTACTCGTAGCGCCGCCAGCCCTTGCAGCACACCTCGATCACGTTGAAGTAGGGATTAGTGGTGCTGTTGCCCACGATCTTCACCTCCTTGTCGTACTGAAAGAAGACAGCACTGCGCAATGACAGCGTTAGAATATGTCAAGACTAGTGACTAAGAATAGCCTGAAGAGAACTCTAAATATTTTAAGCAATATTAAGGATGTTTCAATATCTAAACTCCCATAAATGTCACTACGACCCATTATTTACTAAGCGTTAATCTCTTGCTCCACTTCCTTCCGCTGGACAACTTACGGCACTTCCCGGTAGCACTTGTCCGGATGCTCTCCTCGGCGGGGCAGTGACAGCCCGTTGGGTATGATGTAGGGCTTTCGACTGGTGGTCGTGGAGGATAGGCGTCTTTGGTGCGCCTCCAGCTCCCGTTGCAACTCCCGCTGGCGCTGCTCCGCCTGCATCCGGAGCTGCTCGTCCCGTTGCTGCTGCAGCTGCCGCTCGTGCAACTGGAGTTCCAGGGCCTGGAGAAGACAGACCGAGAGGAGCAGCAGGAGCGAGTGGATGCACAGACTGCGCAGTAGTGGCGACATCCCGGATTCCAGAATCCAGCTCTTTAACCGCACCACCGAAGCGCTCAAGTCGCGATTGTTTACTGCTCCAGCGATGGCGACGCAGCTGGGCAGGCCTTTAATCGCAGCCGGGGGCACAGATAAGAGGGCTTTTGGCTTTTAATTGTAAACGAATGAGATCCAGAGACCACAAGGCCAAAGTATGTCAAATGAGAATGAACTACTGAATTTTAAGGGCACTTCATTGCTAATTGTACAACTAGAAAAGTTTATTTTAAATCAGTGTTGTCCACAGGCCAGACTCGCAAGTCAGCGAAGTTCTCTGGTGATCATTAAAATACAGTTGTATCATGCCAAAGTATTAACTGGACTTTACATTTATGTATCATACACAGACATTAAACAATTATATATTAAATACATATTTGCTAATATATTGACACTTGTTTTAATAAAAATGTTTCCAACTCCTGCAACTTTTTGATGGCAACACTAATTGCTCAACATGTTTCTAGCAACATAATGTCAACATTCTCTCCTGCTTTTCGTCATGCTTAATTTATATTTATATTAATTTTGAGCAAATTGGACAAAGTGAATACAGTATGTTCATGTTCCTTTTAAATTCACTTAAAATATTTTAGGTACCGGGTATCTTACAGTCGCCTACACCCGATTGTAACTTTCCTACTTATTCTTACTTGCTTTTGTTTATAATTTAAAAAATCTGAACCGAATTCCGCTCTACTCATGAGAAATCAGCGCAGCTTTTCTGATAAGCCGCCAAACAAACTGTGTTCGAGTAGCGAACTCACAAATCTCAAACAAGATCAGTGTATTTTTAGCTGGCGAATAGTGAGCACTTCCATATTAAAATCAAAAACCATAATGCGGCTTTCGAGCTTCCTCCACCTCATAATAGTTCATAATATTTACGCACACTTGCCGAATTTCGGGGACTACGATTCCCGATATGGTCCGCGGAGACCTATTTCCCAGGATCCTGGAAACTATGGTAACGGGTATTTGGAAAACAGGCAGCTGAGAAATAATAATAGACCTGGAGCAGCCAACCTTGAAGATACCACAAACGTGGATCAGCAGCGAACGCCTCGCGAGTATCTGATACGATCCCATGAAACACCATCCGGACACAACAAGTGCCGCATATGGGTGCCGTAAGTATGCATAACATTAATACCACGACTTTACAACCATTTAATAATATAAAATGTAATTTGTAATCGTTTTTCCATATTTCTGAAGTCTCCTATTTTAAGAAAGACAGTACACGGAGGAGCAAGCAAACAAATTTATTTTATTATAACCAAACTTGCGGAATTTTAATTTGAAATTGAATTTCTATTTGTCTAATTTCATTACAAAGAAATAACAGGCTATTTAGCGTTATTTAAAAACCAAACTCGGTAGCAGAGAGGTTAAGAGGGAAACAAAAACAAATACAAGAAAAGTCTTCTTCTTTCATACTAATTTTTCGGTTGGGATTAGCTTACGAAACCTTGAACCCAATACATGTTTCAATAAGTTGATAATATGTATATTAACTTATTTATATATTTTTAAAGCTTTTTTTTTTCCAAATTAAGGTCTTGATCCTAAATTAACTTCAACCTTATTTATTTTTACTAATGGAGTACTAATATTAAGAAAATGTGTTATTTAATAGGCTAATCAACAAGTGTAAAAGATTACTGGATTTAGTATGGAACATGACTGAGCTTACATTATCAGAGTTGCAATTCAACGGAAATATATACTAAATATATACAGAACAGTTTTATAAAGCAAAGATTTGTTTTATCAATTAGAATTAATATTATTGTAGATATAGAATTCAATGATTTGAGAATGAATATGAATAACATGAAAAAATCTACATATGTTCGTTTATTCCGAGTGCTTCTCGTACAGAGTATTCCAAATATGGATTTATGTAAAATAAGTCATGTTAATCAATTATTAACTATTAGATGCTCTTTTATTTTCTTTTAAGTTTAGGAATCAGTTTTCTAAAGAATAAAACTTAAAAACTTAAATTTATCAATAGATATTATTAAGTACACGTAAATAACACTAAAGCCGTTCTTTTTTTCGACTTTTATGTCAGTGCTGAAACGGTGGAGAAGTACCCGCACGCCAGTGTCATCCAGCCGGACCAGTCCAAGCGCCTGGCGCAGATCGAGGTCTGCTGCACGGGCTACTCGGCCAGTCGCTACAAGGGCGTGACCGTGTGCCGGCCCGTGTGCGGCTGCCGGAACGGGAGCTGCCGGGCTCCGGGCGAGTGCGACTGCTACGAGGGCTTCGTGAAGAACGACAACGGGGACTGCGTCTTCGCCTGTCCGCTGGGCTGCCAGAACGGACTCTGCTACCTCGACGGCAGCTGCCAGTGCGAGCCGGGCTACAAGCTGGACGAGACGCGACGCTTCTGCCGGCCCATCTGCAGCAGCGGATGCGGCAATAGTCCGCGGCACAACTGCACCGAACCGGAGGTCTGCGGTTGCGCCAAGGGATACCAGCTGACGGACGTCGGCTGTCAGCCGGTTTGCGAGCCGGACTGCGGAGTGGGCGGACTCTGCCAGGAGGACAACCAGTGCGACTGTGCTCCGGGATACAAGCGCAAGGACGGCGTCTGCCAGGCCGACTGCTACCAGTGGGTTGCTTTAATCAGCACAATTTTAAATATTTTAACACCATTTCATTTCTTTCCCGCAGAAAGTGCAACAATGGCGTGTGTGTTAGCCGAAACCGATGCATCTGCGATCCAGGATTCAGCTACCATGAGGAGTCGACCATGTGTGTTCCAGTCTAGACAGATTGTGCACTGTTTTGCGCGTTTTCTCATTCTGCCTGAGTATTTGTGGATAATTTCATTCCTTAGAATATGTGGCACCTGAAATATATCCAAGATTAAGATGGATCTTATGTTAATCTTAGACTTTAAAGTTTTAAATTGAGTCTAATGAATTTGAAAACTTTTTAGTGCCGCTTAGTTTAAAAAATTCAAATCCGAGTTTGTGGTGGCAAACATTTAAATTTAGTTTAAAATTTGCAGAGCTCGTATTGCCTTTATTTTCTCCAAAAATGTATTAACCAATCATCAATTAATTTCTTAACCAACAAGTTTACATAATACCGAAAAGTTTGGATTTTAAGATGGATGTTTTCTTCTTGAACCTATTTGTTTTGGATTATTAAATAATTTCAGGAAATGAAAGTTCCAGTCATTGGCAACATCCGGCCTTAGGCACGATAAAAAAATGTGCATGCAACATTAGAATAAACATGTTATCATTATTATTCAAGTTGTGTTAAATAACAATAAATTAGCAAAGTAGCAAAGTAGCAAAGTGCTTCGCTTGTGAATATCGACTTTGATACTTTCATCTAATAGGGATAATATTTCATCTAAATATGCTTTGCCTTTGTGTTTTTATTTTATATAAACATTTTTATATATTATATCATATTTTTATATTTAATATTATAATGTCTACTTTCTATAAATTTATTACCAGAAAAACCTTGACCAGTGTTGTGAGTATGTGTAAATTATGTGTCTTATGACTGTTTCTTTTTCTTTAAAATTTATTTAAATAAAATCGACAACACAATGACCAGAATTGGAAAAATGTGATTAATTTCTTGTGACAGAAAAATAGTGTTAGGAGACGTAAGCTCCGGAAACGGAATAAGAAAACTGATGGATTAAAGAAGGCTGAATTAAGAATTACAAATTGTAAATGCTGCAACTTAAAAAAGCCTCAAAAAGTTAATAGCACACTTTAAAGTAATTCGTCAAAATTTATCAGAGAGATAGATAAACTCTTCGTATTTTTGAACAGTTTTATTTTTTTAATTTATATGCTTGTTGTATTAACGTATTTTCAAGATAATATAGCTTTCTTGAAAGTAAATTGATATTTTTAATTAATCACATCATTATTATGAAAAATTAGTTTTCTGCATAAGAGAAAACGCAAGGTTTTTATCAAGTTTGAATATAAATATATATTTTATTTATAATTATTATAATGGTTAAGATACTTTATTGGAGTTCAGTTATATGGCAATATAAGTCGGAAACAAGAACAATTGCATGTTTTTAATTTCTTATTTCGAAGTATTAAAAAATTAAGTATTGGAAAATTAACAACATAATTTAGCAATCTAGCTCAGTTGATGCACATTTTTTATTGACAACATAGGCCCTTTGATTATGGCGATGTACCAAAACTTTTACCAGGAAAGCTACAAATGCCACAAGAGCCAGAATGCAGACAAACCAAATGACATATGACCATTCCGTTTTGGTTGCGACTGTTTCGATCAGTGTATTTATTTCTGCAGTTGTAGTTTCGGGAAAGGCTTCTGTCACTGTTGTTGTCGTATCGCTTTGGGCAATCGTTGAATATTCGGATGCTTTGGTATTATCGCTGGCTGTTTCCGTCGAATTCTCGGAGGATTCCATGACGTGATAGATGCGAGTGGATGACTCAGTGACGCCAACAGAAGCCACTGTAGTAACGCCTGAAGGTGATGCCCCGGAGGACGATGTAACGTGATGCGGCGTTGTTGAGCTTAGCTGACAGTTTTCAACAGGTCCCACGTAGCCAGGACAACATTTCGATTGTATTTCGATTTTATATGCCTTCTATATTACATATAAAGGTTATTTGTTAGTTGGTCAGTTAAGTTTGCACAGTTATTATTACTGATTGTTAAAACAGACGTAATTTGTATATAGTTGTTACCGTTTGGAAGTCGGTGTTGTTAACATTTCGAGTGTATGGAACTCGTACGTTATATTGGCAGACATTGCGGGGAAATGCTTCTATAAAGCCAAATCCAATGGCACAAAGAGCTACGAATATAATAAGTAATTTATCCTGTTTCATGTTTATAAACTTATTTGGAGTAAACCGCTCAGCTCTGCACGAAAAATCAACTGAGCTAAAAAACTTTGTAGGTTTTCATCATGGTCATTTCTTCGGCCTTTAAAATTGCGCTCTTCTATATATATATATATTTTTTTGCTTGATAAAAGAGTTTTTTATTTAAAATTTGAGTAATATCCGTTTAATGCCGAGCCACGATTGGTGCTACATATGTACATGTTTTTACGAACACCATTAGTATGTGTCAAAGTACTCTAATCGCTCTGGCGGATATATGTACAGTAAAACTTATACTTAAGCTAAAAGAATTCCACTCTCATCACATACTTAGCTATACTCACGATGACTCACAGTGAGAAAATGAAGGTGACTTCCGGGAACCGAAGTGCTTGTACCCTTCCGTTTGCAATTGTATCGAATTAATCAAATTCGGTTAAATAACATAGAACTTTGTCATGTTGTAAAAATCGTTTACGTATAAATGAAAATAAAAAACTCACAATGATTTTCCTAAACTAAAATATGATATATCTTTCTGGACCCGTACCGACTCCTATACTACCTCCAAAAGAAGGAAAACAGTTTAAAAAGTTTTTTTAAATAGCTTTTGAATTGAGACCCTAGTTTGCGCAGTTTGACCCTTCTTGGGGGTAGCTTTATGGGGTCGGAAATTACTTCTTCATAAACTTTCAAATGTATTTTCAACCGATTTACAAGGTTTTTTTGGTGTAAGTTTGTGAAAATAACTCAAGCTACAATTTTTATGTGTTATTAAAATTGATAAATTTTTTTGCCCTATTTGAATACCTTTTTGATCTGCCCTTAATAATACGAATAATGTAGAATTTATCTTTAACAAGAAAGGAAGCTAGCTTCGGCACATCGAAGCTTGTATACCTTTGCCGCTTTCAATTGGATCATTAGACATGGATGGCGATGGTATGTGTTTAAATTTAAAAAAAAACTAACAGGAGATATTATATAAAACATTTTCACATTTATATATACACGGTTTTTACCAATTTTCAAAAATATATTTAAAATATCTTGAATAATATAAATTATAACTATATATGTTGAAAAATAATGAAATAATGATTGTTATCTTTTATTATATTAACAACACGGTATCTTAACTAATATTCTTGTTCTCCAATCAGTTTTTAAAATTTGGAAAATATGGATGGGACTCCGAGATACCGTTTTTGAATTTATATTTATTTTTTTCCATATATTTCTGAGTAAGGCGAAATTAATAAATTTAATAATATAAAACAATGTTTTTAAACCTTGTGAATTGTTTGCGTAGAAACGGATAAACGGAAATGGCTAAATCGACTCATCTGTTTATGCTGATCTAGATACAAATATTTTATAGGGACGAAATCATTGTGTTGCAAACTGTAGATTAAAATTATAATACCCTACAAAGGTATAAAATTACAGATAGGAAATTTCAGTGTATATATTTAAAATTTTTTAAATCACAAAGCTTAAAATACTTTCTTGAGATCAATCGGACGTTTCCGAAAATAAATTGTTGGCAACATGACAAAAGATGTGTTCTTTTTAATAGTTACGCTTTAATAATCATAAAAATTGCATTTTATTTTACATAAAATATCTTTAAATTCTAAACATATAAAAATAAATTGAATACTAATTATCTCACTCATTTCGTTTTAATTAGAATTGGTTTAACGTGGAAACGAGGCAGTTCTAAGTAAAAAAGGGTTTAACCAATTGAACGGTGAAATATGAAATACATTTGAAGCTTTTAAGCTTAAATTGAAGTAAATTTTTAACAATATTTTACAGAGTGTTTTCGTAAATTCCTTCTGTGAATTCATCATTACGTCTGGAAGTAGATCTTCGATACATTTTTGTGGCTGCGACCGCAATGGCCGCTACGACTACAATTCCTGCAAGCCAGCCCATTAGGATCAGCCATTTGGGTGCCGAAGTAGTGGTTTTAACAAAGTCACTGGCTTCGGCCATGGCCTGCGCCCTCGTGTCCTTTGGCTTCGGCACTTTGCAGACATAGCGCGTCTCCTCGGAGCTGTAGTCCTCGTCGCCGTTTTCGGTGCAAACCAGCTGGCCACTTGACAGGTCACAGTTACAGTGGGCCATGCTGAGGCACGGCTTGTCCTGGTCATCCACACACACCTTGGCGCACTTGGCGGTGTTCAGCGTGCCCTCCTCGTCGTACTCCACCCAGCACAGGCAGCCGCCGGTGCAGTTCCAGTGGGGGAGTTGCAGCAAGTCAGCGGATGACTTGGAACTGGATGAATCGGGCACTATGGTGGCGGCTGTGGTGTCGGGGCTTGTCTCCTCGGTATATGTCTCTGAGGTACTTGTGGTCTGAAGCTGACAGCCCTCCGCTGTGTGCTCGTATCCCGGCCAGCACCGGCACTCCTCGGGGGCCACACAATCCCCGAACCCGCAGTCCTTAGAACAGTGGGGCTGGCAGGTGGTGGCCGAGGACTTGGTGTGCCCGTCCAGGCAGCTGCACTCATTGGGAGCAGAGCAGGTTCCGTTCACACAGGCTTCCTGGCAGACTGGCTGGCATACGGAGGGGACAGAGCTGTTGCCCTCCGGCTGGTAGCCCTGGTGGCAGAGGCAAACGTCCGGCGCCACGCAATCTCCGTTGCGGCAGCCCCTCTCGCAGACCGCCTCGCACTCATGCTGGGAGCCTTCCTTGAATCGATAGCCCGGATTGCAGGAGCAGGTCTCCGGCTGAGTGCACCGGCCGTTAGTGCAGCGCAGGCTGCACTGCGGCTCGCAGGTCTCATCGGGACCCATCAAGTGGCCGATCAGACAGACGCACTTTTCGGGCGAGAAGCAGAATCCATTGGGACAGCCCTTGCTGCACTTCGGCTGGCACTTGCCGCCGTCTCCAGCGGACTCGTAGCCAGGATAGCACTCACACTTGTTGGGCGCCACGCAGCGGGCATAGTCCGGGCACTCCTTCGCGCACCGTGGCTCGCAGCGGTCACCCTTCATGACGTAGCCGGGATCGCAAATGCAGACATCCGGCCTCAAGCAGCTGCCGTGCTCCGGACAACTGGAGCAAACGGGCTGGCAACCGTAGATCCCGGAGGAATATCCGGGCTCGCACTCGCACACTCCTGGCCTCACGCACTGGCTGTGGTTGCCACACCCCGCCTCGCAGACGGGGGAGCACTGGCCCTGGCCATCCGCCCCGTATCCTTCCACGCAGGCGCACACATTCGGCTCCTGGCAGCGACTGTTCGGCCCGCAAGCAGGCTCGCAGACTGGCTGGCAGCCGGAGCCTTCTTTCAGCACTTTGTAGCCGGGCAGGCACTCGCACAGGCCTGGCTTTGCGCAGAAACTGTGTTCTCCGCATCCGTCGGCGCACACGGGAAGGCAGCTGTCGCCGGGGGCTTTCCGCTCGTAGTCCTTCTGGCAGCTGCACTGATTGGGGCTGTCGCACACCTCGTTCTTGCCGCAACCCCCCCGACACACAGGGTGGCAGTCCGCGCCTTCGTAGCCCAAGTTGCAGCGGCACAGGCTTGGAGCTGCGCAGAAGCTATTCGCGGGACAGCCTGCTGAGCATATGGGCTTGCAGTTATCGACGGGTCCTTCGTAGCCTCGACAACAGGAGTGTTTGGTTTCCATTCTGTAGTCCACCTGGAGGAAAGAGAACCAATTGCAATTAACCATATTTTTGATTGAATAATTTAACAAATTAGTGCTTTTGCGACCTATTACTTTATGTTTAACAAGAAAGAAAGCTAACTTCGGAACGCCGAAGTTGGTATACCCTTGCAGATTCCAATTGTGTGAATTATAATCTATTCCAATATAATATAATCATATAATTTTTACAGTTTTACATTTTTGCTACATTTTGTTTACATTTTTAAATGTAAAGTAAAATATTTTTTTCTCCACATTTACTGATCATTTGTATGACAGCTATATGATATAGTCGTCCAATTCTTATGAAATTTACAACAAAATTCTCAAAAAATATGAACCACTAGTATTAAAAAGTAGAAGAAATTATGTTGAAAACTGACAGTGCTATAATTTTTTTTCTGAAAATTTCACGACCGTTCGTATGGCAGCTATATAATATAGTAGTCCGATTTTTATAAAATTTAATCTAAAAATCTGAATCGATGTATAAAGCTTATAACCGAGAGTTTATCAAGATATGTTAAAAAAGAGTGAAGTTATAATTTTTTTTCTACAAATTCACGGATCGTTTGTATGGCAGCTATATGATATAGTCGTCCGATCTGGCTCGTTCCGACATATGCACGAGTGAGAGTATATAGGAGACTAACTGCAAAGTTTCATTCAGATAGCTTTAAAACTGAGGGACTAGTTTGCGTAGAAACGGACAGACAGACAGACGGACAGACGGACAGACGGACAGACGGACATGGCTAGATCGACTCGGCTGTTGATGCTGATCAAGAATATATATACTTTATAGGGTCGGAGATGATTCCTTCACTGCGTTGCAAACTTCTGACTGAAATTATAATACCCTGCAAGGGTATAAAAATCATGCATGTCTTATCATTAAATTTTCCATAATAAGGGGGAAACTCATTGCTAAAATACTGCCCGAAACAAAGAAAGCTTAAATAGATTGATAAAGGGGAAATAAATTTGAGCAGCGAAATCTTGCATACTTTTTCATTAGCGATGTATTACTCATATGAACACATCCGTCTTAATTAAAATCTGTGAACTCTGAGCTTACGGCATATTTATATAGATTCAGTGTCAACATTTTACCAGGAGATCCGCTTACCACATCTTCCCATCCATATTGAGTGCGATATTTGGTCTCCCAACCTCGCCAAAAGCTATGTTTCTGGTATGGAACCAGTTTGCTTTTGTAGACCGCATGTGAGTAGGTCACCAGGGCTGAGGTGGGGCAAACGTTTGGTCCATAAGCCTGAATCCCTTCAGAGTGGGAAACTACCAAGAGGGTGAGGCCAAGCCACAGTCCGGGTAACTGGGACATGTCGGGGATTTTGCTGCGAAAAATAAGTACGATTCCGGCACAGCTATCTTTAAGAGTTCCGCTCAACGTTCCGAATCCAACTGAGCTCTCCGTCTGGAACATTCCCATTGTAGTCTCTCCCTGTAGACTGCATCCGTTGAGCTTGAGATAAACTAGACTTTCGTACTTGCGAATATTAAAGCTTTTGTTTGAAAGCAATTTGTATATCCTGGTTTTGGATTTTAGCTCCCCTTCCTAGAAATAGTAGAACCTCAAAAACAACCAATTTTCCCTTGGCTAAGAAATCAAAAATAAACCTACATATAAAGAATTTTCATAACGTATTATATATTTCATTGAAAAACTTGACTTTCCTGGTGCGCCACAAATTGCGTATTGCGTATTGAAAAGTCTTTTTGTGTGGCCTTGATCCCACAAAAATGTGTTTCTTCTTCTTTGAGTTACAGATAATTACACTTTTTCAAAGGCAGTGCATGACGCAAAGGCTTATCAAGGAAATGTTTGTGCGAGTATAAATGAGCAAAGCTTTTGTTTTCATATCAATGTAATATCAACTTTTAAGTTATACTAATTTCTCTTTTGAGGATATACACTTGGAAAAACTCCAGCAACTCTATACTTATTATTTAAATGCGGTTCAAAGGTAGGGTTCGTTACCTTTCCCTTAAAAAATGTTTGCTTAGTACTATTGTGGAAATTTGCTATGTAGTGACCAACTATATTTTTAAATCAGGATAATTGAAAATAAAACGAGTTTTTGAAGTAAGAATTATATAGAATTGTAGTAGGAAGTTTGCCACGCAGTGATTTAGTCATTTCCTTCACTATAAAATATATCTGACTATAAATATATCGAGCAGGAAAAGTCGATATAATAATTCGATAATAATTTAGGTATTAGTGAAAATTATTTTATTTTCAAATTTAGTGATGTTCTGCTCTTTTGCTGTTCTGCAAATTTTCATTATTTTTTCTCATCCAACTTTTATTCTGACTCTGAAAATCTTTTAACGACACGATAATTTTAATATTTGAAAGTTCATTTATCTTTTTGTCAAACAAGACAAAAATGAAGAATCAGTTCTGCCACATTGAAAATTAGCTATTGCTATTTTCATAGTCATTGTTATTTTATTGATAATGGTATTATATTGGTTTTAAAGTTTTGTTATTTTAAAACACAATGTATTCAATAATTTCTTGTTTCTATCCATCGTCTCATGAGCATGACCATTTACTTAGTTTTTTGTTCTATTAAGTTGTATAATATCGATAGTTCTGAGTCAAAACGAAGTGCAAAATGAATACAAATCTTTAAAAATCATTTTGGCGGCAGTACAGTAAGGGGGTAAAAGCAACAATTATAAGTATATATTATATTATAAGTAAATCTTAATCAAATGTATAAAACACTTACTTTGATTTTCTTTTTAATTGTCACAATGCCACTGTGCTGCTCAATGAATAAAAATTTGTGAGGCTGCTTGATAGTAATTTTTCAAACACCAACAATTAAAAAGCGTTTATAAACAATTGATCTAGTCGAAACTTCAAACTGCTAATATATTAAATTCCCAATGTATCGTAAGAAATATCACCTTTGAAAACTTGTCGACATCATTCCCCATTCCGTTTACTTTGTTGTGAAATATTTTATAAAGTAATTGCCGGACACGGAAAATATATGTGCAGCCAAGAGCTTCAAAAATAGAAATAGATCTGTGTAATTGTACAACAAAGTAATTAATCGTATTTAACAGATAACAATGGCCAGAATGGAACGACAAGCGAAATCGCTCAAGACACTCACTTGCAATTCAATGTTAAGGATCTCAACTTGCGTGGACTGCACTTGGACTCGAATCGCAATCTCCGGGGCTAATGTTCTCCCCGTCTTTGGGTTCATTAAACACATATACCACATGGGTATCTGTCCCACATAAAAGGCGATAGGCGGAGGAATATACAGAACGATAAGCGGGCAAGTCCGCGCTGCTCGTCCATCGGATCCATTGGAGGCCGATCGCTTGATCATTTGCCAAGTGGTTTCCCAAGTGAGCAGTCGCCCCCGGTCGTCATTCAAGTATTATTCCCAGGATCACAAGGGAATATGTGGTCCCTTTATTTGGTATTATTAGCTTGTGTAGGACTACAGGTTCAGGCATGTGTCGAGCGCGTCCCGTGAGTACACATTCTGCGGATTTTAAACCGACTTTCACTAACTAAGCAAACCCTTTCCGAAACTCAAGAATGGTGAAAATGCGCGGTACGTTGGTGACAATGAGAAAGAACCAAAATATGGCCAACTGCACTGGGAATTGCGGGTCCTTGGTGGGCAGGACTAGAACCGAGGTGAGTCAAATGAAGCTGAGATTGAGAATTAGAGAATTTGTCTTAGTCTTAATCAAAAGGACTTACAAAGACTTGGAATTACTTGGAATTTCAATTCTGATTTGAGAAGTGAAATATTTATTAAATACTAAATAATAATACTAATACTATTTATTAAAGCCTTTAAAAATCGATGCAGATACGACGGTAATTATGTGCATTTAAAATTATCTATTTAAAAATGTTTGTGTTGAAACGGGATTCTAAAACAAGAAAAGAAGTAACTCAGCATTTTAAGTCTGACGCCAAAAACTTGTTTTATGTTAATGCCATTTTTGTTTCAATACAGTTTTAAATAGAAAAAAAAAAATTAAATGATTTATTAAATAAAAAAAATTATGTTTTATATAATTTTTGATTTAAATTTCTAAAGGAAATTAAAAGAGCGTGCTTGAAAAGCATTTAAATATTAATAAATATTAAACAACAATGTTGTTGTTGTTAAATGAATTATTAAATAAAAAAAATTATGTTTTATATAATTTTTGATTTAAATATCTCAAAGAAATTAAAAGAGCGTGCTTGAAAAGCATTTAAATATTAATAAATATTAAACAACAACATTGTTGTTTCAAGTCGAAACCAGTAACAGGCTCAATAAGTATTATTATTAAAAAAAAATAGATTTCAGAAAAAAAAAACCAGTTCCTGTCAATTACTGCTTAAAATACGGCAGTATTTAAAGCCAAAAAAATACAATATCTTAAATGCAGATATGAGGCAAAGGACCAAAGTAATGTAGATTTTTACGTTTTGTCTTTTACCAAAATTTCATTAAGTTAAAACCATAATATTTAATGAGCAACAAAATGCGAGCGAAATGCGAGTATCGGGAAAAGAACTAAATTATCAAGATTTATGCGTTTCTTCACTACAGTCTTTTACTACAATTTTCAAAATCAAAACCATAATATTTAACTTTAAAAACAATAGTTAAAAATTTAATCTTTGTGTTTTATGTTTTGATTATATCCTTTCTACCTCTTTTCTGCAGACTTATTTGTCGTACGAAGAAATTTGCTGCGATGGCTACAAGCGCAATGAAGCAGAGTTAGTATCCTTACAAATAATTATCCGTGATCAATTTATGTGACAGAGTGTCTTTCCGCCGTAGTGAGTGCACGCCCCAGTGCAAGGATTGCGGAGCTGGAATCTGCCTGGCGCCCAATGAGTGCTTGTGCCGCAAAGGATACTCGAATCGCCGGGATCGCAGCCACTGCGAGCCGGAGTGCAGCGAGTCCTGCGAGAACGGCAGCTGCGTGGCTCCGGACGAGTGCCAGTGTCTCCCTGGCTACCAGTTTGTGAACGGTTCCAGGACAGTGTGCGAGCCGGTCTGCTCGGAGGACTGCGCCCACGGACACTGCGCGGAGGGTGGCAAGTGTGTGTGCAACGTCGGCTACCAGCGGGACGAGAAGCTGAGGAAGTGCGTGCCGATCTGCCAGGACGCCTGCCTCCGCGGCGACTGTGTGTCCCCGAACGAGTGCAAGTGCCACGCCGGCCATACACCGCGTCTGGGCCAACCCTGGAAGTGCGACCCAATCTGCTCGAGCGGCTGCGCCAACGGGAACTGCCTGGAGCCCGAGGAGTGCCACTGCAAGGTCGGCTACAACCACACGGACGACACCCTCGCCTCCGGCTGCCAGGCGGTGTGCAAGCCGGCCTGCGTGAACGGAACCTGCATCTCACCCGGGCAGTGTGCCTGCTCCGAGGGCCACATCTACGCCGATGGCTCCCGCAACGTGTGCGTGCCCAGTTGCCGTTCTGGCTGCGAGAACGGCTTCTGCAGCTCTCCCGGGCGATGCGAGTGCCATGGGGGCTTCGTGAAGACCTCCCAGCACCGGTGCTCGCCCATCTGTCAGTCGGGATGCGGGGCCAACTCCCGCTGCACCGCTCCCGATACATGCACCTGCGATCCGGGCTATGCCTTCGTCAACGGAAGCTCCACCGAGTGTGAACCCTACTGTCCGAGGAGCTGCCGGAACGGAATCTGCAGCAGTCCTGGGACGTGTACCTGCCTGGAGGGGTACACGGTAAGAAATAAAAGAAAACGGATCATTTTATTTCTTAAATTTAAATATAATTATACTTCTTTCGTAACTAATAATTTATGTTATCCATTCCTACCAGGCGCTGCTCTCGTTCTACTGCATCCCCATCTGCTCAAAGTCCTGTCTGCACGGCAGCTGCGTGTCGCCCAACGAGTGCCGCTGCTTCACCGGCTACCGACCCAGTGCCGTCCTGGGATCGAGTGTCTGCGAACCGATCTGCAGCCAGGACTGTGGGCACGGCCGCTGCATCGCCCCGGAGATCTGCCAGTGCGATGCGGGATACGCCAGGCGCTGGCCCCTGGGCCCCTGCGAGCCGCACTGTCCGCAAAAGTGCGTGAACAGCCACTGCGTGGGTTCGGGCCAGTGCCGCTGCTACGAGGGCTACAAGCTCCGGACGGGCTCCGCCTCCATCTGCGACCCAGTTTGCTCGCCCGGCTGCATCAACGGCACCTGCGTGGAGCCCAACACCTGCGCCTGCCTGGCGGGCTTCGAGGACACCAGGGTGCCGTACCAGTGCGTCCCCACGTGCCGGCCCAGATGCGAGAACGGACTGTGCACGGCCCCCGGACGATGTGAATGCAATCCCGGCCACCTGGTGGTCAATGCCAGCGAGCCGAACTCCTGCAGACCCCAGTGCTCGAAGCAGTGCGTGAATGCCGAGTGCCTGGCGCCGGAGAAGTGCGTCTGCCTGCCCGGCTACCAGATGATGTCCGGCAGCATCAGTGAGTGCGAGCCGGTGTGCTCCAAGGGCTGTCGCTTTGGCCAGGAGTGCACAGCTCCGGACACGTGCGAAGGCATTAGCTCCTTTGTCAGCTCTTCCCAGACAGGACACTTGGCCTTCCACTGGACCATGTTCGTGCTGGCCATCCTGCTCTGCCTGGCCCTGGTAATGACGCCCCTGCTGGTCATCCGGGAGCTGCAGCGCCGTCGCCGTGAAGGCGACAAGCAGAGGGCTCACCTCATCGAGAACCCCTCCTACGGTGTGGTGCTGGCCAACAGCGAGGATGCCGCCAGCGAGCAGGCAATAGGTTTGGGGGACTAATCCCGCAATGACAGGAACCATAGACTAAATCAATCACAAAGTTCTCAATCTTACTGCTGGCTTCGCAGCTTCAATTCTAGAAAAATTGGTATTAGGTAAAGCTCAGAAAACTCTAAAAAGTGAAATATTTAGTACTATTTGGCAGCTCAAATTCATAATGAAAGAGTTTTTCTTTTTTTATTTCTGTAAATAAGAAGACCAGCTGTGAGAATAACCCATGGCTTTCGCAATCAAAAGACAGTCTTATATGTGAATGTTATTTAATTCGAATGTTTATGGCCTGGTTTTGCGTGTAATCGTCTCGTTTCACTCAAGGTATACACCGATGAATGCTTGGCATCATCGAACATAATACACACATGTATAAATAAATCTATATATTTACGCCTAACATGTACGGTTAAGAGTTAAGAATGCCATCTAATATAATAAGTTATACATAATACTTTGTGTCAACTTCGGCCAGTTTCCCATGTAAAACTTCAATATATCATTTTGTCAATGAGAAAATTAAATACATTGGTACGCTCTCATAAATAAATCATCAAAACTGAGAAGGTCTTTGTCGTGAATTGGGAGAAACTGGGCCGCAGACTCGTCTCCTTAAAGCTGTGTCGTCCTGTTGGGTTTTGTGAGACTTCTAATTGGTTGACTGCAACCTGCTGCAACTTAACAAATTGACTACTTAACGCTACAAATATATATATGAAGCAGATTCCCAGTGGGGCTTCTGCATGCTTTGTGTCTTACTAGCCTAGGTGTCATATTCTCCCGCCCGCATACAATCTACGAACACAGTCAGCTTTCCTCCTGTTCCCGCTTCCCTACAGAAAGGTCTCCCTGTTGGCTCTGCGCGTGCCTCGCCAGCCGTAGTCCCACCATCATGGCGGGGCGTCATTGGGATCGGGCGGTGGCTTCGCCGGCTGCAGCACCACTGGTGGTGGTGGTGAGGGTGAGGGTGCTAGCGATGTTGGTGCAATGAGGAAGCCGCTGGCTGCTCCTGGCAGTGGCATGCCCAGGAAACTGGGCGCTCCCGTATTGGCGGAGTCGCCGTCCTCCATAATCACCGAGCTGTCAGCTGCCGAGGGAATGGTGGGCAAAAATCGCACTCCCAGGCGGGGAGGCGAGGAGTCCTCCTCCTCCTGGACCGCCTCCTGGCGCACAAGTCTCGGCTTAACTGCATCCAGTTGGGCCTTGCCGTTGTGGGCTTTAAAAATTGCATTGTACTATTATAGGAAATCAAAAAGGAGCCTTAGTACTCACCTATGATGGAGGGCAGGGGCGTGCTGCTGCCAGCACTAGAGCGGGAGAGACGGAAGGTCGAGGTGCTGGCGGTGGTGGCCGAGGCGGAGGAGTCGTTCCTCGAGCTGGACAGGTTCGAGTCCTGTGACGTCTTGCGGGTTATCAGCCAGGCAGAGTGTCGCCTCCGGCCGTGGCCGCCGCCGTGCGGATAGCCGTGTGGCTCGAGCATCTTCAGCGGCATGCTGCAGTTGCCAGGCGGCACGGGGGCCGAGGAGGGTGGTCCGTGTCGCCAGCTGGAGGAGCGCGAGCTGCAGAAGTTCTCGCTGGAGATGGAGCTGGCACGGTTCTGGCGCTGCTGACGCAGCTCGGCGAACTGGTACTGGTACGGATTGGCCGCCGCGGCGGTGTATGCCCGCTGGCGACGCGGCTGCGGCTGGCGTCGCTGCTTGCGGCGTCGCCGACGGTCGCCGCAGCAGAAGGACCGCAGGCGCTGCCACAGGCTGGGCGTCTGCTCCATCTTGTGCCAGTTGGGCATCTCGCTGGGCAGCATCCTCAGGCAGCGGCAGCCCGGCGGATGGGCAACGGCCGCAGCGGGCAGCAGGGGCGGCGGCAGTTCACCTCTTTTGGTGCGAGCCACTGCCCCCCTGGCTCCGCCCTGTCCGTGTCCTCCCCCGCCTCCTCCCACCACCCGGGACTCCTCGAAGTGCTTGCACAGGGTCACGCAGTCCTTCTTGAACTGCTTGGTCATGATGGCGTAGAGGAAGGGGTTGCAGCAGCTGTTTAGGGGCAGCACGAACACGGTGAAGATCTTGGCCTGCTCCAGGGAAATGAGTTGCAGCCCGAAGATGGCCGTGATGGAGAAGAAGGCTATCGGCGACCAGCAGAGGAAGTCGGTGAAGACCAGGAGGGCCATCCGCTTGGCTATCCGCGAGTCGTTCGTGTTCCAGGCCTGGCTACCCCGGATGGCCCAGTACATCTTCAGGTAGCAGCCCATTAGCGTGAGGAAGGCGCAGCCGTTGATGAACATCAGCGAGACCACGTAGGTCAGGCTGGCGGGACCCGTCGTGGTCTCGAAAGGCAGGCACACGGCGAACTTCCTGTAGTCAGAGACCCCCAGTAGAGGCATCAGGGCCATGATCAGGGCGAAGACCCAGCCCACGCTCATAATGTAGCCCGCCTGCCGCAGGGACAGCCTCTTGTTGAGGTGAATGGCATGGGTGATGGCGTAGTTTCGCTCCAAAGTGATCACCGCCAGCGTGTACACGGACAACTCCGAGCTGAGCACCGCCAGGAAGCCGGACAGCTGACACAGCAACGACATCTGCCAGGGAATGGCGAATATGCGGAACTCCCCTAGGGTCGCCGCATCCACAATGGCTAGGATGCCCAGGTAAATGCCCATAAAGAAGTCGGCGGCCGCCAGGTTGCAGACCAGGAACCGCGGCACATCCATCTTCGAGCGCGAACACAGCAGCACAAACACAACAGTGCCATTGCCCAGAAGGGCCAGCAAAAAGACCACCCACACTCCGCAGCGCAGGGTCCACCAATCGAAGAGATCGGCGCAGGGTAGAAAGGGTCCCGGCATTGGCAGGCACTGAACCGAGCCCGGCTGGAAGTCCTCGACGGACATGCCCGAGAACAGGCCGGTCCCGAAGCCATAGCCCGTGGCCGGACCGCTCACGTCGTGCTCCTCAAAGTACTCCTCCATGAAGCTGGTGGCGACTTGGCCTCCGTTCTGTGACTGCAGCTGATCCTCGTTGAAGTTGGCTGCCGCCTCCCAGGGATCGTGCATGGTGGCCCCTAGCTGCTTACTAAGATTATCTGCAATGAAATTGAAAGCTTGACTTTAAGAAGATACTTTAAGATTCAGAATACCCACGCATTTGGGGCCAGATGTTCATCATGCTGTTGTTCCACAGCGTCATATCGAACTCGGCGTCGGAGGGAAAGAGCACAGCTTCCTGAACCTGGGAGGTTTTCCTCTGAGCGGACATCGCCACCAAGGGCAGGAAGGCGCAGCAGTGGTAGGCATACGAGAGGATCAGCGTCTGGATGCGTGGAAAGGTGTCCGGTGGGGGGAAATCCCTCAGCTTTGGGTTGTTGAAGGTCTTTAAGTGGAGCAGGGCCCTCAGTCCTGACTCGGGCAGCTCGGGAAACACGTTGTTCCCCAAATTGAGATCCTCAAGTGCTGTGAAGCCAGCGAAGGCTTCCTTGTGAATATAGGAGATTTCATTCCCCTCCAAGTCGCTGTAAATAACAAAAACTGTTATTGTTTTTGCATATTTTTCGTTGGTTATAACGCACAGCAGCTGGAGCTTGGGGATGCCGTGGAAGGCGTCTTGGGGCAAAGCCTTGATGCGGTTGTACGATAGCAAAAGATCGTGCAACTGCTTCAGGCCGTTGAAGGGCTTCCCCTGAATCGTCTCAATTTGATTGCTGGATAGATCTCTACAAAGAAATGTCTTATTTAGAATGACTGAGTATGTAAGAGGTTTATCGATACTCACAACAGCCTTAAGTCTCTGCAGCTACTTAAATTTGGGATGCGTTTCAGGGAATTGGTTTTAAGTTCTCTGTAAATACAAGAAAGAAATTAATTTTTTATTAAGAAGTTCTTAATACTTCTATCTAATTCGAAAAGAATTTAAACGTACAAACTCTTCAGTCTTGGTGTTTGACGGCATAGATTCGCTGGCACCTCCTGAATGCCGGCGCGATCCAGTTTGAGTATTTCCAGGGCGTGGCAGGCCTCTAGCTCTGGAAACGAGCGCAAGGTTCGCACATCCGATAGAGTCCTAAGGAAAAGGTGCTTTAGCATCAGATTTTGCGCTTTGACCCACTGAGCTGTGGCAAATAGGTAAGAGATACTCACAGCTTTCTCAGCTTGGTCATTCCTCGAAAGGCTCCGGTGGAAATGGTCGACAGGGGATTGGCTCTCATGTCCAGCATTTGCATGCTCCTCGGCAGCTCCGTGTCGTTTATCCAGCGCAGTCGATTGCTGGTGATGGAACTGGCGGAAATGGGAGTGGAAGAGGGGAAAGCTTAATAAAAACGTTTATCCAATGCCAAGAAAAGTATCTTTCGGATACACACTGCTGGCAAGTGGCACTCGGATGCAGCTGCATTTAAAAGTCAAGTCTCACAAACACGCCGACAAAGCCAAAAATAAACTGTGACACGAGCACACTTTTGGGCGCTCATATTGTTAACGTCTTTTGGTTTTTCTTGGCACACATTTGGGGGGAAATGCAACTGCGCAGAACGAATCTAATATCAATATCAAATGCATCCAAACTGTTCTATATTTACCATTTATTTTTGATTTAGGAATTGAATTTCTTGTAAATAAAGGCTGGGATCGGATGGCACGCAGTTCAAAAACAAGAAAGACGATAATACAACTGACTTCTCACAGTAACCTCGCCGCAAACAATATCATTCTGTTTATCTCGCCAAGTTTGTGGCATCGCCTTCGACTGGCTGCCATTCTTTGCTCAGCGAAGTCAACAGAACGCAGACACTTACTTAGGGTTCTTAATCCTTTTAAATTTAATTTTTTGTTTGTGCCACACACATGGCGAGGAAACGGACGGATTTGGCCTTCTCTCCCGTACAATTTCACTCTCCAGCGTAATACCCCAATCATGGATGCAATGGCTCCGCAGATGCAGCACAGCGTGGCTTTTATCGCAACATTTAACATGCTCATAATTATCCTGTTTACCAGAAATTGAATTTCCTTGGGGAGTTCTTGCCATTGCAAACGATGTCAGCATTGCTGTGACAGTTGCCGCGGACTGTGGTCTTGCCACTGGGGCATCTCGCATCTCAAGGAAGAGGAGCGTGCGACAAAAACAAGATGCAACTGCAGTCCTCGATTCTCGGCCGGCAACTTATTGGAGGAAACTATGCTGGGTAGCGGCCATAAATTCGCCAAGTAATGATGCGTTATGATTTTTGGCTTCCCCCTGCCTGACGCTAGGAAATGTTGCGGCAAATCAACAACATCGGTTGCAGTTCCAATGGGTCCCCACTCTCTCCTTGGGCTTATCGTGCTCGACCACCTGAATTTGTATTTATTTTATATACTTACAGCTCCTGCAGCTGCGACAATTTGCTGAGTCCCTCGGGCAGACTGCTTATTAAATTATCATCCAGCTCCCTGCAACGGAAAAGAGTAAACGATGTTTGAACTATATTTCCTGATTTCGATTATAGAAATTGAGTTGCAAATTTCGGTCTCGCATTTCCTTTTCTGAAAAAAATCACAGCTATTTGCATGACTTTGTTTGGGGTCAGTTCTGCTACGTGACAGCACGTAGTCCAAGGCGCGGGTCCTGCGTTTCGCATTGCGAGGGTCCTGGCATCTAAATTTATGCGTGAACATAAAGTTTGCGGGAATTCATAATAAACTACATTGATTTCAATTATTTGTTAACATATAATGTAAATCCGAGAAAAAATATATAAAATTTAAATTGATAAGTTGGAAAAGCAAAAGGATAAAGTTATTTAGTAAGGTTAGTTTCTATAATGTGTCAATGTCTCCAAATCTTAAATTAGACAAACTCTCCTGTTTCACTCATTAAGACTCATTACAACTAACTTAAAACCGCACATATTTAATATAAAATTTTAGTCTTTATGTTTAAAGATTCTTTGGTTTCTTGTATGACAAAAAGTAGAGATAATATTAAATTTCCTATGTTTAATCTTAAACACCTTTGTTGGCAACTTCGATAACTCTTTTATAGGCAAAGTGGTGGCGGCAAAGAACAGATGCTCTCGCCACCAACTTTCCATATCATTTTCCCCCCTTATTTCCATTTATGACCCACTCTAACTCTCTTTTGGTGGTTAGAGGTATTGCATCCATAAATCTGGAAGCAAATGCAGGAATGCACACGGAAAATGTTACCCATTCTTCGCAAACGTTTAGATTTACGCGATGCACGGCGAGTGCTTTCACTTTCGCCTGATGCATTCCTCGTGTGTCGCCCTCCTTAGCCTCCTCCCTGGGAAAGAGAATGGGACTCCGTCAGCCACAACATAAATTTGCATATTTGTCTGCTGCCCTGCGGTGGGCGGTACATTTCGGGGTGGGCCGAGAAGGAAGCGAAGCGGTTTTATGGGCACGCGGGGGCGTGCAGCGCAAAAGCCAAAAATTTGCGGTAAACAGCAGCGCTGAACGTCAACGCTGGCGACGACAGTTTAAGCTGTCGGAACTGAACCCAAACTGAACCCAACTGAGCTGAACTCAACTCACCGAGCGGCGGTGCAAAAAAGGGAACCAAACTTTTGCACGCTTTTGCTGCGAAATTGAAATTTATTCGAGCCATGGCCGCAAAACGGATAAACACCATTTTCACTTGCCACTTGCTCTTGCTTCAAGTTGCATCGGTTTTTTCATATTCTATGCTATGCAGGGTATTCTACATTTTACCATGATTTTGGTGCACTTTACAAATATAGGTAAAGTATACAAATATACTAGAGATCATGATCTATTTAATTTGACGAAACATGCCTAATAAAAATTAAGAGCACATTTGAAATATTTGAAAATTAAAAACTGGGACACACAATTGAACCATTTCTGAACTTTTGTTTAGTTTTTTCTTAGACTTTTGGGTAATTTTTGTTGTACTTTGATTTTCTTTTAGAAAAACTATCCTTTCATAGTAGTAGTAGGTAATAATAGAGAGATAATAAATAAAAATATTTATATAAATCAGTATAAATAATACATTTATCTCGCTTTAATAATGGATATATGAAATATGCAAAGGAAGAGTAGTGTCAATAACCAAGATCTAGAAACAACAAAAAAGTAAGCCTCTTACTATTTTACTATGTTTATGCGATAAAATATAATGAATTCCTGAGTACGTGAACTCAAAACCTTCCTGGTTTATGCGACAAACTTGACAGTATTTACGGTTTTTTTTTAACTTATTGATATAACTGCTTGGCATTGCCCTTTGCTGTATTTCTGCCGAATTCGTGATCATCATTCTTGTGTTCCATAATACATGAATTGGTATTTATAAACAAACTTCTTTATAGCGAACTTCTTGCACTGAAATCATGAGTTCTCTACCGCATAAACAGGAAATATAAGACTACAGCTACCATAAAAACCTAGCTCTTTTTTAATATATCGAAAATAACTTGTTAGTTGTTCCTGAATCTAAAATATATAAAAAGAAATGATGAATAATTAAGATGTAACGATTTTTTACATTGAACCATAATTTAAGAGTTTTTTCTTAAAAATGTATTTTTCAATCAATAATAATAGAGAATTAAGCCTTCGACTCTATCGTTCCTGTTGAAAAAAATCGCTCTTCTATTTGATATCAATTGGAGTTTCAAGGCGCCCTGGTGTCAGTGGGTTTAGGCCGTGTCTCTTCGGCTCATGTGGCGTTTGTGTTTCCGGGATGCAGTGCTTAAAGTATTCAAAGTTATCGCATGTGGTTGTTGCTACTTACAAAACTTTTAAAGCAGTTAAATTTTTCAGAGCACCAGCGGAGATTTTCATGATTTGATTTCGCTTCAGCAAACTGCGAAGGGAAAGAAGATAAATGCTTAAACTTACAGTGGCTGGGAGACCTCAACTACTTACAGGACGATCAAGTTTGGCATTCGTGGAAAGTCCTCGTCGTTTATTATTGTCAACAAATTGCTGCCCAAATTGCTGTCGATGGTTAAAGTGGGGTGAAAGACAAAAATTATGAGCAATCGCCAGACTTTATGATTCCTTAACTTTCATTTAACTCAATGCTTTTTTATGGCTCGAGTGGGTTTATAGATTAAAAATGGAAATATACTTGGGATGTCGGAAGTTACAGGGTCAATGTACTTGAAAAACATGCACATAAAATTATTGTTATTGGCAATGGTTTGTTTATATGGGTTTCACCGCTCAGTCACTAAGGACAAACAGTTGTTCATGCAATTTGATTTAATGAATTCCATGAAATATAACATTTAAAAGGTTAGGAAGAGATCGAAGTAGTACTCCTTTCCTTTTCAACAGATAAATACTCACATAATTTAAAATTAGGAATTAATAAACTAAAGAGCTTGCTTGATGCAAAAATTAAGCAAAAACACATATAATTCATTGGTTATTGTACAAATCGAATATAGTTTGATGCGTCAGCAGCAGCAGGGATTATAACATTAAGCATTCGCCAATTGGGTTTTCATGGGGTTACAAATTTCGAGGAGCATGCAGGACAAGATGATCCATGAATACTGTTAAAACTCGAGTTGGAACAAGTCAAGGGGCTCACAGTGCTTCGAGGGTTCTGAGTCCTGCCAGTGCGTTCGTGGGAATGCGGTAGAAGAGGTTGCCTTCCAGGCGCAAGGTGCGAAGTTTCTGCAGGTGGCCCAGGCAGTCCCCGTCCAGGCTGACCAGGGCGTTGCCATTCAGTTGGCTGCGTTCAAGCCATTACCCAGTGTCCAAATTAAAGGGGCAAAAAATAGATAACTTAGAGAGAGGTGCGGGGAGGGGCGAATAATATAGGAAAATAGCGTGTGATTGCGCGGCGAGTGCAGATGTGTTTGTGGACGGCGGCAGTGGGTCTGCGTGGAAGCAAACAAATTCATCCTGCCTGCGAGGGTCCTGCTCCACTCCTCCGTCTTTGCGGCGTTATCCTCGGCTAACGGCAATGCTTAGAAGCAAACATCAACATCAACTTCAACGTCCACGTACACTCACAGACACAAACACACACCGAGGGCTGTATTTATTTTTGAACACTTTGCGGTGCATACTTACAGGCTGGTCAGCTGGGCGAGTCCTTGGAACGACTGCGAGGGCAGGGACTTGAGGCCGCAGTTCTGCAGGCTCAAACGTTTCAATTTCGCCAAGCCGTAGAATGCATTGGGATCCATATTAATGATGCTATTGTCGGACAAAGTTCTGCAAATAAACCTTCCTTTGGTCAACAATATAATACGTAAAGCGGGGCCGGATAGCCGGCATAAAGCCAAGCTAGAGTCGAGTGTCGTCGGCCAACGTGCAGGAAATTGCAAGGATAGCACAGTCAGGAGTAATTAATCGTGCCAACTCGCTGAAATATACAGCGTAATCAAGTAATTTATATTGCCAAGGACCTGCGGTTCGGGGCTGCGGCCTGGTCAGGGTCGGGTCGTCCGTTGACCGCTGTGATTTTTTGCGGGCGGCTTCGCTGTGAAATTGAATAATGAGTTGCCCGCCCGTCGAAGCCAACTTTGGCTGTTGAAATGACGAAAGTTTGTGTGCTGTCATATTTTGTGCTCTTGTTGTTCGATGTCCGAGTCCGACACAGATTAAAATGGTGAAGTTTGCGGGTTCTAAAACACCCCAAGGGAGTTGCGAGTTTTTCAGACTTTACTGCAGTTTCGGGGGGAAGGGAAGGATTATCTCGGCAATTTGAACTGGTAAGCTTGTTATTAATTAAAGAGACCTCAAAACTGACATAGTGGACCCTACTCCCGTGCTTCATATAAGCTGCTCAATCCCATATACTTACAGCTCCTCCAGATTCGGCACCATGAAGAATGAGTTCGCCTCCAGCTTGGTTAAGTTGTTGTTTCCCAAATCTCTGTTGTGGAAACGAATGACAGAAACAAAACAATAAGCAAATTAATAACTTTATTGAACCGTTCCGGATGCCAACAATTCATCCATCAATAGAAGGCATTTGCTATTGCCATGAATATGAAACGAGGCTTAAACGATGCCAAAACACATCAGTGGGGCTGAAGGGGCTAAAGGGGCTGAAGAATGTGTAAATCTCAGTGGGCCATCAATCAACTTGGAAATGGCATAAAAGCATATTGAGCCAACCGGCGGAAAATTGCATAAAAATGAAGATGAACTGCCTGGCAGGGTCCCAGTAATTCGGAAAATACCGGCATCTCAATTGAAAACTTTTGGCAAGGACAGCGGATTCGTTGTGGTCCGGCCTACAAGTGATCTTAATAGCTTATGACTCGAGCCCCTGAGCGATGCGTTAATTAATAAATTATTTATTTATTTATGGACCGTTCGAGTTGGCCATTAATCAGCCGAAACTTTGGCTAAGCCAAAAGCGGTTCCCAACTCCTTTGCGAGTGCCCGTCGGCGGCAAGAAAACGTGACTCACATACGTGAGCAGTCACTGCAGCGCTGACGCTGTGACAGTGACGGTGACGATGACGGTGATTGCGAAACGCTGCACAACGTGGCGTATGTGTAATTAGATTAAACCGCATGCCCAAATCGTCTGCCTCCGAATCGGAGCAAAGACTGCGAAATTGAGTTGTAATTATGCGATTCGAGGCATTCCAGCAGCGGAAAATGATCCAATTCCTTTGCGCGTTTAAGTCAGCTTAATCGCTCAATAATGGTAAGTTTTGGAATTATTAATCGATGGAATTAAAAGACTAAGGTTGGCACTTGGTGAGGGCAATTTATGGAAAATTAAGGGTCGTAGTTTCACATAAACTTAACATAAGCAAATGTAGACTGAATATCATAAGATATTAAGAATTTTAACTACATTTTTCTTTAAGCTGAATAGTCTTTAAATTTTTAGTAATTTCTGATCTATGTAATTTTCTCTGAATTGTATTATAAACAAAGCTAAGCTATTTTCTTAAAAAACGAAATAGTTTCTTAATTGAAACCAGAAGGATAACCGAATTAATTCAGGTCCATTAAAGTTGAATATAAAATAAGTTTGTGTTTCATAGGTAGCTCTTCGTAACTTATTAAATCTTAAAGAAAATCAAATCAGTTACTTGAAAATGTAAAATACTGAATGAATACCAATATTTATTATTCTTTTAAACCAAATTTTTAAGTTATCTGTAAATATGTAGTTCTTACTCTACGATCAATTAAGCATATACTGAATATTTTTTTCCCTTTTTAAAACTTGTAATACCGTTAACATTTAGATAAATGTTTAAAGTAGATACAATACATTTGGTTTATTTGAGAGAAATGAATTTATCTACTTATTAAGCTTTGATTTGATATACCCTTCCTATAAGGCTTTAACATTTTATTATATCAAAAAAGAACTATGTCCGAACTATTTTGATTTAAAAAAAAAATCATTAGAAAACTCTCTAATTCTAATTCTAATTAATCAGAACTTAGGGAGACGTCTGATATCCTTAAAGTTGTACAGCATCAGCTAACGAATTTAGAATTAATCATTAAATATTATAAAATGTATATGTCGGTTCTAGAAAATAAGAAGTATAATCAAAATAAAGCTTTATAAATATGGTATGTTCCTTTTTCTATAAAGAAATTAATTTAATTTATTTTTTTATTGTTTGTTTGTTTGTTTTTCATTGAAAAATTGTTAACACATACTTCAAGCATCAGCTCATTTTCCTACTCATAATCATATTTTCTGGCAATTGTAAATTTGTAGAAATCTCTTAGAATTTACCGTATTTATTATTGGCTATACTCACAGGACGATCACCTCGCCGGGCAGGTTGACGGGCACTGCCAGGATGCCGATGCCGCGGCAGCTGAGCCGCAGGCTTTCCAGGCTCCCGCTGCACTGGCAGTGCTTCTGCTGCCACCGCTCGCAGACCGCGTGCAGCGTGCGCTTGCCGCCGGTCACGTCGCTCGCTGCGGTGGCGGACACCTGACTGCCGTGGTACTCCTGCAGGGACTTCTCGTAGAGGATCTGGGCCTCCCGTTCGGGATCGGCCGACGGCAGCATGACGTTCTCCCTGATGCCCGCGGGCGTGGCAGGGCTCGCTGGGGGGGCTGTTGTGTTCACAGTGGGGGGAGGGTGCTGCTGGTGCAGCGCTTTTGGCTCGGCTAAGATTGCACTTTCTTTGGTTTCGGACGTCGCCGCTGGCAGCAGCAGCACCAGTCGCAGCAGCAGCGAGCAGAGCAGCCAGCGCCGGCGCCAGCAGCAGGCGAGCCTCTGCCGACGCCGCATCGTCGTCGCCTCAGTCGCTGTCGCTGTTGCAGTCGCAGTCGCAGTCGCTGTCGCCGTGGCTGTCGTCGCAGTGGCTGATTGATGCTGTCAAGCATTTGTCACTTGATGACAGTTTTGTGTGCGATTCGTTCCTCGCTCATGATTCCCGGCCGCCGTCGCAGACGCTCACTCACTCTTGCCTCTGCCGCGACTTGAGTTTATTTTGTTCACTCGTCACTCACTTTGTTACTACTCGTTGCGGTTTCTCGTTTCTCGACCGAAGTTCACGCAAATTACGATTCTACACGGAACGGTTCAGAGAGAGACAGAGGTGTCACTGTTTTAGGGGATAATCGTCGATGCTGTGAAGGGATACTGTTTAAAGGTTGAAAACCTTTAGGAAGCAAATTTTTAAATTTCCTTTCCATAGATAATATTGGATTCTAAACTGATATGGAATATATGCATTTTGATTATAAAATTTTTCGAAAGATTCAAATTTTTATATAATTTTTAATATCGTTTTAGATTGATTCTCCATTAAAATGAATAAAAAATTTAATTTCTAAATTCTTCAAGTCCTTTTATCTGATTTTATTAAAATAAAAATTGTGTGTTGCCCAAAAATTCAATAAAATACTCAATTACGTTATTTTACAATATTTCTAATAAATAATTTTTCCTTACCTAGTTCTTCCAAAGACAAGCCAAAAATATATTTTTGAACATAAATTTCAAGCAAGAAAGCAAGCTAAGCTCGTAAAATGAGAATTTTTGTAAATACTGATACAGTTTATAAACTCCAAAAACATCTCAAAAACAATATATGTATACAAGAACTGAGTGAAATAATATATAATAATAATATATGACATCTAAGTTCGATAAAAAAAAAAATTAAACTCTGTTTTTTTTTAAATTTAAGGCTTATAATTTGTGCAGTGACTTAAATAAAAAACTTTCAACATAATAAGTTTGTTTAATTTATTGTACCTTTTACCGTAATTTCGTTTATCAGTTATCTCTTATTATTACAATATTTAACCCTAGAGAAGACACACTTTTGATATGCCATAATAAATAAAGTTAACAAAGCTATTGTAATTTATGCCAGTAAAGTCTGTCAACAAAAGTCGTACAAGGGACGAAACAGTTTGCCATTGTTTACCAACAAGACAGCCCAATGTGTCCTGGGCCGTAAACTTTTTGTCACATTACCGTCATCATGTTCCACAAAAGATAGTTTTTGAACTCAAACCAAACTCATAGCGCAGAAAATTAGCCGACGGCCCATCAAACACTTTATATAAACTCTGGGCCCCAATCAGCCGGGCTGAGAGCTGGACTCGGCAGCTGGCCAAGTCCCGCAAACGAGCCGAGCCGTGTTCCTGTCAGAAACAAAGGACCAGGACAGGACTCTGCACAAAGCTGATGAATGACAAATTTGACACAAAATGTGCCGGGCAAAGGCAAGGCCCATTTTTCAACACTATCCTCGAGTCATAATTAATGAGGCTGTTGACAGTTTTAGATTTGCAATGGGCTACGAAGTGCCGACGAATCGTTTTTTTATAAGCATGGCAACCAACTAAATGAATCTTAACTCCACGTTGCGCGCCCCCGAAATGTCACGATGATGTGTTCGAAGGAGAATGGACGGAAGGACAAAAATATGTCCAAAAATAAAAGAGATTTCCCAGCACGAGCCACCGGCAGAAGCACCTCCTCCGCCACCTCCATCAGAGCATCGCTCACACTTTTGCCGGATGATTTATGGCATGTTTATGTTCCACTGACCTCGCCAATAGCGACCGAAAACAGCAACAACCGAGCGGATAGTTGGGCACCTCGGGAATGTGGCCCGTGGATAAGGCAAGAAGCGAAAAAAAAATCACAGGATTTCCTTAAGTCGACTATAAAGGTACCACGCTATCTACCTATGTTTTTAATTATTTACTTAAATAAGAAATATTTATTTTTATTTTTTCTTTTTATTTAATAATATCATTCTTCAGTCAAAAATATTTAAAAAGTTATTTTAATTATGTATTCCTATCTCTCTTGTATTTTATTCTAGTTTGAAGGACCTTATTATGTCATAATCCAGATTCTTTTGGTCGCATATCATCCCTAAAAATATCTGATTGACAACAAAAATATATCGTGTTGTGGAGATTTTCTCCAAAGTAATAAGAACTTTATTATGTAAACTAAAACTTAAATAGAGGATAAAGGTAAAAGACCTACAAGCTCTCATAGATTTAAGTATAAACTTTATGGTATCTGACATATTCGCAAACTGAATACTCCTCAGTACTCTTGCAAATACCCTGTAAAATATACCACGAACGACGATGACGATGATTTCAATTGCCTCTAATCGAATCGGTGAAGATTTTATGGCTCTGCCTATTTCCATTCATGAATAATAATCTGTTCGATCCCCTCTCATTCGTTAATTGTAAACACCGAATGTTTGTTATTTGCTGTGAATATTGATTATATACACGCGAATATTTAGTATCTTTTATGGGAATTTGAAAGAGTTTGAACAGGCATATCTGAACATGAAAAGTGTTTAAAAATAACTCGACTCGATTGTGGCATTTTAAAAATAAAAACGCAGTGAATTTTGAAACTATTTTTTGTATCTAAGATCCTTCAGATTTTATTTTTCTCCTGGCAACTAATCCTCAAGGCAAACTTTCACTCACACCCATTGAGAACTTTAAACAATCTGCAAACGCATGGGAAAAATCAAATATTTACACCCTCAACTGGGTGTGAAGAAAAGGAAAAAGGTAAAGAAAAGCAAAATAATATTGAATCAAAACCAAAAGGCAGACAAATGCAAGCACACGTCTCCCAAATTGAGATTTTTTGGCTAAATATTCGTAGGTTGCTTATATGAAAGTGGGCCAAGATTTGGGATGTTTTGAAGTGTTTCTAAATGCTTTTCTCTTGCCAATAACATGGGAAAGGATTTTGCTTTCTCAGGACTTGGTATGCAAAAATGGCTCTAAAAATAAAAGCATCTGTGGATGAATATCTTATTGAAATTATCTATAAATGGATTTGAATGGTTTCTCAGGAGAGTGTTTAATGCAAATGTTATCTATAAAACATCCTTCATATTTTCATAATCTTCTTAGAATTAGCTTTAAATATATTTCGTTTTATCTCGATTTCCATCCAAGTTGGACAGGTCTTAATTAGCGAATTATATCTCAGTTAGCCGACATTGACTGAGTATTGTGACAGATCAATCAGAGTGCTTATCACATAATCGGCAAAGCGGTTTATCGCAATTTTCGCAAAGCCATGCAAATTTTCACAGTCGAGCGAGTGCCAAGTCAATCGCTTGGTCATTTTACGGCTTTAATTGTCACACGGCTCTGTTGTGACTGTGACTTTAATTGATATATGGTCAGCGGGGACATAGTCACACGTGAGTGTGTTTTTCGGCTCTCCACGCAGCTCAATGCCGATCCGTGGGCAGGCAGCATAACTCCGCAGAAGGCTTCAAAAACCCATGAAAATCTCATAAATTCTTGCACTCGCAGCGATTAATTACAAGCGCCCAGACACTGACACGCCCCAAAAAGAACGTACTGGGGCTGGGAGTGTGGGAAATATGGAAAATATGAAACCCGATATGGCAAAGTGTAATTTTCTTGTTGAAAATTGATTTTGACAGGGGTGAATTTATATTTCCCCGAAACGGAATTCCCAAAAACTCTCGACGAGATGCAAACTTGTGTTGTGGCTTGATTAAATCAATTCAGCCCGCTCGATATGTAAAAGAAATCAAGAGCCAGCACAGCAGCAGCTCATTGAACGTGAGCCCGCTTTTTCGTGTTTTGTGTTTTTGCACAAGTGCAGCTCACCAAATACAAAACTGGATTTTCAACACAAAATGCAACTTCAATTTGCCGCTGTTGTTGCTGTTGCTGTTGCAAGTGCATTTATGCTGCCTTATGCTGGCCTTGATTCATTGGGGGATATTTTGGATTTTTTGTTTCGCTGCTTTTCGTTTGTTTTTGTTTTTTGCGCTCGACTTTATTAATGACAGCTGTTGCATAATTTATTTAATTTTTTGGCCTGCTCAAAACTGCTTTAAGAGCGAAATAATTAAATGTGATTTCTGTTTAAGGAGATAACCAATTTTCTACTAAATCGCCAAAGGAGTGTGCTCTCGGATGAGGCGGATAATTTGGCTAATTAAGAAGTTCTTTCTATTCTAAATTGGAAATAATCTATATTATAATTACAAACAAAGAACCCCTAAACTGTCAAAATTATTCTAGTTTGCCAGCCATGTGGCTGCCAAGCAATTAACAATTTCATTTTTCCCCAATCAAAGCAGAGTTCACACCTCAGAGCCGTTTATGTTATATCTCCTATATGTTAACCCCTCGGATCGGGGAACTCTCGAGCGACCGCTTTGATCTCAGACCTCTTTCTGTGTGCCCCATTGTGGGGCTGCTTACACGTATCGCGGGATGTTATTGTTGCGGGATTGCTGTCCAATCGATTTCGTGTATCTTTGAGATGAAATGGCCCCGGGGAAAGATGGGAACAACTCGCTGGCAGCTCTCATTATCGGCGATTATTCAACTGTTTATTTTATGGCTTTCTCATTACATTCTCCTCGGCTGTGTGCGGCACAAATTGGCAGCGTCATCGCGGTCATAATCGAGCTATTAGCCAGAAGGAGAGAAGGCTTCTTATTTACATTTCATGCTACTCAATTTTATTGGCAGTTTGGGTCAATTGTCTGGCGACTGAAAGGTGTCTGCAATCGGCTTTTGATGCTTTCGCGGAGATTCCCGAAAGTAATTAATGCTCAAAAACTTGACCCTTGATTCTGTTGCCACCTTTTGTTCCCTTTATTTATTTTTTGTTTTTTGGCTCACGCAATTCGTTGCTGCCAATGGAAATGCATCCGTGTTTATTATGGATATACGTACACTTTTTGGATCTCTTGGCTGGCAATCAATAGGATATCGAGCACAAAGGCGGCTGCCAACTGGCAACTGACCCGAAAATGTGTGCAAAACTTGATTAAGTAAATGGTTGGTGGCTGCTGGGGGTAGCTATCTCTTCTGGAACGTGACGCAGCTGCAACAATTGATTACGCATACGACCCGTTGAACCCTGTTAGCACTGACCGCTGCACTAGACAACAACAGTCCCGAAACCAAAAACTCGCTCTCCTTCGCCCTTCTTGTTTTGTATTTTTGCCGCAGACATTTTTATAGCTCCCAAATTGGTAACCTCCGAGTGGCTGGGAGATGTCAGCAGCAGGCAACAGAGGACTGAGTGGGTGTTGGCCCTTCCACCACTCCGTTTATCTGCGTAATTGCTGACTGAGTTTTGTGGTTTGTGTATTGCCACTGGGCTCGGATGATTCTGACACTTATAGCCCTTAGCAGGCTGCCTTAGAGATCTTTAAACCTGGGAAAAAGTCATCCTTATTTAATTGATGAAACAACTTAATCAAGCATTCCTGTAGGCTCCTGACCCCCTGCTGGGCGGGAGAATAAAGAAACTGAAACCTCATTTCGAGTCAATGAAGGGTAAATTTCCAATGCCACACCTAGGGAGGAGCGGAGTTGCTCAAAGCCAAGTGGAAAATGTTCCATTTGTGGCAAATGCGCAAATTGCATTAGGGAAAAAGTTTTCCTTTCAGCTTGAACGATTTTGTCAGCATCTTTTCCCTCAACACTCCGTTCCATTTGCCTAATTACACCAAGTCATTAAAAACTTGCACAGCTCTTGATTAACACTAGGACGGAATTGACACGCTCCTATATGCAAAGTTTATAATTGAGTGTGTCCATATACATATATTGTGGCACATATTTCTGGAATCATGTCAATTGCTGTGCAATTTCCACCACGACGGACCCATTTCCGACCGAAAACAGAGAGCGATCCCGCGCCCACGCCTGAGTTATCATATCAAAAGCGATGTCGCCATTCAATAAATATAACATTTTAAATGAAAATGTTTATTTTTGCGCTACCAATTTGTGATTGCAGTCGCAAGACTTGTTTGCTAGCAAAATACTCTTTCTGATGGAGGGTATTTGTGAACACAGTTCGTTTGAGGATCAATTTAATAAATAATTTTTGTTTTTTTTTCCATATTTAGTATATCCTTATTAGGAAAATTATGTCACTTTGAAATGTATATTATATTATATTATTATTTACAGAAGACATTAGGCTGAATAACTGGTTAATAATTTAAAAACCTATTTTAAAAAGATTTTCCCTTTAAAATATTCGTAAAAATATATAGGCTTACATACAAAAATATATGATTTTATATATAAAATAAGCTATATGTCAGGCACATTAAATCTATATTCCACAAACAAGAGAGTCCACAAGTCGGCAGTCATTAAATTTTCATCCCACTTGGGTATGCCTTTGTTTTTGTGGCTTTTCATAATGAAAATTAGTTTGTTCATGCGTAAGTTTTATAAACTGTCGTCATCAATAGAAAACTTCCCTCGCTCCCCTCGGGTCCAGCGGCTCGTTAACCGGCCCCGGCTTGCCTTGGAAATGCACTTAGGCTTCGGGTTTTGTTATTTGTTTTGTAATCACTTTTCAATTAGCTGCAATTTGGCGGGTCTGAAAGAGAACATTTGCCGAAATTGATGACGCCTCGAGGCGGAGCAACCTTTTTCTGGCTGGCGTGACATGGCTTTTCGAAACTTGAAGCTCGTAAATTAAAAAAAAAGGGCTACGCTCGGTTCGCTCATCCTCGAGGCTGCTGATGGATTACAAATTAAGTTGAGACTGATGCGGGCTGCATCGGAGAAGAGTCCCAGCGACTTTGATTAAATATGCGGACCGAGTTTGAATCGGAATCGTGGGGAATTTTCGGTTCGGCAGCCTAAATGGCAATCCAAACACGCGTCAACACTTTGTGTTCCGTGGTCAATGTGGTCAGTGGTCAGTGGTCAGTGGGTGGTTCCTACAGAGGCGTTTTTTTTTTGACATTTTTCCTTTGTGCTTCACTTAATAAAAATGCATGAGATTTCGGCTGTCTGCTGGTATCTTTGGCGCTAAAGTGTTATGAACAATTCTGGCTACCAGATTGGCATACACAATTAACGATTGCACTCGTGGCTCGGTCTCTAGGTTGATGTCAACACATTTGATGGCTTTTTGGTGGCTTGTCCTGGCCCCCGGGTGCATTGACATTTTCCTCGGGGCTTTTCCCCTTGTACAATAACGAAATCTGACTACAGATAGAGGTAATGAATGCGAGGTATTCACATGCATTATGCTCGCCCTGGGAAATTTATTTTGAAGACATTCAACTGCGCGTAAGTTGTGCTTGGGGACTTGATAAACTAAATTTCTTTTTAAATTAAGTATAACTTAAGCTGTCTCTTTAACAAAATATTTTAAAGCAACACAATGTATAAAAATCATTTAAAGAAGCAAGAAGGCCTGTAATGATATTCCTTTAGTTAAGTTTAAAAATTCATTTCAAAAGTAATTCAGAAACATTATAGTGAATAATGATTTGTTTTTAACTAGGTTTAAAAATTTATTCAAAAAATAATTCATAAACACTATAGTGAATAATATCATACACTTTTCATCTACTTAGTTTACTTTATTTTCAACTTTAGCACCGTTTTTCCACACATAGAATCTCAACAATCAACCTGAATGTAGATTTAATTTCCATATCACTTCACGATATCATCACCATTATTCGTAGAAATTATTTACTTTTTGCTGACACAGTTTCCACGCACATTAAACGGCGGGACATATATGCTCCGAATACAATCAAATATATATTCAATTTTATATACGTTGTTACGATCACGTTATTTTCTGAGCATTTAAAGCGTCACGAGCTGCGTGAAATAAATCGACGTCATAGATCAGTGCGCGAATTTTTATTATATTTTAGCGGCTTTGGTCGTTTTGGTGCTTTTATTGAAAATTGAAAGTGTGTTATAAACACACACACATCGCACACACACTCGGTCGGAGTGACAAATGCAGGCACCAACACAGACGCCGGGGAGATGAAAATCAAAACAGCAACAAAAGTTGTTGATGCCGCCAAAAAGTAAACGACCTTTAACGCCAATAAAAACACACACTAAACATACACACCGGAGCAGCGGCACAAAGCGGCAACAGTGCTGCCAAGCCGACTCCTTGCCACAATTTGCCGCTGCTGCTGCAACTTTGGATCCGTTAAAATCGCGGTCAGCCCCGAGAAATATAATTTATGCGTAACGAGTTCACGCGCCTACCAAGCACCGTGGCACCTTCGAATCCGAGTGACTCCGCCGACCAGTCCTCCGTCCAATTGTCCGCCAAAGCCAACCGCACGCGTCGAACGCACAAAGCGTACTGAAGCGAAAAGCGTTTTCGGAGGAGCCTCCAGCGCGCTGGCAACAGCTGCGGCGACGCACAGTGGACGATTTGGCTGATTTGGCTTAAATTTAAGCAAATTTTAAGCTGTTGAGATTAGTACAAATTTTGTTTTCTACCGATAGTCAAATAATTATTTATAAAAAAACCAAACCCTGTGAGTTCTGTTAGCACTAAAAGCTAACATATGGTAGCACAACAATTTTCAAAGCCTGCAGTTATTTTTATATTTTCTAATCAAGATTAAAATTTTTTAAGCTTCAAGGAAGTAAAGGAGGAGATTTGTAGCCCCCTTTTAGAAAGCAAATTTTAGCTCCTGTTGAATAAAACCCGTCAAGCCCCTCCTGGCCCGCACAAGATGATTTTTCCTCTATGTACACAATTTTTTAAAAACATTTAATATTTAATTGTTTGTCTTTAATAATAAATAAAATAAAGTTTTTAAATAAATAAAAAAAAAAATAAATAAAATATTTTTAAAATTAAAAAAAATAATAACATCAAATCAAATGTATCTACTTTTGGACGACAGTGTAGAAAATTAACCTTCTGATTCAGACTCAGAGAATTGAAATTGGTTTATTATGTGAAATAACATCTTAAAAAAAAATGTTTTTAAATTAAAAACTCTTATAAATAAATTAAAAATAAATAAAAAATTAAATTAAATGAAAGAAATTATATTTCTTGTTCAGTAATTATTAAAAATTTTAAGCTTTGTTAAATTATTGTTATATTTTATGAAATTCCATTTCTTAAGCTTGGCAAATCGGCCACTGTGCGACGGCAGCACTAAAGCAGCAACTGAAGGCTACGCGGCAGCATGTTGCCAGCAACACACAGGAATGTTGCCAGTATGTGGGCAGCGTCACTCCTTTGGCTTCCTTTCAGGCGGAACTCAGTTTGGACTAGCACTTACTGGGATAAGTTCACTTAGGCATTTTTTATTATGTATTAATAATATAATATATCTTCTTATTTGGTTATTCAACTTATTTCCAGTTTGGCTTAAAAAAACCACTTTATTATTTAAACAATAAGTCTCAAACATATTTCGATTAATATCTCGACATCTTATAAATAAATTTAATTATGATTTGTGTATGAGAATTCCCATTAATATTTGTCTGTTCAACATTTTTTTAGACTGCACCAATGTAAATAGAGACATTTCTTAAGTTATTTTAAAATTTTGATTTTTTTTTTAAATTTAATATTTTTAATATTCCAATTTCCATATTCCACATTTCTAGCGATTACAGGAACTCTAAGGAAACTTCTCGACTGTCGTTTAGAAAGTAAAGGCTTCGTCTTCAGGTAAATGCAACTTTTTGTGTTATTATTTTATTTATTATTAAAATTTTATTTATTTTATTATATTTATTAAAGTAGTGTGATATTTGGAAGCTGGTTTCCAAATTAAGAGACAAAAATATGTCATTGCGGTTGCTTTTGAGTCACCGGAAAAATAGTTCATAGTTTTCGAGAAATATTTTAAATTAATTTGGTATGGGCTTCATATGGAGTCCGTCCTTAATAATGACTCTTTCTACATCTTTATACATATACATTTAGGCAGAAACAGCTAAAAAATATATTATTGAATAATATCGGGTAACATGTTATATGACTTCAGCCCATGAAGATGGTAGAATACTTTCAGAAGATCAGGATTATAGATTGTTAACTCTAAATAATGTTTTCCTTTTTTACTTGTACTCAATATACTTTATAGAACTTATCCAAGATTTTAATATACATATCAGCTAATTCCCAATTTTGGCAATAAGTTTCACAAACTGATCCTTGAGTTTTTTCAGAAACAAACTGTTCCTTGCATGTTGCAGCGATTGCGCAGTGAAGAAAACCCAACACACTTTATTTTATTTTGTTCGCCGTGGTCCTTGCTCGGGAACGTGCCCAGGTCCTTCGGCGAGCCTGACGAGGCAAGCTGCTTAATGCAAGATTTACGCCGGCATTCATTGAGTGGCCATAAACACCTGTTGCTGCGTGGCTCCTGTTGGAGTCTCGGCCTGCTTTCGATTTTCCTACATTTGCTACATCTGCTGGCTACAAGGAAAACTTTTTATGGCCCCGTGCAAGGGGAAAAAGTTTCCCTTATTTTTAGTCATTTTAAAGCGGCTTATGTGGACCAAGAAAATTGTGTTATTGTCGGGCGATTTATTTGCTCTGCAGCTATTATTGTTTCGATCTGCTGGAAATAATTTTAGGGAATTTCCGTTTATTTTTGTAACGCCACTGCAGAGGTCACAAAAAGTTCACTTGACAACCGACAAAAAATGTGTAAATTGTCAAAAAGTCAAAAGGAAAATGTCATTTGTTAATTGCAAAGCATTTAGTTTGAAATGTTTTTGTGGTCGCTATGTGGAAATGCTTTTGTTTGAAATGTTTTTGGTTTTGGTAATTATTGGGAAATTAGGTGTGTGTAAAAATGAATTTCAATTAGTCGATGATGTCACTCAGTTAGCTAGCAGTTACCACTAATAAATATGGAATAATTAAATATAACAAGGGCTTTCTACTCGATTATCTAATTTAACTTTACAGCTCATACAGAACTTTCACAGCATACGCAAAGTTTGAGTCCTACTAACAGCAAACCTAAATTAAAATCGAAATTAAATACTTTCCCACTGAGCTAGGAGCAGTTTTTCACTTTCATTTGCAAATTTTCACATTTCGCTGACGGCTCATAACTTCCGGCCATGAATGGGCAGGGAAGGGCCAGGGGCTTTCCAGCGCATTATGCATAAATTCCCGTTAATTAAAAGCGCCACAAAGTGCACGAGATAGCCGGGGGAGAGGGGGAGAGAGGATAGTAGATCCAGAGCGAAGGGGGAACGAGTGGGCTCGGGAGACATGGTCCTTAATGCTGGCCCAATATAAAATATGCGTGTCGGTAATTTGAGGAATGTAACAGAGGACCGAAGGCCCCGTAAATCCTAAAGAGAATGTCCTGCTGAGAACCCACTCACACTTGCACACACTCTCAGTCCCTCCGCCATTGAACTCGGCCAACCCAAACGGAAGCGGAAGTTGCAGCAAATGGCGTATGAGATTGAGAGTGTGTGTTGCAACCAGTGCGGAATATAGTCCATCAGCAGCAGAGGGGCCAAGGGTAGCCGTTGCCCGACGACGTCCTCGTAACAAGAGTCCTGGCCGGGCATACACGAGCAGGATAACGACGATAGCTACGACGGGAAGGCTTTCATGTTGAAGGGGACCTTTGGAGAGCAAAATATTTACACATACTAAATCAGGCGAGAGTCCTCGTGGGCCTCCCAGTGTGTGTAATGACCTTGTAAGGAGGCTTGCCCTATGCCCTTTTCGCTGAACTGCACTTTCGCTGAGAAGCTGGGCAGTGTTTGTCCGACAATTATGCAATTAGTGAATGAAATCACTGACAGAATAACAAGGAAAAGCAATTCTGCACACTTTAGTTTTATCAGTTAGTCCTCCAAAGTAAAGTTTATTTTAATAATCTTAAAAAAATGTCTGTTGTTAAGCAATATACATTTCAGATATATAAAATCTTAAGTCAGAGTGTTAAAAGTTATATTCCAAAATATTTTATAAACTATATTTTTTATAATAAATTTTAATTTTCTAAAATTCAAGGCTTCTTTTTAGTGTTTCAAGTATATTCCGAGTGTGGTAAAAAATTTGACAAATGACCTTAAAAGAGCGCGACTCATTTCGCATATTTTTCACTTGGCTTCATTCATGGAGCATAATAAACTATTCATTAGCATTGGAAATACTGTCAACTGCAGAAACGCCCACGTTTAACCCATAATTCATCAACATTTTATTGGCTCAAAGAAAATCCATTGAGTGATAAATAGCAATTCTGTTTTCGAAATTATCATAAATTTTCCATGACCAAAATGGGGAGTGAGAACGATGCAATTGAATGCAAATTTAATCAGACTTTAAAATACATATTTAGGGACTCCAATTTGATGTCATAAATATGGATTCGCCAGGCAGATACATTACTGTCAGCGCCCTTTTGCTTTTGGTTTCTCCTTTGGGAAATAAGAGAAGAACAATGTCTAAACAATAAATATGCAGCAGAAGGCAGCGGGCGCCATTGAAACCCACTCCCCCTCAGGGCCTCGCCACTTCGACCTACTTACAAATGCTGGCATATTGATGGCTAGGATGGAAAATATTCAAGGGGCAGCATTTAGCTCTCATTCGTTATGTGTGTGCCAGCGTTGACGGAGGTCCTTGGAAGCGGCAAGGAGACAGCCAGAACTGTAACCGAAGACGTCCACGATGAGCGTGGCGCGCACAAATTGCATGTCGAAAGCTGCATAAAACTCGAATTACAGCAAAATTTGTGAATATCGCTTCCAAGTGCAAGAGGTTCAACTTTGGGGGTGGAGTTCAGTATACAAACCAGTCAAACCGTTCAAATGTATTTCGCTTTTTATTTGACAAATTCTTTATAAAGAAAACATCACCAAAAAAATTAAAATTAAAAATTAAATTAAAATTCATTGGCCCTATAAATGTCATTAAAGTTCAGGGGTATTAAAAAACACTAAAATATTGAAAAATTGTTGGGATTTTCCCTGCAACGTAGGTGCATAAGTAGACAAGTTACAAGTACATGCAAGTATAATGCTTATTCTGGAACTTCCTTATGATCTAAGTATACGCAAGATCAACCGAATATCTTTATACATTGATAAAAAATTTTTGTGAATAAAATTAAACTATTTATATAAACTAATTTTGACAATTTTTAACTCATTAATATTTAAATCGGATTATTAATACAATACTTTACTTTGTTTCATTGCAGATACTTATCCAAAAGAAAAATAAGTCTTCATATCTGAACATGTCCCAGTCACGAACTGTTTTTCTATCGTTCACAGGAGTCCAAGTGACTTTTTTGGCCATCCCTTTGTCCATTTTGTGCGACAAGTACAAGATAAACAAGCTGCAACGACAGAGACAATTAAAGCTGTAAAATAACACCGAGGACGCGCAGTGTCTCAACATTTTTGACATTTTAATTGCCACCGAAATGTGAAGGAGTAGCGGCAAGGACATACTCTGAAAGCCACCGAGCTGGCTGCTGCGAATCAAATGACAGTGCCACATAATTTGCGGCATCAGTTTGACTTTAATTGCATTTCGCTGTTTTCGACAAAACTTAATTTAAACAATTACAGGGCAGGGTCAGGCTCTGGCCGATCCCTGATCCCCGGAGCCTGTCGAAGGATGCGGGCGCAGTGCATTCGCAGACGCCATAAAATGCAAATTCCTGTTGATCCTGTTTGCCGATGCCACTGCATGTGCTGGCTCCCTGCCATTTAGCCGGGTTAACTGGGCTGCTGTCTGCCCGGCAGACCGACATCCCGGCTGCCTTGTCATGTCTGCTCCGTGACAATTTTTTTTTTGTTTTGCCTTCGCGACCAGCGTTCCTGGGGTTCCTTTAGCAGAAACCAATCTAAGGATATTGTCAGGAGCGTAGTCCCAATGCGCGGCAAAGCCTGTAAAAGGCACTCTGTTGGTGCGGTGCTGAGCCACTGGGCCATAGTGCAAATATTTGATTCGATTTTAGTTGTTTTCATTTCTTCTTTTGTACAACTCAATTGTTGTGGAAACCGGTAAAAGGATTGGATAATAACTAAAGGGATATGTAGAAAACCAGGATAATAAGCAGAAAACCAGGATCTTTATATGATAATTATCTTTATAACGTCTAGAAAAGAACAGATTCAAACCTACTCTGATCAAGGTTTATTAGATCATTTTTATTGAGAGGACATTACTTTATTAGTTCTATTTATTCTTTTAAACCCGATTTATATTAAGACTAGGACTGCATTTGAATTAAAATTTAAAAAGAATATAAATTACTTATTTTCCCAACAGCCTGGTTTTAAGAAAAAGATTCATTCAGATATTAAAATAATATTTCTTTTTTTAATCGTTTAAATTACTTGAATTTTATTATAGGATTTAGTTGCATTTTCTAGCTAATTTTTCTTTCAGTGCTCGTCTATTTTAAATGCAGCTTAGCCCCGCGTTGGAACTGGCTCGAAATAATCCCCCAAGTATTTTAACGCTGCCATTGCACCTATGACCTGCTTCCAGATCCGAGCACATTACTTGTACCCTCAGCCAATCCGACAGGGGCAGCGGCGATGTTGTCACCGCCTGGGCGAATCTGGAATGGATAAGATAAATATGCAAATAGACTGCACGCCAGTCAACCGAAAGGCGCTTGTCCGCGGAGCGCCCTGTTTCACGCTTCTCTTCCATAAACTGCGATTAGCCCGGAACTTCACTTCAAAATGAGTTAGCCAAGCGATGAATTGTACAGATTTGCTATCTGGCAGATACATAAATCACATAAAAGCGTACAAGCTCATTAGGAGGGCCGAGTTCATTGACCGACACACGCGCCTTGGACTAGAAAACTTTTGACTAGTTCCGCTTTACCCTTTTGTGGAGGGTCCGCAGCCCAAAAAAGTAGGCAACACAACACAATTTTTATCGGTCCCACGCACGTCAAGGTTGCTGGTCCGTGTCACACCCACTCCGCCCCCTCACAGGGTTATATATGTGCGTCCCTCTATTTCTACATCTCGATTGGTTTTTTGTTTGGTCTGCCTTTTTCGGCTTATTTATTTATTTTTTTAATTTGTGTGTTTCGCTTGGGCTTAGTTCCTTTCCTTTCCGAAGCCAGGGGGGACGAGAGGCATAATTCAAAATGAAAATAAATAGCAAAAATCTCAGTTAGACATGTATCTGAGCGCTTTACATGTAGATTGCTTGTGGTTGCAAATATATTGTGTCACAACTAAAATTTATAGTTATTATTTAGTCGGCAGTAAGGACAGATTTCAGGGGTCTTGATTGTGAAAATCCTGACATTGCCATATTGAGATTTGCATTAAGATGGAGTCTGACCTAGATATTGGAAAAGAAAGCTGGTGGGAAATTCTGAACCATCTACATTTGAATTGGATTATTTTATTTTAGCCTGTATACCACAATATAGTTTAAAAAAATCGTTATAAAAATTAAGTTTAAGGTTTTCCAAAGTATATTTCACATATTTTTCCTTGATGGTAGAAATGAAATTTAGGCACGACAACGCAATTATGTCGTGCTTAAATTTCACCCAAACAACCTACCATTAAAGAAATATATGTGAATCTGCCCAACTCATATTTAAGTTAAGTCTGAAAGTTTTTATCTTCTTATAAACTATTTCCCCCACCATAAAAGCCAATCGTTTGAATGTCCTCTGACCTGACACATTCCACGCTTCTTCTGTTGCTCTGCTCCTTTGTTTGGTACGTGCTGCGTGTTTTGTCGTCCTTGAAGAGGCTTTGCTTTAAGCAAGTCAGGCCAAAAAAAATCTGTCAAATCATAGGCCATTTCAATTTAAATGTCCTTGCCACCACCTCGTCCATTATGCCTTCCGCATTCCCCCACTTAGGGGGGTGGAGTCCTCTATGCCTAATGTGCTTCCCGTTCATGATGCGAAGTCGTGTGCGGCTCTATCTCCCCGGGCCAAGAGGGAACTAAACCCTCTGACTTTGTCCAGTTGGCTTCAAATGACATGTCAAACACGCAACGGAGGCAACGTTGGGATTTTCGTGCTCGCCAGAGCTCTTGGTCCTCCCGCCGGAGCAAATATTGATTATTATTATTGCTGGTCCGAGCCCACCGCGGATTTCCCGGAGAGCTTAGGCAACTTTGGCCCGTTGGCCATTGACCTTGTGCGAAGACGAACCTCTGACATTCCGGCCCAAATGAGGCGGCAATTTTTCCCCGCTTTGCGGCTTCTTCTTTTCCAGTGGGCGTTAATTTGTTGATAAATTGTCCCAGCTCAAGGAGACACAAATGCCGGCTCCTTAAAGGTTAAATTTTTGAGCCAACGAAACCCCAGCTACTTTAGCTGGCTGTTTTTATGCTTGTATTAAATTTGTCACACTGATAATCGCGATAAGAACTTAATTAATTTCGTCCTGACTTCGAAAAGGCACAGAATGGCATCAGATTTGGCAGTGATTTCTGAGCTTGAAAAGGAACTCGTACCCAAAAACTGAGCTGACATGTTTATTATTTGATTAAAAGGAACACATATACTATTCGTGTTATCATAATAATTGAGTTCTCTGACTATGGTACTATATGCTACCGAAAAATGTTTATTTATTATAAACTTCTTTGATTATATCAAGATTTTCTTGTACAAGAGGTTAACTATTGGTTGTGTTAGGTATATCACTTGAATTGGTCTAATAAGCATTATATCTTTTATTTAAGATAAATATCCTTTACACATTTTATCGTGTTTTTACAATCACATTCAACTCCTTAGTTCATTCAGTCTTCTCATCATTCAAATAACCTGAATTTTCCATCTCAACTCATAAGAGTAAAAGTTTTCCTTTTCAATAAATTGGTTCATTCAAAAAACTCGAAAAAATATTTATTTATACAAGCACTTAAAAGTGGCAACAGCGAAAGATTGCACTTCACTTTTTATGAAAATTGTTAATTTGAATTGTTTGTTCCTTTATTTTTTTTTTTTGTGTCATGGAGTTGCTGTTCACTCTGGCAGAAGTTTATTTCGGTCACTCCGCATATTCGCTTTGTAGATACGCCTCATAATTCTTTATCGGAGCTGTTTATCAATTCAAAAAAAAAATAAAGAAAAGCGAAGCTGAAACCCGCACAGAACTGATGAAAGGCAATTGGAGTGAGGAAATCTGCAGTTAAATGTTTTCTGTATGCAAAATGAATGGAAAAGTTGCCTCTATCGAACAATGCCGAATGCGCTCGGTCAAAGTTGAATGCGTCAGTTTTTTGGCAAAGGAATGTGACAAAAGATACGGGAATTCTTGTATGCAATCAGGCGAAACCAAATATGGAATGTGCATTGAAATTTACACAAATATCAGTTGTAAAATATGAATTGTTAAACACTTATTTATTTTAGTTGTTTAAGTTCTTTGTAGCCCGATAAGTCGGGTAATTTGTATCGTAGATTAAAGTGTTGAGGTTCTATTAAAGAAACTCTGAATGAAAAAATTTATTTTTTTGTTTTATAAATGTATAATATATTTCATTGTTCATATTTCATATTAATAATTTTCATATTAATATTTTTCATAGGATTTTTAAAGGTTTTTCCTAAAAGTAGGCATTTCTACTGTTGTCAAACAAATATCGAAAAAGAGCTCACAAAATACGTAAACTTTATTTCTTTAAAGAGATAATTATACGATTAAAAGCACCGTTGATAAATTGTAAAACTTTATAATCTATATGTTTCAAGAGATTATAATAGATCAACACCGGATTGCCTAACAAATTCCTATCTCTACTCTGTGGTATATAACCTTCTTATCTGAAGAATCAGACATGAGTAATTTACTGGAAAGCATACTTAATCATGTAAGTAATCTCATATAAGAACCTCTTCCCTTGAAAGTATCTCCCATTGAAAGTATCTCCACTTCATGTACTCAACTTAAAAATCAATCTCGCTCACCATTTGCAATAAATCCATTCAAGGCAACTGTCGCTCTGCGACATTAGCGATTAAGTTTAATAATCCATGTGATGCTTAACCTATTCCAGCTTTAATGTTGACCTCGAATGCCCGCCTTTCATTGCACTATATAGCTACATATATAGCTACCACAAGAGGTGAACCGGCGAGGAGAGCCATAACAATCCCACTTCGCCACATTAAATGCAATCAACAGAATTTTTCGGTGGGGTTTTTGTGTAGGAGCAGCTCAGCGAAGCGACGCAGACGAATCCCGTTTAGTTTAACGTTAACAGTTTTCCACCTAGCCAGGACTAACTCACCCTTCACTTTTTTGTAATCTGCCAAAAAAAAGGGTTGGGAAAGGGTTCAACTAAATTGGCGCAAAGTGTTTGTCTTTGTTGCTTGCCCAGCTCATTGAAGACAGCTTCGGTCTGGTTCAGCTCCTGCTGAGTTATTGAAAATTTACAAGAGAGCTGGAGGCTGGTCAAGTGGCCAGTTCTCGTATTTAAGGATCCAATTAATTAGCTTTCAACAGGATCCAGGTCCTGGAGACATGAAATTAAAGCCTTGCGATGTGGCAATTGTTGCGCAATTTGTCACATATCGATTATTGATTAAGGTTTCTTCTCCGTTCTATTATTAGGCACTCAGCCAAAGGTTGCGATGACTTGTGTCCCTTGTAGGGGTTCTGTTATTGATGAACGCTGGTTCAAAGGTCAATTGAGCGGGCAAATAGATGAAGAGATGGAGATATGTTTTGTGAAAGGCAAATATCTGACATTTATTAAAGTGTTGAAGGGGTATGAAACGATTTGTATGCTTTAAGTTAGCTGAACATGAAAGATTTCTGTTCTATTTAATCCTTTAACTGCAAAATAAAACGCAGTTTTAAATAATGTTTGATAACACACACTTTTTAATTACTGCAAAATGGCATTTCTGTTACTTTTACCTTCCGTGTAATTATCTAGGAATATCCTTCCCACTTGATTCTCCATTTTACAAACCCATTTCGACCTATTTAAGCCTGAAGCCGCAGATACAAGCTTACTGGCGTCTCTGGTGCCAGTTAAACACTCATAATGGCCAGCTTAGTGTCGGCTAAAGTTAAGTGTTCGTTGGGTCTGGCCGATAGTTGGTCCGCACTATATGTTTGTCTGCTGGAGATGCTGGCGCAAAACTTTAAGCTGACAAATTATTCAAAACAATGTTGCTGGGGCCAAAGTTGGCAGCCAGAGTGGCTAATGAAACGGGCTCCGCATTTCCACATTTTCAATTGTTTGGCTTTCAGGCGCTTCGTATCTCTTCCGACGCGAAATGAGTTGCCACTTTTTATGGCCAATGCCGTTTTATTGGAGACCCAAAACTATTAGGTGCAGTTAAAGCTAAAGGGAAATAACAGGAGCAGTAACTGAAACTGAAACTGAAACTGAGGCACAGACGAGCCCTCATACATATGCAAATGCAGCTGCCAGTCTGCGCTCGCTTTTGTTTATTTGATTGAATGTTGAAGCTTGCTGTGGAAATGCCATGGAAAATTCAGTGAGCAAAGACAGCAGTTGCGGATTTATTTGGCTTATTCCACGGGAAGTACGGGGGCCATGTTTCTAATTGAATATTTAGCGGAATAAAATAAAACAAAATTGAAAACAAAAAAATTATAAAAAAAATATATAACGCACAGGTTCTACCGAGATTTGAACTCGGATCGCTGGATTCAGAGTCCAAAGTGCTAACCATTACACCATAGAACCGGGTGACGTCCGCGTAGGAAAATTATTGGTTTGAAAGAAGGTAAAGAACAGGAATGAAAAAGCTTTATACTTTGGTTTTTATAATAATAGATACTAATTAATTATAGAATATAAGCCATTCGGTTGGATTTTAAAATTTTATTAAGGAAATTATTGACATTTGCCTAAATTTAGATTAAGTAGGCTTTATGAAATCAGTAAGTAAACAATGAAATAAGAAAATGTTAATAGTTTAACTTATCATAAAAACGAAATTAAGAAGTGTTTACATCAAAATATCTAATTACTAGTGTTTGCTATTAAATATTATATACTATATTTATAATAAAAAGTTTAGGAAATTTTACCTAAATTCTGTTAGTTCATAGAAACAAAAAAATTTCAAAAAAATTTAAAAAAAACTTGTTTATTCATCAATATATTTATTTTCAACATAATTAATAAAATTTCATCTTCATTTTTGAATATAATCGAAATTGAACAATTATAAAAATAGCTGTGTTTGCCTATCGCTCCAGGTTAGGAAAACTGAAAGGGTATAAAAACATAGGTTTCCAAAGCTAGCTCTTTTCACGCGAATCTATAAATCTTAACATTATAAGTTGGTATTAATATTTAAGTTCAATTTCCAATATATTATTATTTAAATTATATTCAATATTTTATTAATTTTATCATTTAATTGAACCCTCGTCCTTACAAACACCGAGAGTGTCAAATAGCACTTACGTCCTCCGAAATTTCCATTCAGTTCCTTTGTTTGGATTTTGAGGGCGTATCGAGCCAATTATATGCAGTTCAGTTTCATCCCCTCGCAATGTTTGTGGACCTGTCTTTGTGTTTGCGTCGCACAATTAAACGGAGCTAATTAGCCAAACACTTTCTGCGTTCTTCCCAACGATGCCAGCCCCTCCCCTCCGTGCGACTTGTTGAAATGCCCAGACACGTCCATAGCTTTGCTTACCTCTAGTTTCAATGGGATTGAGCGTTGTTTTTATGTATCGCTAAACATATATACTTATGTAGGGGTAAAGTCCCGACTTCCCCGCCCCCTTTGACATTATTATCACCTCATTTGCATGCGTTTAGTGGGGGCGGTGGAGGGGACACTGGGGAACCTTGGGCAGCTCAGGCGAACGTAATGCGATGCCAACTTTGATGACGACAATCTCATTAACATGACATCGGGAATCGGGTTCGCCGGGAGATGTTGTCACATACAAAGTCGGGAATAAAATCGGAAAGACAGTTTAATGATAGATGTTCGCTTTATGCCCGACGCTTGTCTGCTGTCGCTGATATAAAATGCGATTCGAATCAAACTGCGCTGCGAAAAGCAATTGCAATCATCGTTGTCTACTCTACTTTACGACCATTTCTTTACGCAATTCGACATTTTACATTTATGAGCTTCGAAAAGCTTTCATTTGACGGCAGGGTTTGGTTAGTGGATAAAGCTTAAGCAAGCTTTTACAGACTCTTCGAAGAAAATTCGTACAATGCGTCAATATATACTAAAAAGCATGACAGACGGCTCTTTTGGAGGTGAATTATCTTTTGTTTTAACTTTATATTTATTTTTACTATAACATCTACTTAATGAACCACATTTTTCTACATCATCATGTTATTATCAGTTGTTATTTGAGATTAAAGATTTTATAAAAGTGACCACAATATAGTTGAGAATTCATTTTTTGAGCTTAAAATCAAATAAAGGTGCAAAAGCATTTTAAAATAGGAAATAATATATAATTCATTAATCGAAGACGAAAAAAAAAAAAACAATTATAATTAAAATTTTTATAACAATTATATATATATAAAATAATATTATCAATATTTATATTACTCTACTCTTTATAGATGACTTAATATTGCCAACAAAAGCCATAAAGATAACACCTAACAGTTTATACATTGAAAGACGATATAGTGTTTTTTGTCGTGGTTAAAGTTCGCTGACAGTTATGTGTATATTTACCATAGGGTTAGGAGACCGGATTCGAGTTCAGATCATCGAAATCCTTCGGAAAAGTACATATATTCCTATTCTTGATTTTGAGATTTTATTTAATTTTGTAAGCGTGCGTTATGCACAGTACCTAACATTTGGTGTTAGCTATTCATTCTGGAGTTGCATAGATGGGCACATATTTTAAAGCTCTGGAGATCACTATACTACGTTAAAAAGCCAACTGTTTGAGCCAGATCAATTTAAAAAAAATTCGTTTAACAAATATTAAATTTGTTTTATATTTTGTGTTTACTTATAATCTTACCAAAAGTAACGTTCTTTCTTCTTGATACACTAGTTTATGTTTGGTGCAATATTTTTGCAACTCGCTGTTAGTGTTCATCACTTAGAAACTAACAAGAGCATTATAGAAAAGTATCACAGTATTTCCCATTATAGATCTGGCACTATCAATGATTTTGGGAAGTGAAGTGACCCGCAGGTGAAAGCCGAGGCATCCACGCGAATTTGTGGACACGCTTTCGCTAGCTGATAACCGAAAACAAGCTAAATGTTCGACTCCTGGTTCCCACTGCGCGCTTTGGGAATGTTTTAAAAATAATTCCCAAATATTATCGCACATTGCGTTAGCATGAAGGCGATAAGGCTGCACTTAACAGCTCGATTTTTATATAATCTATATGGAAATACAGGTTGCGAATAATCGGGTGTACGTACATTATTGGCAACTGCATTTCACGATTAGCTGGTTGTGATTCCGGAGAAGATATGTAATCGGGACAGGCCGTACACACATATTAATCGGGGAGATCCTGGTAAACTGTGATTTATGCCAACCGTGAACTAACTTATCTAATCGGTTGCTGATAGACTCTGGTCAATTCGCGGGATAATCAGCATTGTATTCGAATCGTGACTGGGCCAAATAAAATTTGGCTGAAGTCGGACCTATGGACGGGGGGAACTATGTCCAGGGCTGCGGCATAAATTTAAAAAGGAATTGCCGCCTTATACTATGTGCATGCTTATGGCCTCCAACTGGTCAAGTGTTCCGTGTTTATCAGATCATAAAAACTGTTTTCCAGCTTGTGTAGTTCGATAAGAGTTATAGCAATCCCGAAAAATGCCACCACCAAGGGAAATAACCATTGGCAACAGTGCATATCGATATGTGGACCGCCCTATTGTTTATATAGCCCTCATATTTGTTGACGCAGTACCGATAATACCTTTTATCACTCACTCTCCCGAGTTATTTGCTAAATATTTTGCTAATTTTTGTGAATCATTGTGCTATTACCATCTCAATACTCACGGCTATCTCCTTATTTTTCTGGCCCGCTTTCGGATCAGCTGTTTCTCAATTCCAATTAATTAATTTATTTATATATTTATCTATTAAAAACTTCCCGGAATGTCAGCTATCTTGGGGGCCAATTCGAATAAAAGGGCTTGACTCAGCTATATTTATAAGCAGTTAAGAATCAGTGCAACACCTGTTCGGTTTGACGGTGAAAATTTTAATTAGTCTCGCGGGAATCTCCTCTTATACAGAAAGTAATCCATAAAATGGTTTTTACGGTAAGAATAATATTGAATTGCTACATAATATTTTTAAGAGTTTATTTAGTATATAGTATTCTAAGTATTACTTAATAATATAATATATAATATAATAATAATACTATAACATACTTACTATTCTTGACTACAGAACGAAAGTAGCAAGTCCGGCCGTTTTTATTTTAGTTTTATAAGAACGTATTTTGAATAAATGAGGATATATTTTTGATAATATAGCCTTGATTTTTGTATTTCTTATAAAATGTAATATGTTTTTGCTTTATTTAAGGATCTGGAAAATTTTAATATTCGATAAACTGGCTCGTCTTGTATAATTATATTGATTGTAGATTAAAGGCTATTTGAATATTTTACTTGCTGTTAAGGATAACGATTTAAAAAATGTATAAACTTTATATTAACGCTTCCCTATTTAGTAACGACATTTATACGTTCTTAGCAAGATGAACTAACAATAAATATAGTGAATATTTTAGTTTAGTTTAAATTGTTAGTCATCAATTGTTAGCTTATTTATTTCTTTTATTTTTTCAACGACAAGCCTCTTAACAAGCAGTCTCTTTTTCGTTTATATTTATTTACTGTTAGAAAACGGATTAGAAGTTCGATTTATTATACAAATGCGTAATATTTTAAATCTCAGAGATTAGTTTCCGATGGGGTTATCGCTGGCATCGCTAACTAAACCCACTACTTGGTTAAAGTTAAATAGAAATGGGTTTCGTTTGTTGTATTCAGTTTATTTATATTATTTTTAGTTATTTGATTAATTTATTCTAAGAGTTTTTTCTGATTACGCAGTTTTTGTAAATTTATTTACATATTCTATTGTACATTTGCCACAATCTATGTACTGTGCTTAAGATAGAATCTTCTTATCATAACCCCTCGGCTCAGGCCATAAAGGACCACAAGATATTCGAAACGCTCTCTGATTAGTTTTACTATATCCCGCCACGCCCCATCGATAAGACCTCGAACCGTTATTTCAGTGTCACAGCAATGCATGGGGGTTAGAGCGAGAGCGCCGATCGAATGCTGCTGATAATAGGGGAGCAGGTAGCAGCCCCCATATCGACATCGACATAGACGTAGACATAGAAGTCGACGGCGACGCCGAAGCGGGCAGAGCGATCAGGGCCAGCGTTTCCTATAGCATCGATCCTGAACGGCGTTCAGTTCAGTTCACGCTTCGCCTTCGCCTCTAGCGGTCGTGTGTGTTCCGTCGCGTCTCGAGCGAATTAGTGGGAGTAGCAACCGAAAGAAGACCGAAATCGATCGAGTCGCGGGCCGAGAGAATTCGCCAAGCATTAGAAGCCGACAGCTCAGCGAAAGCCAAACTAGTTACCACGTAAGTCAGTCGGAGGAAGTGCCGCCAGATCAATTGGAGTAGTTTCTGGGCCACGTGCGACGTGCTTTGTTTTGTCCCAGTCCTCCCTGTGGGTCAGTGCACTTGCGGGCGGGTTCATTGTCATCTGAATTCGCCGCACGAATTTTTCGCGCTCCGCTTTGGCCGGTCTCCGATCGAGCCTCTTTTACATCACGATTCCGCATGTTCGATTTCATTTTTCATTTTCTCCCCTTCTCTCGCTCGGAATGTCTGTCGCGGCGCAATAGTGCCCAAATATTTTTAGAAGCTGTGCCCTATTATCGGTTTTGTTTTCACCCGCAGCTTCTGCGCGGCGAGAAGTGTGCTCGGTGCGTAGTTTGGCCTCAGTCCCAAACATTTCCACCCAACTATCACGCGATGACAAATGTCAGGGCGCTCTCGCTCACTCTCTCTTATCGGAAGCCGGTTTTCTATACATAGTTCTCTGGGTTCTCGTTGCGCCAATTTTGTATCATAAAAACATATGGTTTATGGCTAACTTTTAGAAAAGTTTGCATAGTTCTCCAAACAATATTTTGCTTAATCTTTTACAGTTATAAATAAAAAGTGGGATTTATAACCTTTTTAAGAACAAAACACACGCATTATAATACTCCATACTAAGTTGTCTCCAGATTAGAATTACTTTATTACATAATTAGTGTTTATTAAAAATTACTCATATATTATCATGCCTCGATTGCGTGCGTATTATCAGGGGGCCGCCATAACTTATGATTCCTGAACAAACTATGTTAATGTCTCAAGTACCTCTCCTATCGGCCCCCAAAAATAACCGAGACGCATTTCCATTAAGTTGATAATGCCGTGCCCTCGGGGTCTTTACCTATGAATCAATTGAACCTACAGCCCCATTTACGTGTCAATCATTTATGCTGTCTATGCCAATCAATCTTGAAAACACGGTAAAACCTTAGCGAAATACGGCTAATAGTTATAATTTGCTTCCAGTCATAGACGATTATTTATTTGCTGACCCTTTGGACTCGGTTGAATGTTATGTCAGCTGTTTGGGTCTTTCATTCTTAATTTTCCTGTTTATTTTGGGTCTTATCAATACTTAGTTACCGAGAATTTATTGATTATAAAAAAACAAAAACAAGAAACACCGAAAACTGCAAAGTTAAACATTCATACATTATTGTAGATATCAGACTTACGAGTCTTGGCCTTTGTACTGGCACCATCATAAAACCCATTGAAAAAGCGTACCACTGTCGACTTCTGATATACCGGATTTGATAAGAGCTAGAACAAGATAAGTTCTTGTCCATAAAATTAGGAATTTTCCAAATTCTAATTAACCAAATTATTAAGTTAACTGAAGCCAAGTTAGCTCTGGGAATTTTAAAAATGTGATTTGTTGTTTTCGGATACACGGAAGACATCACAATCAGGTGTTGACCATTCGCGCAAGATAAGAGTGTCTTGGATAGGAAGCCAACTAGTAAGAGTTAGGAGGTCTTGTCTTAAAAGGTGGTAAAAATAAATACACGCATGTACTTCAGTCGCAGATCGTATGATTCCATTTGCCTAAGCTGGATTTCAGGGAATAGCGATATGAAAACACTTGGAATAAGCTGAAATCATATCTTACATAGTTTTAACCGAAGCAGATTAAATCTAAATAATTTTAGAAAATTAATGAAATTAAATTAATCCCTTTACCCCCTTACAGACCTTCAACATGTCCTCCGTTGACGCGCTATACAACCGACCCGGGCCCAACCGCCTGCGGCACTCGGACGTCTACCGCACCACCAATCGCCAGGACGCCGTCAAGATCCGCCTGGCCAAGGAGGGCATCGGCGCCGAGGAGCCCATCTCGGTGCCCGGTCTGCTGAAGCGCACGGTGAACAACTACGGCGACTATCCCGCCCTGCGCACCAAGAACGGCAAGAACGGCTACACCACGGTCACGTACAAGTGAGTCCCGCTAATCGAATCTCTGGCCAATTTGCCAGAGTCACTTATCGCCAACCCGATTATCTAATATCCAACCCAACCCCCCGACCGCAGGCAGTACGAGGAGAAGGTGCACCAGGTGGCCAAGGCCTTCATCAAGCTGGGCCTGGAGGAACACCACTCGGTGGGCGTGCTGGCCTTCAACTGTGCCGAGTGGTTCTACTCGGCCATGGGCGCTATCCATGCGCGAGGCATCATCGCCGGCATTTACACCACCAACTCCGCCGACGCGGTCTTTCACGTCCTGGAGAGCTCCCACGCGCAGATCGTGATCGTGGACGATGCCAAGCAGATGGACAAGATCCACTCCATCCGCGACAAGCTGCCCAAGCTCAAGGCAGCCATTCAGATCCAGGAACCATATGCTCCGTACCTGAAGAAGGAGGACGGTTACTACAGGGTGAGTTAATGCCTTGGTAGAAGGGTTAAATCTAGAAACGATTTACATTCTTCATTTTATAATAAATACTTGAATTAAAACATGTTCTAACTCTCTTTTTAATCTCTTTTCACAGTGGTCAGAGATCGAGTCGATGAACGTGAGCGACGTGGAGGAGCAGTTCAAGACCCGCCTGGAGAACATCGCCATCAACGAGTGCTGCTGCCTGGTGTACACCTCCGGCACGGTGGGCATGCCCAAGGGCGTGATGCTGTCCCACGACAACATAACCTTTGATGTGCGCGGCATAGTCAAGGCCATGGACCGCGTGGTGGCAGGATCTGAGTCGATCGTCTCCTACCTGCCCCTGTCGCACGTGGCCGCCCAAACGGTGGACATTTACACCTGTGCCTATGTGGCCGGTTGCATCTGGTTCGCCGACAAGGACGCCCTGAAGGGGACCCTGGTCAAGTCGCTGCAGGATGCGCGGCCCACGCGCTTCATGGGCGTGCCGCGCGTTTATGAGAAGTTCCAGGAGCGGATGGTGGCCGTGGCCAGCTCCAGCGGCAGCCTGAAGAAGATGCTCGCCAGCTGGGCCAAGGGCATCACGCTGAAGCACTACATGGTGAGTCAAGGGTAAGTATTCCCCAATGGGCTTAAGCTTCACATACTTGAACTCCAACTCTATATATATGCGCATATATTATGCAAAAGGGATGCACGGTTAAAGTGGCTGCAATGACAGAACGCCGTTTCCTACTCTCCTGGCTGCATTTTTCATGGCTCAGCCTGCTTTTGGGCCAGGAAACAAGCTCCCTGAGACGCTTTAAATCGTACACGTCGAAAAAAAGAGTATTAATTGAAAGGGTTAGAAATTGAACTAGTTAAAAAACAATTCAATTGTATTTCTAAATAGAAACTCTTTAAATTTTATTACAATATAGGCTCCATATATGTATATTTTAGTTTGACTTTAAAAGGCAGTCATTTAAAATTTCTAGTGTATTTTTCTTGCCGTGTTTTGGTGGCCGCTAAATTATGCAAGCCAAGCAGGGCCTGCAGCGCTTCGTTGCTCTGGTTTAAGCGAAAATCAGTGACAACAACATTACTCATACGTCACGTGAAACATGCAGGCAGCCAGCTCTCGCTGCTCCTGCCGCTGCTGCTGCTCCTGCTGGTATTTACCAGCAAATACGAAGGGCTCCAAGACTAAGACGTGCCAAGCGAAAAGACTTTTCGAGTAGGAGCAAAAGGCAAGGAGCAACAAGAAGGACTTTTCATGTTAAACTGCTTGAGCAGCCAGTGAAGCCATGGCAAATCCATCAGACTCATCAAACCCTTACAATTTAATAGAAAACTTGATGAAAGTTACCTGTAAAATTTAATTTGCAATTTAATCTGAAAGGTTTAAAGACTTTAACGTAGATACTTTGAAACAATGAATCTTCAATGCATTACAGGCACTTTCTATGTTGTTATCCCTTGAGTTTAGTAATTTATAAACACTACACAATTTTAGGGCAAGTTTAGGCAGCTTTTCTTGTGGCCATTTTAATAGTGCATTTCTGGTCGGCCCACTCTCATCCATATTTATTGAGGTGCAGCCATTCCACGTCCGCTCACAGCAACCTTCAACAAAACTCATCAGTCAACAAAGCTAATTAAACTTTTCGGCTGTAACTTTTTGCAGCAAGAGTTCCGGGGGCTTCCGCTACAAGATAGCCAAGTCCCTCATCATGTCGAAGGTGAAGCAGGCCCTTGGCTTCGATCGGGTACTCACCCTGGCCAGTGCCGCTGCTCCCATGTCGCCGGAGACGAAGAAGTACTTCCTCAGCCTGGACCTGAAGATTGTGGATGCCTTCGGCATGTCGGAGACGGCCGGCTGTCACACCATCTGCCTGCCCGACTCGGTGGCCCTCAATTCCATTGGCAAGACCCTGCCCGGCTGCGAGTCCAAGTTCATCAACAAGGATAGCAACGGCCACGGTGAGCTGTGCATCCGCGGACGCCATGTGTTCATGGGTTACATCGATAACAAGGAGAAGACCGAGGAGTCGCTGGACGACGACTGCTGGCTGCATTCCGGAGATCTGGGCTTCGTCGACGACAAAGGATACGTCTCACTGACCGGCCGCTCCAAGGAGATCATCATTACCGCCGGCGGCGAGAATATCCCGCCCGTTCACATCGAGAACATGATCAAGAAGGAGCTGGATGCCATCTCCAATGCCTTCCTGGTGGGCGAGCAGCGCAAGTATCTCACTGTGCTGATCACAATTAAGGTAGGTCAGAAGTCTATAAAGGTTTTTCAGGACTTGTTATTCTAAAACAAACTTTTCTGTTTTGCAGACCGAAATGGACAAGGACACTGGCGAACCCCTCGATGAGCTGAGCCACGAATCCTCGGTGTGGGTAAAGTCGTTGGGAGTTGAGCACAAGACCGTTTCCGAGATCCTCGCCGCCGGACCCTGCCCCAAGGTGTGGAAGTCCATCGAGGACGCCATAAAGCGCGCCAACAAGCACTCCATATCCAACGCCCAGAAGGTGCAGAAGTTCACCATCCTGCCGCACGACTTCTCCATTCCCACCGGCGAGCTGGGACCCACTCTGAAGGTCAAGCGCAACGTGGTTTCCAAAATGTACGAAAACGAGATCGAGAAGCTGTATGCCTAGAATGCTTCCAGAGGCAGAGACACCCGGGAGCGGAACTTGAGCTTTAATGTGAATTTTTGAATTTAACGGACTTTCAAGCCAATTGAGTGCCACTTTATGTAGGATATAGGCGGATGCTAACTGTTGGATATTTTATTTTTAGAACCAAGGCCCCGCATCTTAGGACAATTGTGCCCGTATGCCCATTTAGACCTTAGCTTGCCCCGATCAGATCCAGAGATCTGTCAACGTAGTACCTAAGCCGTAATTCGTAAATACTAATTGGTTGTACCAACTGAAACAATGAAATTTTTTATTGTCTGAAGAGCAACAATAAACTGAAACCATGTAGACTTATTGCAATCTTTGTAATGATTAATGAGGCAAGAGAACTAGCTGCCTCCGATTCTTTAAATGAGAATTAATGTGTTAATCGATCGATTCACACACTTAAAACAATTTCTTTCACAGAAGTTCGTAATTTAGTGTAAATAATAACCTTGCTTTATTTAAGAGTTCGAATACAATGGTGATGATTCAGATTGGATTGGAAGATTCCCATACCCAGCTGCCTAATCTGTCGCCTTATCGGCTTCCGCCTCGGGGGTCGCTTCCGCTTCCGGCTTGAGGCCCTTGGCCAGACGCTCGGCAACGCGCTGCATCAGCTCCTCCATGCTCATCTCGATCTGCACGCAGGCCCGTCGTCCGGGATCGAAGCGCTGCTCGTGGCCGCACTGCACCCGCTCGCAGCGCAGTCCGAGGCTGAACCAGCTGCTGGCGTCCTTGAAGCCCGGCCGGCACTCGCACTCGTTGTGGGCCACGCAGTGGCTGTGCTCCGGACAGCCGCCCTGGCAGACCGGCCGACAGGTGAGGCGGTGGCTGCTGTGCAGGTGCGAGGCCTCGTAGCCGCGCTGGCAGTGGCAGCGGTCCGGTTCCGCGCAGAAGCTGTTCGCCGGACACGGCTCATGGCAGACGGGCTCACAGAAACCAAAGAGAATGGTGCGGTAGCCGGGGCAGCACACCTGGATGTTGTCCCAGCGCACGAGCTCCTCGAAGGCCATGAAACTGCCCTGGCTGGAGTTGCCCGCGGTGGCTGGAGACCTCGTCACCGGCACCTGGTACTTTACGCTGATGTTCTTCTGGCAGTGCCCGGTGGTGATGGCCAGGCCGCTCACATGCAGTTGCATTGCCGCATAGATGAGGACGAGTCCCGCGACCGGAGGCACCACTTGGAGCAGCATCTTTGCTTGATGTTCTCTGCACGCTGAGCTGGATATCGTGTTTACGTCGCCGCGAGTGCACTAAACGCAGCCGCCGCAGATTAAAGTGAAAGCCGATCAGCTTCTTTTGTTTACTGTTCACTCAGAACAAAATCGAAGCTATAATTCAAGTGCAAGTGCACTTAGGAAATGTTTTAGCTTGGCAAATGTCCATGTAGGATTTTTGAAATAAATCCTAAATAATGGTGTTTTAGAGCGTGCACTTATAATTCCCAAGTCGGAATTCTGTGACACGAAAATGTTCAAGACCAATTGGTAGCAAATTTTCCTGATGACTCTTTGTAAAGAATATTTAAACAGTCTTTATAAGAAACCAATAAAACTGATATGTCTTCAGAACATATTTGCTGTTACTAAGTACTATATGATCTTAATAATTACAATAAACTTAATTTTCAAGTAAAATTAGGATACAATCTGATATTGCTTACCTTGAGAGTAAAAATGAATCATAGTTTGTTCTTACCATAAACTTATTTTGTAAGTAGTTTCTTTAAGTGCATATTATCTTACATTCGCTTCGGACAGCTTCAATCGTCCGATAAGTTGAGTCTGTCGGGCTTTTATTATTATTTTATTTTGCATCGGCTGCTGTCCTTATCAGCAGCATTGGAAATGTACCGAGACGAACTTTTAGAGAGCAACGAGTTCGTTGCAAACATGTTCGAGCCAAAGAGGGCTGTCGTATCGTATTGAGGTTGCAGCCTTACAGTGTTGGGCGTAGAAACACCAGATCGCTTGCAACATGTTAGAAAAGTAAATGTTAAAAGACTTGTATTTGGAGTAAAATAGTATTTTATTAAGCATAGTATTTTAACTATCGACTAATAATGAGTTCTTTAATAGGGCAAGTATCCGTCAAAAAATGCATCTTAAGTCATTGTTGTCACATTCATTAAATTTTATAATTAGAATCAATTGTACCAGCTGCCTAAAAGTATACTGTATAAAGAAGCTACCAAAGTTTACATAAGAAATGAATTGCATATTTTAGAAGCAGAACTTGACTCAATTTTCGGTTATTTAAGTATAACTTGAACTTTTTAAAATTGGTTAGTTATTTAGGAAAAACTTAAAGTATTTAATATTGTATTTTTTTTTAATAAAAATATAATTGGTTTATTTAAATGGCTGCTACATTAATCCTATAAATATTATTATGATAACAATTTGTTCATATTGGGTATGAAAATTGTCATACAATTATAACTTTCAAATGTGGTCCTATTTTAATGTAACATATGACGACACATTAATATTTATATACTATACTTCTATTTATATACAATACTGCCAAGACTTAATCATTAAGGTATCATTTATCATCTTAAAGAACGGAATTCTTGGGTGGGATTTTTTTTTAGCAAAATAAGCCACAAAAAAGTCACAACAATGCTTTTGTTATGCCTTTCACTGCCTTATACTCATACTTATACTTAACATAAAACTTAAAAAAACAATAATTACTTACACTTACTTTATTTTACATTAAGTCACAGTCAGACAGGTAAACTAATCGGAAAAAGCATCATTAATTAGTCATAAATATATAGTAACCAACCGCAATTTTTCCAAGTGGACGCCAGCATAGTACAACTCGACCCAGACACGTGTTGTTCGCCTCGTAGCCGAGCTCTGACGGATGCGGATGCCCTGCTCTCCGGAGGCGGGAGTACGGGAATACGGGAGCACGGGAGCACGGAATACGGCTGTACGGGTGTATCGGCTCAGAGGTAGCGTTGTATGTGCCCAGGCGGGTTTTGCATATGAGCTTCGTGCGCCTGTGTTGCTCGATATATACAAATAAACATAAGCAGCCAGCAGGCGAGCAGAAATGATTAGCAGGCCGAAAGACCAGAAAGCGTGTGTGTTTTGTGTGTGGTGTGCAATGCTCCGATGTTGTGTTGTTTTTGCTGCGAGAGTATTGTGTAGACGGGTATGTGTGGCGAGCGGTGTGCGGTGTTTGGTGTGTGGTGAGTGGTGTGTGGGGCCAGTGGCGGGGGGCGGTTAATGTTACCCCATGAAAGCTAAAACGGTAACGGGCGACGTTCTCGCAAATTCGTAGGTATGTAACGTACACATGTTTACATACCCGTCCATCTATCTAAAGCGCGTGCGAGTGTGTGTAATGAGCAACAACAGCAGGGCAGGCAGCGCGAAAGCCGAAACCAGAAATGAAATGAAACTGAAATGTAATAGGCGTCGTCGAAGGGGGAGGGGGGGGGGGGGGGGGGGGGTATTCAAATATACAGAGCAGCTGCAGACAAAGAAAAGTATATGGAAATATTAACTATTACTATAATTATAACCATGCTAAACTAATCGAAGGTATTTACACTTTATTTGATTCATTAATTTTTTGTCATCTGCCTGGATATGTGTATAACCAAGTAAAATTTAAATTTGGTCCAAAGCTTCAATTTACTTTATTTTAAATATTTTCTCTTCGTGTAAGACCACTTGTTTGTGTATGCAGCATACAAATGTACATATGTAACCATATATAAGCAGTGCGACCTGTTCACATCCCCAATCAGCTTTTTGTTGTTGCATGCTGACAGCGATGACGTAGCAGCACCCATGGAAATTGCTCGACGGCACGCCAGCCTTCCCAGAGCGTCGCAGCCAGCGTTGCCGTCGCCGCTGAGCGACGCAGCAGCAGCAACTCAATTTGTTGTGATTATCGGCGGCAGCGGCTGTTAGTTAATCGGACACAGACGCTGCCAGAAATGTGGGACATGTCACGCACAGGCGATGTCGGAAAAGAAGGTAAGCCCCAGAACTGTATATCACTGCAAACAAAATTGACTAAATACAAGTAGAAACATATAATTACAGATTCAAAATGGAGTCCTTTTCATATCTGAAAGTACACATTTCGACACTTGCCAACCAATATTCCACTCCAATAATCATAAAGCTATTAGCTTAACTTTAATATCACTTTAAAGTTTTTCGCTTGCTATCATTCTCATTATTAGTTTTTGAAAAATATAAATGTCGGTTCCTGAAGTTTCAGCTTAACGCTTCCTTAAGGGCGTAAAATTGAAAAACTTAAAGTTTACCTTTAAAATGGACTACTAAAAACAACAAAGTCCTATGGTGCTAGACTAAGGAAATCCTTTTTTTAAGAACCAAATTCTCGTAAAATGCTTAAGCCAACTTGATTTAATTTACATAATTCGATAGTCGACTATATGCCAGATCATACACAAATCATAATATAACAATGATTGTTCATCTCAGATTATTGCCTATTTAAGCGATCAAGGTCCATTAATCCAGACTTCAGAATTTATGTAAACTTCCAAAATATTTTTTTGGCTGCGCTGATGCTAGAGACTTCTACCCAAGAATAAGCTAAAATCCTTTAAAAAAAAGATAAACTTTTCTGAAAATTAAAATTATAAACCGTTTCTGTTTTTAACAAATAATTACGAAGTCTTTTGCAATACATTTTTCTTAATAGGTCCAATATTGCCTTAAGCGAAATGCGTATGCTACCTCCTACCCGTAATTTCCGGTTTCATTCAGTATAATGATCCAGTATATTGACTGGCTAAGTTGATTTGAATATAAATATGTACTTAAATATATATAAAATATATTATAAACTGTAGGTATTATTGCAATAAATAAATAGGTATTTGGATTATGAGAAAATTTTTATGTTATGATCTTAAGGACTAAAGCGAGCTGTCTTCATGAATTTGGCACGATCTATTCAAAATTCTATTAAATTGTCAAATTTACAACTTGCAGTGGTATTTCTGAACAAAGCTTAATTATGTCGGGATTTTCTCATTTGTACAGCAAAGGAGGTTCCGCTCCATTTGGGGAAATTACAGCAGTCATTGGTCGCTTTTAATGCCCGAGCACATTTTGTGTCCTATCGCAATCCATACTGAGTAATCCGAGTTCAGAATTTTCCACTGATCAACAATGACGACAGAAAATCGAAGCATCATCGAGAACAAACGGCGTGTCGACGCCTTGAAAATAGAGATAGACAGAATGTGTGAAAGGGAGGGAGAGTGTGACTCCAAAATCGGTGCATCCACAGCTATCTCCGATGATAGTGACAGTGATGATGATGCCTATTATGGGGGCTGCTCAGATGCAATAACCGACCCGGTCGAGCTGATTAGCCCCGGGAGCTTATCAGGCGAATGCACTTAAAATGAACTCGTGACTCTGCTCTGACGACAGAAGCAGAAATGGGGCAACGGAGGACTTTCCTTCTAAGACTAACACTATCTATAAGTGTTTCTGATTAGGCTAAGGATCAAGCTTAGCTATCTTGTTGACTTCGATAAATGGAAAATAAATAAATGCATTTTATGCACCTCATTTGGCAAATGAGTTCCACTGTACGTTGTTGAAGTGAAAATTTATACACTTGAAGAACTCGAAGTAGTCTCCGACTAAGTTAATGCTATAGCTTTACAGGTATTCCCGAATACGGGAAATTCTAGACAAGTATGTACATGAAGCGATAGTATACAGTCCAAGAAATGTCGGATAACTGCAATATGTTACCTTTTTTAGGGTTAAGCTGTTTTGCCTTTGTTCTTAGCTAACTTTGCTTTTTAAATACCGGTTGTTATTACCATTGCTACCTATGTATGTATGTATATACGTGTATTTGTGCAAATGTGACCAACTGGTCAAAAGGGGGACGGGAGAGAGGGCCTGTGTCTTGGATTCCCCTTCGAACACGACTGATATGTTTGTGTAGAAATGAGTTTGAATGAGTTGCAGGCGGTGGGAGAAGGGTACGATAGAGGGGGCTGCATACTTACGTATGTACATATGTACATGCCCGTACATCGCCCTAATGTACGTATGCACGGCTGTGGGCTTCCACTGGTTCGCATGGTACATATGTATGTACGCTTGTCGCTCGGTCCGCTCGCTTGTATGTCAATATGTACACATGTTATTTGATTTTCGTTTCGCTTTTTATGTCTGCGATGTGTTGTTGGTACATGAATATAAATGCTGTTTATCTCCACCCACCCCCCTCGCCCACCGCCTCTCTCTAGTAGTTTCTTTTGTGTGTACTTGTGTGTGGGTATCGCTCTTGTACGTATGTACGTACATATGCCCGAGTGTGTTTCCTTATTGTTGTGTGTACTTGTTTGTTTGCCGCTAGTTGTTATTGTTGCTTTCGCTGCTGGCTGCTCTGCTCGCATGAACTTTTTGCTTTTGCTTTGCTTTGGCTCTGGCTTCGGCTTCGCCTCTTTCACGCCTGCTAATCAATGCTGTGCGCCGGGTGTTTTCGCTATATCTATATGTACACAAACAAATCTACAAAAGTCGCAGACATGCGGCCACCCCTAGTCCCCAGCCCCCAGCATCAGCCCACAGCCCACAGCCCGCACATTAGGTCACTCGATGTGCGTGTAAATATGTACAGAACACATCGTTACACATGCAGGGCCGATAGATGGACGGATGAATGGATGGATGAGTATAGCCACGGATGAGTAAGGGCCAGCATGCCCACATATACCGCTTTAGTGGCTGCATATCAAGCAGTGGATCGATTATCATTGCCAAGCACTGGTTACGTCTAGTGAGTACTCCTTTCTGGTAAGATTTGCTTACATATATGTAAAGCTACACAGAGAAAAAAACATTTTTAGTATTAACTAAGATAAAATTAAATAATTAAGATCAGATAAGTAACAAAAATAATTACCTATGAAACATCTATACCTTCTCTTCTACCTCTTACACTTGATTAAAATAGTACAATTTAAAATCCTTATAAGTCTGTGAATTTATAGAAAATAATTAATGCAATATTTATATAAATTTTTTTTAGAGAATTATTATCGATATAATTAATATAATAAAGGTTCAAAAATGGCATCAAAAGACTAGAGGAAACTAAATACACATAAAGAAAAAAGAAACAGATCATACATATTAATGTACATATTTATTTGGAAAATATTATAGCTCTTGACTGTGGAAAGTAGCATTCAAACTTATACAGAGGTTATAAAATGGTCTACAAAGGTCATGCTAAGTAATACCAAGAAATGAGAGTGTCCACTTTCCTATTTACTTCTTTAAATCAGTTGCTGTAGTCAGATGGACTCTTATATACAAATTTATAGGGTATTCTAGACTACTTTCTTATTTTTAACGATTATAAGACCTCTTTCTAAGCAAAAGAAGTTGCTGAATGGGCCGACATGTTCAAGATATATCATACATCCATTGCCAGTCGCACAAACAATCGGCAAAAAGGCATGAAATCTTCTGCAAAGATTTATCTTAACATATTATTTATCCAATATTCTAACATCAGGACTTCTTTTTCTGCACCACCCTGTTTTATTTGATTGTTAGCTTTATTGCCTACTAGCATTTGAGGTGAGCTTTCCCCTGCCGTCTGCCTATGCCGCATTGTGGTTGCCCCAGACCCCGGTGCCGCACATGCGATTACATCTGCTCGGGCACCCCCTGAGCCCCTGCCCGCATATATATTCCGATTTTTATATTTTCCTTGCACTAGCCGATACAAATCCCATGTACCGCCGCAGCACATACCCCCTCACACTCGAAAATACATATAAATTTATATAGTTGCGAGTTGAGTAAAAAGAAACAAACAGGGAAAACAGAATATTGCAACTATTTGTGTTGTAGTTTTGATGCAACACCCCCCGGCCACAACGCCAGTGCCCTCGCAGACAATGGCCACACTTGTTGGCATTCATGAGCTGCTGTTCATTGGTAAATAATTTCATAATAATGTTGTTCTTGCCAGCATAACAGCAGATAAGCTGCGAGTTGCAACAATTGCAATTGGGTTAATAATATTTCCCTTGATCGCTCCCGTGCCCAGGCACCACATGTGGCTTTCAGTGTATGTAAATAGCTCCACGCAGCGCAAATGCTGGGCACATTCGCTCCGAGGCGCTTCCGACATTTAGCAATAAAATAAATTAAACAATAAATTATAAATTTGTACAAAAAATGACTGTTCGTCGAACAGGCGCCCAGAAATCCCAGCACAGTGGAAAACCAACGACGCAGCAGCGTTGACGTCGACTTTAACTGCGACTGCGACTGCGACGGCGACAGCGACAGAGACATTTGTTCTTGTTTTTGCTGTCAGCTGGCCTGCGAGAAAGTTTTTTCCTCTCTCTTTCTCTACGTGACGCAGTGCGTCTGTGGCCCCGTGTGTGTGTCAGTGTTATGGCTCTCGTCTAAGCACCCGAGTGACCAAATGGCCGTACGAGTTCAGGGGGTATTTACTGTGAAACCCCCGTGAAACCCCGCCTTCCAAAGTACCTGGAATGGGTTCATATTTTCCCTTGCAAACTCGCAAATACACATCATACTTATCGGCGGAACTAGCGTCACTTGCACTACCTGGACTCGATCACATTACAAATGCTTGTCTGGGGTCAATTTTGTGATAAAATTGTTAACTTATATTATAGATGCCATGCCAAAAACATTCCATATTGTTATTGAATTATTTGGCGTATTGAAAAGTAACTAGGGTTGTCGAATTTTTTAAAGAATATCGTATCAGTAATATATATTATCAAAAAAAAAAAAAAAAAAAAACAAAATAATAATATTTAATTTACCACTTGAAATATCGATATATTTGATATTTTTTGTTGAATACAAAAATATATAAAAAGGCGATAAGTTTCTCATTACAATAAATACTTATATATATTTTATTTAAGATATTTATATGGGCAATTCCACAGTCGCGCACGGGACATTCGTACGCATTCAACGTAAAAAAACATTGAGACGGAAACGATTTTTTTCCCGGATGAAAGTCTTAACATATAGCACTTTATTAGATCTTTAATTGGTGCAAAGATTGATTTTGGGTCATTTTTTATTTTTGAGATATTTGCAAAATTCAAGTGATTCGCACGGGACAAAAAACGGAAGTGACTTTTGAGGTGGACCTATTCAAATGCCAATTTCTGCGAATCAAGAGGCAATATTTTAATGCAACTAATTTTAAACAGTTGTACACAGATGCCTCTTAAAAATGGTTATGAGTTTTTTCCGAAATGACTTGCACTTTTTTTAAAATTTAATTTAATGTAGATTCGCACGGGACATCGCGCACGGGACATTTTTTATCAGCATACTTTGCACGTTGTTTTTTACTATTCAACTAAATTAGAAGAGCATATATCCGTTTTATTTTGACTATTTGCATTCTTCTAGTGATATTAGAAAACAAAAGTCAAAGCATAAAGCATCGTTTTAGAAGTTTTCTTAAAAAGAAAACAGGTCTATTTTTATGATGTTTTTCATTAAAATAATGAAAAATCCCGTTTTCGCGAATATGCTTTCGAATATTTCGAAATTTGTTTTAGAATATGGTAAAACCTTTCGAATTGAATCAATTGGACCATTTCCCAATGTTATAATATTGAAAAAAACCATTTTAGAGAAGTTTAAGTTTTTTGGCCGCGGTGGACCTTTCTGTGGAATTGCCCATATGCATATTTTCAGACACACTTTAAACCATTTCGCATATTCAGATCTTAAAGATTTTAGAAACACCTGTTATCTTATATGTTGATCAGTCCACCAGCTCCTGGTGTCCCAAACGACACATTTGATAGTGGACGTCAGCCGCTCAGAAGGCACCGAGCTATCCAGGGTAACCGCGTATCTCATATCCAGGTTGTTGAGGCCCATCATACTCGCTTTATGGGATTTCTACACTTTTAAAGGATTGCTTTCCCATTCAGTTTGACACAAGCTGAAGTATAGTTTAAGTCCCTTGTTCGCAGATTCATTATGCAGTCTCTTGCAATGGAGTTTTTATAGAAGAGTGAAAAAGGAAAAAATATGAAAAAATACATAAGGAAACCAAATCGCAATTTTGATATTTAGGAAAACATAAAATCATATTTATATATTTTTAATAACCCTAGAAGTAACCATAAGCACAGCGAAAATAAAGATATAAATAAAACATTCGTACGGTCTGATAAGATAAACCATATTTCTCTAATTATTTATATATGATGACGAATAATGTAGCTACTTATATAGTTATTTAAAACTTTTAGGGCATAGATAACTTAGCAAGTGTATCATAAAGTAAATATTAATTAAAATATAATAATAATAATAATAATAATAATAATAAAATATATAAATAATAATAATATGAATAATATAAATATTTTACCATCAATTAAAATATGTTTCTTTAGATTGAGAAGATAAGTAAAATTCAAAATAAAAGATTCAAAATTAAAAATTAAAGTACTTAAAAAAACAAACTTTAGAATATGAAGCATACTTATATTAAATGCCCTTTTTTTAAATCTATAAAATATGTTAACTATGCTAAAATTTAATTCTCTTCACCTTACCTTCACCTTCACCTGTCCAACTCATATGAGATTTGATATTTTTGGCGAGTTAATACTAGTTTTAATTATTTTTAAATATAATTCTTCCAAATAAACACTTTTATTAAGTCTAATAAAAAGGTATACACCTTTGTAGAAATCTTACAAAAATATAACTAATACGTTTTAATGACACAGAATTCTCAAAAACATTCAATTAATTAATTTCCCTACTAAAATGTATAATCTCGTGCTACTACTGATCTTTGCTCTAGATCCGATGAAATCAATAAGCACTTTTATTCGAATCTTTTACCACTCGGAATCCTGTTACTATCGCACAACGACCGCCACAAAATTTGTGAGCTCACGACCCCTGATTATCTTAATCGGCATCCGTCTCAGGGGCTTCTTAGCAGGGAGAATCGAGCAGGGAAAGACTTAGCCTAGACCATATCCCTTATCAGTCATAGCCCGAAACAACGCCGATGTAGGTGCACGTGTCTAAAGATCAGCCAATGTATTCCTAACGACAAACAAGAACTCTTGACTAATCGGTGTCCGCGCTGCGATTGATAGCCAAAGATGGCACTGTGGATTTTATATATTCTAGAGCAGATTTATTTTAACAAAAAGTATTCTGTTGGCATTTCTGATCAGCTATACATGATGGCAATAAATAATAATAAATAAGCATAAATATATATAATAATATATAATAAGAAAGGAAGTTAAACAAAACAACTAATAGTCTTAATCCAGAGGGAGCCTTTTCTTGAGAAACTTTTTATAACATTAGATTTCACATGTAAAATGCTTAGTCATTCTGTTTAATCTCAGAAATTCTACAATAGCAATATGTATACAGAGTTCGTAAAAGTGTAATATTCTCTTCTATACATCTTGACTACTTAGTTGCTCCAACTACTTAGGGTTTATGTAGACTACAGACAGATTCCCAAAGCCAGGGTCCAAAGGTTCTTCCGATTTGTGTGTCCAAAGACGTGGCTGAGCCACAGTGCGAGCCATGCATCAGACTCAACATCACTGCCTGCTACATATTCCCACTTTGGACTTATCAGCATCTGGTGGCGATGGCATAAATACCCGTGCTCGGGACCTCGCCGGGTTTATTCGTCGCGAGTGCCTTCAGCATGACCGAGCTCAAGCCAGCCACGCGCTACACCAGCACCTCCCTTCACGAGGCCGTCAAACTCCGCCTGGACGAGCCGGGATCCTTCTCGCAGGGAGTCGTCCCACAGACCATTCCCAAGTTCTTTGCGGAGGTGTGCGAAAAGCATCCTGAGCTGCCCGCCTTGGTATGGGAAACCCCGGGAGCCGGAGTCGATGGCTGGACAACCCTGAACTACCGAGAGTATCAGGAGCGAGTGGAGCAGGCTGCTCTTATGCTCCTGAGCGTGGGCCTTGAGGAGCGGAGTTCCGTAGGCATCCTTGCCTTCAACTGTCCGGAGTGGTTCTTTGCCGAGTTTGGTGCCTTAAGAGCTGGCGGTGTGGTGGCAGGAATCTATCCCAGCAACTCGGCAGAGGCCGTTTATCACGTTCTGGAGACCGGAGAGTCCACTGTGTGTGTGGTGGATGATGCCCAGCAGATGGCCAAGCTGAGAGCGATCAAGGAGCGCCTGCCTCGCCTGAAGGCTGTTATCCAGCTGCACGGACCTTTTGAGACATTTGTTGATCAGGAGCCCGGCTACTTCAGTTGGCAGAAGCTGCAGGAGAGGAACTTTTCCAACGAGCTCAAGGAAGAGCTGAAAGACCGAGAGAGTCGAGTTTATGCCAACGAGTGCGCCATGCTGATCTTTACTTCTGGAACTGTGGGTCTGCCCAAGGCTGTGATGCTTACCCACGACAACATCATCTTCGACACCAAGGCTGCAGCGGCTTGCCTTAAGGATGTGCAAATCGGAAAGGAGAGTTTTGTCAGTTACCTGCCTCTGAGTCATGTGGCTGCCCAGATTTTTGATATATTTTTGGGACTCTCCCATGCCGGTTGCGTGACATTTGCTGACAAGGACGCTCTCAAGGGCACTTTGATAAAGACCTTCCGTAAGGCGCGGCCCACGAAGATGTTCGGAGTGCCGCGAGTCTTCGAGAAGCTGCAGGAGCGACTGGTGGCCGCGGAGGCCAAGGCAAAGCCGTACTCCAGGCTGCTCTTGGCCCAGGCTCGAGCTGCAGTTGCGGAGCACCAGACCACAATGATTGAGGGGTGAGTTGATTGAGTCCGGAATCAGTGAAATAAGAGATTTTTAACGTTTTAGTTGTCTTCGCATTTGATCATGGTATCTACGGTTTTTTAAAAAAGGTTTCAAAGGTTTTGACTTTCAAGTATTACACAGGACGAACTTTGACACTTAATTACATCTCTGGAAAACCCAAAAGTAAAACTCAGCAAGAAAGAGTTTGAGTACCAAACACTTAAAATATATGTCTTTAGACTTAGGCTTGAAGCTTTCACGTGCTTGGTTCGTGATTTGACGAATTTGGACTTTTGAAGTAAGGTTTTTTAGTATGATATAATATAATAGTTCCAGTGGCTCATAGCATAAGAAAATTTAATCTTGTTTGACCAGAGATTTTGTTTCTTCAATGAACTTTTTGTTCGAATTATATTTTACCCTTTTAAGCAATCTCGAACCACATAAAATGATAATTTGAATATGTGCAAAAAGAAATACTAAACTTAATATTTCTTTTATTTTTTAGTAAAAAACCTTCGATTTACGGCAGTACCAAATACTGGCTGGCTTCTCGCATTATAAAACCCATTCGAGAGATGATAGGCCTGGACAATTGTCGCATATTCTTGACTGGCGGAGCCCCCACCTCAGACGAATTGAAACAGTTCTTCCTGGGTCTGGACATTGCTCTGGGCGAGTGCTACGGGATGTCGGAGAGCGGCGGTGCAATCACTCTGAACGTCAATATTAATAACTTGTACAGTGCGGGCACCTCGATCGAGGGACTGACTTTGAAGGTCCACGAACCGGACTGCAATGGCCAGGGAGAGATCCTGATGCGAGGTCGTAGCATGTTCATGGGCTACCTTGGACTTCAAGAGAAGACCGAAGAGGCCATCAAGGAAGATGGTTGGCTGCACTCCGGCGACTTGGGGTACATCGACCCTAAAGGAAATCTCGTGATCTCCGGTCGCCTCAAGGAGCTTATCATCACCGCCGGCGGAGAGAACATCCCACCGGTGCACATCGAGGAGCTGATCAAGAAGGAGCTGCCCTGCGTGAGCAATGTCCTCCTGATCGGCGACCATCGTAAGTATCTGACCGTGTTGCTGTCCCTGAAGACCAAGTCCGATGCCAAGACGGGGATTCCCCTAGATGCACTGCGTGAGGAGACCATCGAGTGGCTTCGCGAACTGGACATCCACGAGACCCGTCTCTCCAGCCTGCTCAACATTCCGGCGGACTTACAGCTCCCCAACGACACAGCCGCTGTGTCGGCTGCCCTGGACATCACAGCTGAGCCCAAACTCCTGGAAGCCCTCGAAGAGGGTATCAAGCGAGCGAACAAGCATGCCATCTCCAACGCACAGAAGGTGCAGAAGTTCGCCCTCATTCCCCACGAATTCTCCCTGGCCACCGGGGAGCTGGGTCCGACGCTCAAAATCCGGCGGAACATTGTTCATGCAAAATATGCCAAGGTCATAGAGCGCCTCTACAAGTAACTCAGCGAAGGCATGCCCAGCTTACACACAAAGTACTCAAAGCTTCGACTTGATTAGACTTACATTGTAATCATCATTAGCATTTTAAGAAATTGTGACCCTAATATATATTTTTTTATAAAAGTAGACAAGACTTGTTATTATCTTTTTGGGGAATCCACACTTAGGTGTCGACACTTTATACAGCTTAATAAAATAATACCATAAAGATTTTATTGTTTTTGTCCAGTTTTTAATTGTTTCTAAACAAGGGGTTATACGGTATAACATAAAGGAAGATAAATTTGGGACGCTGAAGCTTGTATACTCTTCCAGTTATAATTGAATCATTCAGCTTTATCGATCAAATCACTTATCGATGACCACTTAGTATATGATATATATTTAAATATATCTTACATTAAAAAGAAGCGTTTAAAATCGTAAAATATTAATTAATTAATTCATGCAAAAAAACTAAGTATTGACAGTTTTTGTAAGATTGGCCTACATTTTATAAATTCAAGTTTACTTTAAAGGTTTTACTTTTATACAGTTTTACATTTTCCTTTTTACATACTTAGCGATCGTTTTATTTTCAGAAAATTAATATCGAAATTCTAGAATCATAAAAGGTGAACATGTCTCAGAGTACATGCAAATGTGTTAAAAAAAACAGCAAAACTAAAATTTTTGACTACTATGTTCCTGATTGTTCCCATGGTAGCTATATGATATAGTCTTGCCGGTTCGGACTTATATACATACCAATGGAAAAATATAAAAGACTATTTTCAAAGTTTTATTAATTATTTGTATTAATGGTATGTGCAAATATATAAAATAAACCGCTCTGTTCAAAAGTTATTGAAATTCAATTTATTTTATTTAAAAAAAAATTAATATAACAAATATTACTCAACGTTTTTACAAAAATTCCCAATTTTTTTGAATTTCTAGCATAATCCTTTGGTAGTAATTTTTATTTTACTTATAACTTTTATTTCCCTGATTCTTACTGCACAGATCAACTAGGCTTTAAACATTATATGAGGAAATCATTTCATTACGGCGTTGAAAATGTCCTTTTTAAATTATAACAACCTGCAAGAGAATAATAAAAATAAACAAAAAAGGAAGCTAACTTCAGCACCCAGAAGTTTGTATACCCTTGCAGATTCCAATTGTGTCAATTTTCATTTTTATTCATTTTTACAGTTATCATTTTTTTTACATATTTTACATGTAAAGTAAAATGTAAATTTCCTCCACTTTTCGCGATCGTTCGTATTGCAGCTATATGATATAGTCGGCCGATTCTTATAAAATTTTCAATAAAATTCTTAAATAATATGCTATGCTTGTATCTTAAATTAGAAGAAATTGTGTTGAAAACTGACAAAGTTATAATTTTTTTCTAAAAATTTCCCGACCGTTCCTATGACAGCTATATAATAATATAATAAACTTCTAACTGAATTTATAATACCCTGCAAGGGTATAAAAAGCTCGATCGTAAGCAAGGAAATCGTATGTTACAAATTCACTTCGCTGACGTACTTCAAAAATGTATGAAAAATATTATGATAAACGCGAAAGTTATTATGCAATAAAGTTATTTTAACATCCATTTAGTTCTAATTCTCTTTATGAAACTATAGTTAAAAACTTTACGAATAGGAATTTCGTCGTTGGCATAAATACCCGTGCTCGGGACCTCGCCGGGTTTATTCGTCGCGAGTGCCTTCAGCATGACCGAGCTCAAGCCAGCCACGCGCTACACCAGCACCTCCCTTCACGAGGCCGTCAAACTCCGCCTGGACGAGCCGGGATCCTTCTCGCAGGGAGTGGTCCCACAGACCATTCCGCAGTTCTTTGCCGAAGTGTGCGAAAAGCATCCTAAGCTGCCCGCCTTGGTGTGGGAAACCCCAGGAGCCGGAGTCGATGGCTGGACAACCGTGAACTATCGCGAGTATCAGGAGCGAGTGGAGCAGGCTGCTCTTATGCTCCTGAGCGTGGGCCTCGAGGAGCGGAGTTCCGTGGGAATCCTGGCCTTCAATTGTCCGGAGTGGTTCTTCGCTGAGTTGGGCGCTCTGAGAGCTGGTGCTGTTGTGGCAGGAATCTATCCCAGCAATTCGGCAGAAGCGGTTTATCATGTCCTTGCCACCGGAGAGTCCACTGTGTGCGTGGTGGACGATGCCCAGCAGATGGCCAAGTTGAGAGTGATCAAGGAGCGCCTGCCTCGCCTGAAGGCTGTAATCCAGCTGCACGGACCTTTTGAGACTTTTGTTGACCAGGAGCCCGGCTACTTCAGTTGGCAGAAGCTGCAGGAGAGGAACTTTTCCAACGAGCTCAAGGAAGAGCTGAAGGACCGGGAGAGTCGAGTTTATCCCAACGAGTGCGCCATGCTGATCTTCACTTCGGGCACTGTCGGTCTGCCCAAGGCTGTGATGCTCAGCCACGACAACATTATCTTCGAAGTCAAATCCGCGACAGCTTTCCTGGACAATGTAAAAGTGGGTTCGGAGCGTTTCGTGTGCTATTTGCCGCTGAGCCACGTGGCTGCCCAGATTCTTGATTTGTTGTTTAGTCTACTTTCTGTCGGATGCGTGACATTTGGTGACAAAAACGCGCTCAAGGGAACCTTGATCAAGACCTTTCGAAGGACGAGGCCAACGACGATGTTTGGAGTACCGCGAGTCTTCGAGAAGCTGCAGGAGCGACTGGTGGCTGCGGAGGCGAAAGCTAATCCCCTCTCCAGGCTGCTCCTGGCCCAGGCTCGAGCTTCGGTAGCTGATTATAGGACCACATTGATTGAGGGGTGAGTTGGAGGAGGATTAAGGTTGGGGTAACATATTTTTTGGTAATTTCAATATGTACAAAAATAGTTTACTTATAGTCTACTCAAGATGCTCACTAAAAAGGGTTAAGATCACGAAATTCGACTTGATTATTTTTTTTAAGGTTCATAATAAACGTAGATTATGTTTGTACTCGTTTAATTTGCTCATATGAATTATAAATCTTATAAAATCTTGACACTGGTTTTATTGGTCCAAAAGTATTTTTGTTTTGTTGTCTTTGAGAGGGCTTACTTTTGTTGTTTATCTAATATAATTACTTAAAGATTCGTGTTTGTTTCATTACTACATTAACTTCTTTATATTGTGACATTAACTTATTGACCTTTTATTTTTAGCAAAACACCTTCGTTTATTGAAAGTGTTAAATATTGGCTGGCGTCTAGTTTTGTTAATCGCATTCGTGAGATGATTGGATTGGACAATTGTCGCTTCTTCCTGACTGGCGGTGCTCCCATCTCCGTTGAAATGAAGCAGTTCTTCTTGGGCCTGGACATGCCGCTGGCCGAGTGCTACGGGATGTCGGAGAGCGGCGGAATTGTCGCTATGAATGTTGGAAATCGAATAAGCAATTTGTACAGTGCGGGTCCTGCAGTCAGAGGACTAACTGTTAAGATCCAGGACCCAGATGGCAGCGGCCTGGGGGAGATTCTAATGCGGGGACGAACCGTTTTCATGGGCTACCTGGGACTTCAAGAGAAGACCCAAGAGGCCATCAAGGAGGATGGTTGGCTTCATTCCGGCGACTTGGGGTACATTGATCCTAAGGGAAATCTCGTTATTTCTGGTAGGCTCAAGGAACTCATCATCACCGCCGGCGGAGAGAATATTCCCCCGGTGCACATCGAGGAGCTGATCAAGAAGGAGCTGCCCTGCGTGAGCAATGTCCTCCTGATCGGCGACCATCGCAAGTACCTGACCGTCTTGCTGTCCCTGAAGACCAAGTCCGATGCCAAGACGGGGATTCCCCAGGATGGACTGCGTGAGGAGACCATCGAGTGGCTCCGCGATCTGGACATTCACGAGACCCGTCTCTCCAGCCTGCTCAACATTCCGGCTGATTTACAGCTCCCCAACGACACAGCCGCTGTGTCGGCTGCCCTGGACATCACCGCCGAACCCAAGCTCCTGGAAGCCCTCGAAGAGGGTATTAAGAGAGCGAACAAGCATGCCATCTCCAACGCTCAGCGGGTGCAGAAGTTCGCCCTCATTCCCCACGAATTCTCCCTGGCCACCGGAGAGCTGGGACCGACGCTCAAGATCAGGCGGAACATTGTTCATGCAAAATATGCCAAGGTCATAGACCGTCTATACGAGTAATAACCTCGTTTGAAAATTGTAGCTTTAAGTCTATATATTATCTTCATTTTTTCTTTTTATTATTTATTAATTCAACACCATAATAAATTTAAATTTATATTGTCGTGTTCTTAAGGGTGTGTATGTTGCTCGTCATTGTTTTTTATAGGCTGCCATTCAACTTTGTATATTTGCTGAAATAGACAATTGGTTTCTTGATTATGAAGAAAATCAAACAATGTAATTAAATCAAATATTTATAATTTTATTTTAATTTTTGTATTAGTATTTCTTTCTTACTTTTAAAATATTATTTTAAATTTTAAAATTAGAATATCTTGAAGGTTTTTACTTAATTTTTGTGTAAACTTTTAATAACACTACAAGCTGTTTTTTGTTTTAGTTCACAAGGTTAGATTCAAATACTTGTTTAAATTTAAATGGAAATTTAATTATTGAAGGTAGTTATTCGCATTATGTTATTGGTCTTTATTTTGCAAATAGTAGTTGTATTTTGTATTTGGTTTTGTGGTTCCGAAAAGTTTAAAAAACTCAAGAAGATAAACAGTTTATTTAGTGCAATATTGAAAGCCAAATTTTATCTCATTCCAGTAAACTGTTCCTTGCCAGGACATGATGCGAAGATCCTACAGATATTTAAGATCTCAACAAACCATATTATTCAGTGCCTTCATCCCGCCTCTTCTGCCTTCATTTCGGTCCACAAACCGTCGCAACCAACGAAGTCCTGCAAAGGCCAAGGCAATGGACACCAGCATCCAGATGATCACGGATCGCGAGTCAAATCGATCTGTAGGTATCTTGGGCCAGGTGAGAGGTGGTGGCGAAGGGTTTGCCTCGTCATAAGGCTGCTGCAAGGGAAAGCTGCTCGAGTATCTGTATTTTCCGAACTTTTCAGTAATACTTACGCCGCACTCGCACTTGCTGGTATTGTACTGAGAAACCTCAGCGGCATTCAGCAATATAATGGAGCGATTGGTGTCTCCTTCGGTGCAGTCCACGCCCTTGATGTTGCTGAAGTCGTCGCTCCAACCATTCAGCACTGACCAGGGACGAGCAAAGTTCACGGAGGAGGGCAGCTCCCGCACCAAGTTTCCGATCAGCCAGGCACAGTCGAAGTGGTTGTCCGCCAGATTCAGGTATCGAAACCGACGTAGACTGGCCAGATCGATGGATCTTAGGCGATTCGAGCTGAGATCAACGTAAAGGGAGAGGCGGTTCAGGGATGCAGGCAGTCGCTGCAGGAAGTCCGCGTCGCTAAGTGCGTTTCCGGTGAACTGAATGTACCGCAAGTGACTCTGGTGCGTCAAGGTGAGGGGAAACAGCTGTCCGATTTGGTTATTAGCAAACATAATCTCCTCCAGCTGGGTGTTGGCATTGAACAATGCCTCTGGCAGCGTAGTCAGTTGATTAAAGCTCACGTCTATTTGCAGAAGACTGACGAGAGTCTCCAAACTGTCTGTATCCACAGTTTCTACAGAATTATGGCTGATGTTGAGACGCTGAAACATTTGTAATGAATATATTTTGCCAAAGTTAATAAGTTATGTATAAAGTACGATTTATAAACATTAAAGATATTAAAACAAGTTAGATGTATGCTGATTATTATAATTACCAAAACTCACCTCCAATGAATCCAAGCCCGATAAGGCTTCCCTTGTAAGATTTATCAATTTATTGTGACTCAAGTCTAGGCTCTGGAGCTCAAAGTTTTTAGAAAATCCCAATGGTTCCAGGCTCTTCAACTGATTATTTGAAAGATTCAGGTGTACGAGACGTGCCAGACCTCGCTGGCTGAGAAATGCCAGGCTAGTGAGCAGATTCTCATCCAGACGAAGGCTTCTCAGGTGTGTATTGGTCTCGAAGGCGTCCAGTTCTATGCTCTCTATAAGGTTATGCTGAAGGGACAGACTTGCCAGGCGGTGCAGACCCTGAAAGGAGCTGCCGTCGATTCGCTGCAGTTGATTTCCATTCAGGTGCAGATGCTTCAAGTGGGACAGTCCGTGAAAGGTGTCCTCATCGATTTGACTGATCTGGTTGGAGCCCAGGTCGAGCAGCTGCAGCTGCGGAAAGAGCACGAATCCCTGGGACCTCAGTCGACTGAAGGCATTATAGCTCAGATCCAGAGAGGTAAGTGCGCCCAGGGGCTCACTGGACCAGGACCTCAGGCTGCTCAGATTGTTGTGGCTGAGAGAGAGGGACTGCAGTCCGGCCAGTCCGTTCAGGGAAAAGTCCTCTAGGTCACTCAGTCCGCTGAACTGCAGCTCCAGCTGGAGAAGGTGGCCGAAACGGACGAAGAAGGCATTCTCCAGGTGCGACAGGCTGCAGTTCCTCAGTGAGAGCGTGGTTAAGAGCTCCGTGTCCCGGAGCAGGGTCACCTCGGTGTGGTTGCAGTGGCTCAGCTGCAGGCACTCGACCCTGAACAGCAGCAGGAGACTAACTAGCAGCCGGTACATCGCGCGGAACACTTGGGCGTAGACTAACCCAACGGATCTGGGGCTTCTGTAACCAGAGCCCTTATCTTATTGCAGCAGCCCCTAGTTCCAGCCGACAGCCCGTCAAGATAGGTAATCTGTTGATCAACTGGACGCCGTTTGTCCACGGACAATATTTGCTCACCTTTTAGTCAACGGCTAAGAAAAAGCTCAGCTACTGTTTTCACAAACTCGCAAAATGCATCATCTAGATGCTGGAAACATAGGGAATAACAATTATGATATTTTTCTATTTGTTTTTCTTTTCAGAAATTTGTATAATAATTTAAGTTGCATTGAAAGACTAAGCTTGTACGAACTAATTCCCTCTAGAACTAGATAACTATAGCTCCTTCAGTGTGATCTCATACTAACAAGGTTTCTGTATTGTTCGGGTTAGCTTATTAGCTTCGCAAAAAGATATCAAAAATAATAAATTTATTTAAATTAAAAAGTGTAGCCTAACTTTATTTTTTTTTTTTTTTGGAAAACTAGTTTAAAGTTTTAAAGCATCAATTGAGATAATTAAAAAATAATACAAGGTGGATCTAGCACAGCTCCAAAAATATTCCCAGTATTTATTTTAATCCATTATATTTTTATAGTTAAACGAAGAGCTTTTGTCGCATGTCAGTTTTTACTGCAGTGACACTCTTTTGCTTATGAATTCATGGCAACACATAATATGCTAAATCTATAAGAGGAATGTAAATATTACTAATGAATGCAAGCACAGCTGGAATGGAAATGGCGCAAAGTCCTGTTCAACCAAAAGCACTGAGAAAAATATTTCAAGTTTAATTAATTAGAAATTAGATTTGAAATGTTTAACTCTACTATTTTAAGACCTAATTGGTATATTCCTACTATTTAATACGATATAATTTAATAACTATATAAAGTCATTAAACTTTTTGTTGTGTGTATTTGCATTTCATATTGATATTATTTCGGTTGGCTGCAACTATGAATATTTTAATTGAAATGTGCAATTCACACAATTGAAATATCTTTGCTTGGGCAACGCCCATTTTGCTTTATTTATGTATTTGGTTTTCGCCTGCATTTTAACCTTTGCATTATCCTGTTTGCAGGACTCGACAGCATAACGAACATGTCGGTGGTATGTGGCAGGAGTCGCAAATAAAGAGAGATAACCAGAACACAATAGCCGCAGAAACCAGGTAACATCATGATGACCATACAATTTGCTCCCTTCCGCCACTGTTGCCGCTTTTACTTATCAATTCGGAGCTGGATGCTGCCCTCTTAGTCGAATGGCAAATTGGTTTTGATATGTTTGGAGGCAGCAACCGGCGGTTGTAAGAAGCTTAACACCTGTGCGAGAGTGCACTTCCGAAACGATGCCATCGCATATTTGATTTGTGGCTGACCAGGTCAATCGGGATAGTGCGTAAATCGATTGGGCTTAAATGAAGTGGTAATGCGATAATTGCTAGGAGTGAACTGTCAACGAATAGCAAAGAAAATTACATTCTAGAAAGTTGTATAAATTGTTCAAGCTTGAACAAGCTAATTCAAGCGAAATAATACAAAGTACTTAATCATAGTAATTTTAGAAAAATTGCTAAATCAAACCAACTAGAGCTTTGGCCTGCGAACTTCTTCTTCTAAAAACGAACACTAATCTGCTTATAATATGCATCTTTAAACACCAAAACACCATTTTATAAATCCTTAATTGGTCGTAAGATTAAATCACTTTAAATGGTAAATGCAGAACATTTAAATCAAGAGTAAGAAATAAAACGATTTAAGTTTCTTAAATGCTTCCTTTTACTAACCAAAAGCAATTCAAATTGATTTTCTAGCCGAAATGTGGTTTTAAATTTGTGCTAGAACAACAATGCCGAGCGGCGGACGAACTTTGACTTCTAGGTCCTCGCAGATAAAAAGTCGGTCCTTGCGCTAAAATGACAAATTTAATATGTACTCCTTGTCTGCCGCTTGTTTGTTTGCCTTCCCGACGCTTTAGCTGCTGCATTTTCCTTTTTGGGCAATGCAATAAAAAGGAAGAAGAAATGACCAAGCTTTGGCCCAATGCCAGCCAAGGCACGCAGGACGAGGCAGGAAGGACGGCCAACACATTTGCCAGAAGCATTGCAGATGGTAGAGAGCAGAGGCAGGAGCGGGAGCAGGAGCAGGAGTAGGGATATCTGCACACTTACCAACTTGTTTTTATTCGCAGGCAAGTATGGGATTCCCAGCTCTATTGCAAGGACTCTCTGTGTGTGTGTGTATCTGTGGTATTAAAATATTTTCGTACATATTTCAGCTGCCAAAATTATTTCAATTTAGTTCCGCAGAATAAATTGGTTTCCATTTTTGCCAGCTCTTGGCTTTCAGTGATTTTTTCGTTTTGCTAAAATGTTTCCTCGAGTAATGAACATAAAAGTGCCAAATTATTTACTTACATCAATGATACTTGTGTCAAATGAAGTCTCCGGATGAGATCCAGCTCAAGTTCCTTGGCCAAGTAAATGAGATATTTAAGCTACAGATAATCCACAAAAAAGATGAATAACTAAATTGCTCCTAGGATCAAAGTGGTTTACTTTTAAGAGAAGTCAATTTAAAGGACTCTTGGTTAATATGGAAATGCTAATCAGGGTCTGAAACTTGTTGGATGGAAATAAAACTACTAATCAGCTGCTTAACAGAGAGTTGCTCCATGCTACCTTTACTGGTTATATTTTCCGATTTTGGCCATTGTTACAGTTTCAGTGGCCAAGCCACTGTACACACAGTCCACATAACATTAATTTCCCTGGAAATCAAATCATTTCAAAGACCACGGCACGTTTACTCTTTTCTATAAATATTTCAATAAGCGCATTGTCCTCGGCACACGAATACATTTCATTCATTCTTTTTTGGCCAAACTCCCGCACAAAACTCATCCGGAATGCATGTCCTTCGTCCTCCGTAACCTCCTCGCTGTTTCCTCAGCGTAACCCTTGGTTCATTGTAATTGTAATTCTTTCTGACCGTTGGCAAAGTCATAACATGGAGCAGAAAAAGTGTAGCTAAGCTGACTGAAAGGTTTATTAGCTGAATGCTTGCCATTTCACGTTAAAAGGAACTTTTTTATAATTTTACTGAGGAAGCAAGTGCAAGGAAACCAAGAAGAATTTCGATAAGTTTTTATAGTTTTCTTGAGCCAATTACTGGGTTTTTAATGGATATATTTCATATGTAATCGTTTATGTAAATATAAAAATACAGCAATGGTAATATAAATAATTATTAAAATATAAAAATAATAAATAATGATAATTAAAAATATATAAATAATAATTCCTTAAACTAAGTATAAGTGGCTTAAAGATAAATAAAGAAATTATTTCATAGGAATAACTGTGGTTGGGAACATGTCGTTGCATCCTAATATGTTTTATGCACATTGAAAATCTCTTTAATTATATGATTTTTTAAGTATTTATAACCTTCGCTAATGAGGGTCTTGTATCAAACAAGGTAAACCCAAAAATATATAATTAGGTCTGCTCCGCTTATGAAATCGTAAAAATATAAAAGAATAAAGCTGTTCATAATATAAAGATTCTTTGAAAAAAAAACCAAATGTACTTCAGGTGGTTTAAAATTTCCTTTGCTCTCTGTTATGAGTTAATCCCTCATTTAACCATTTGAAAGGATATAATTTCTTCGATGCATTCTTCAATTTTAAGTCTTCTGTTACCCTTGTGGGCTCGGCCAACAAAAACAAAGAGAAAAGTTCTAAAGTTTTCATTACCGGAAGCACATGACTGCATTTAGTTTGCGTTTCCCTTCAGCCTTTGCAGTTGCAACAATTTCCAGTGGCAGTGTGAGGCTGTGTTTATTTATTTGGTGTGCTATTAAAATTTCGGCATGCCAACAATGAACGAATGAGAGCGGATTCGAGGCAGGACACGTACACGTATGCGCATACGGATAAGGACGGGGACACTGGCCTGAAATAGCTCTGAAACTGACTGACTGACTTTCCAGACTTTCGCATGCTATTTTTACTTTTTCACTTCATTTCCGCAGCCCCAGAACGAATCGCCAGTCCAGTCCAGTCCCTATTCCAATCCCGGTGCTGGGCTTGTAAAAAAAATCCATTTGCGGTCTGCCGACCAGTCCTGGCTCCCAACTGTTTTTGTTTCACGCTTTCCTGTTTTTGTTTCCCGCCGTGGAGAACTGCAGTGTTTTCAATGAATTTTTTAGTGCCCAGGAGTTGGAAAAACGTGACGTAGGCGGTGTTGTTTTAATTGCTGCTGACAACGAAAGTTTAAGCAAATCAGAGCTGAGTCCAGTCCAATTGTAGTTGCTGGAAAATATATGATTGAATAATCGGAGTTCGCTTTTTGGGGGTTTTGTTGTTGTAGTCAGACATAAGTCAGAATATAAGATAAGATATATATATACATACATACATTAAAAATTTGAATTAAGTTTAAAATACTTTCAGACAATCTAAATCTTTAGTAACTATAGTAGTAAAATGCTAGAGTTCATATCGTATCAGCTAGATTTTCTAACTGGTTCTAGGTTCTAGCCTCAATTTCAGCTTTTTTTACTAGAATAGAGTTGTATAAATTATCTTTTCAGAATTGGATTATTCTTTCCAGCCGTTTTTACATTTCTCCCCTCTAAGATCGCATAAACAAAGACTCTTAAGTAACAAGATGAGTTACGCTTTACGATATAATTGCAATCGTATTTTTTGTTCCAGGAAATAATCGATTCTCAATGCATCGATTTATTCGACTTTTTTAGAAACGTCGAATAAATCGAAAATACAATCATTTTAGATAAATAAAAGATAAATAAAATAAAATAAAATTCCTACACCTTGATTCACCAACACACAACAATCCTAAGAAAATCTAAAAACGATTATTTAAAGATAATTACTCATTTAACACCAACATTTTTATTAAATTACACTCATTTGCTTGATTTGTTTCGATTGTTTCGAAACCGAATCGATGCATTGACCAAGAATCGCTTTAATCGAAGTTGACATCGATTTTTTGCCCAGCTCTAGTCCAAGCTCTCTTAAAATGTTGTTCAAAAATCAGAGAAAAAATTCTAGAACGCTTTACTTTCTGTCACTCTCTCGTATTCTTAAAGCGTTACGCATTCTAGATCTTTATGTACACAAACCCATTTGTTTGTTATGTTTTTTTATTGTGTATTATCTCCCTAGTGAATGCTCATTCTAAATTTAAATTTTTACGCTCTCAACTTGTTGTGAAAAATAACTTGGATATGACAATTTAAATGTACAGTCGTTATGCATCTTGTTATTTAAGAGTCTTTCGTGCAACGTTCCTTTTTGTAGAATCTTTGCTTTCATTTAATTTTTTGACAACCGCTTTCCTCTCTCTCGCTGGCTTTTCAGATGGATGCCGATGCAAATTTGTTGACAGTCGTGTGCAAAAGGCGAGCTGAGTGATATCTCAGCTTACCCGGCGGCAACAGCCGTAATAAAGCGGCCCTTCCGCCCTCGCCCTCGTCATCGCCATCGCCCTCGTCCTCGCCGCGCCTTCTTCGCATCAAAATGGCTGACTGCACACACATTTCCGGGCGAGGACGCCGTGTTGCATGCCAATAAATCATATGGCTCCGAGTGCGGACTGCACATATACGTGACGCGGCAAGGCGGAGAGGGATCCGAGGGGGCGGGGCTGGTGCAATCGGCCATGTTATTATTGTTGCTCTTATTATTATTATTGCTCGCCATCGGCACGATTGAGTTCGTTTCGTATCGTTTCGTTTCGCTTGGCCCTTACGTTGTTGCCGGATAACTGGCTGCTGCTTGCCGTCGGATGGCTGGCCAAGTTGACTTGTCATAAAAATTGAAATTGTTATCAACTCGTTCGTGCGTCCGACATTCAAGGATTATTGCATTATGGCAACCAGAACGCGACTGAGAGTACAAAGCGAAACGGCGAGTGGACGAATAAGCCAATTATCTTTTGGCGAAATGGGTCCTTCAAATACCCTTACTCTTCTTTGGAGCAAAAGGAAGCTATAAACACTAAGGCCTAAAAGTTAACTATAGAGATTTAATCACAAGCGACTTGTTTTTATTAAAAATACTTGATAAGATTTAACTCTTTATTTATTACAATCAAATATTTTATGCACTCTTAATTTTGCAACTTTTTCCTTTTTTAGTGAGTAAGTGCACACTATCCTTGGATAAGGTATCATGTGGAGGATGGAGAGGATGGGGAGGAATGGGAAAAACTTAATGGAATACTCTCGTACAGGTGCCAAAGTAGCTGCAGTTGGCCGAACATCCGGCTGCCTCAAAAGCCTTCATACGGATTAAAATTCCGATAGAGTCCTTCTCCCTGTTTGGTTTATTCCCCGCTGTTCATCTTTGCCGATAAGCCGCTCTGCACCGGCCATCGAAGTGGCAATAAATTTCGCTCCTTTCGCATATCATTTATCATATTTGACTTGATTCGAAATGAGGAATGTGCAGCCAGCAGCGAAGCGAAATGCCAAATGATTGTCGAACGTCAAGAGTCGAAGCAATTAAGGCAATCGAGTTCCTTAATACCAATAATGATAAGAATAAGGGAATATAAGATGAGCAAACTGCTAAAAGGAATCGGAGAAGTAATCGTTAACTGAAGGATTACGTTGGCTTAAAACGTTTCCGGGAAATAAGAGTGTACATTGTACCTTGTGTAAGTTCAACTAGAAAAGTAAATTTTATAATAAGTCTAAAACTTATAAGAATAACTTAATATACTAACTTTAATTTAAAGGTACACCTGAAAATGGTGTCACTCTTAAAAAAGTCTGAACCCCAAGGCTAACACCTTTTAATCCATTTTAAATTCCAATGTCCTCGACACAGTTTTCGGCAAGGAGTTGAAAGCAGAGAGGGAAAGTTAAATTCGGAGTCAATTTGACAGCCACAAAATCAATTGGAAAAGTGAGAAGCGAAATCGGGCTGCATAAATTATATAGAAATCAGGCAAGCAAATTGAAACAATTGAGCGTCACGGAGAGCTCTCAGGAACTGTCAATTTGGGCGGGCCTCAAATGCAGTTTCCGTGGGGCTCTGTGCAACTGCCAGGAATGAAAATGCCGCGCTTTGATTTTCTCGGTTGTTGGGCAAGGAATGCAACCAGTTTTCACTTGCTGCAAAAAAGAATAGCATTCTAGCCAGAAGCTCATGAAATCCGCCAGTTGTCTAAAGCTTGAAACTACAAAATAATATCCTTTAATAGTACCTAGGATATTGTGTATGATAATAGAGTTTGTCTCTTTGCTTTCTCTGTTTTCCAAAGTCGCTATTTCACTCTATTTGTGGTTTGTGGATTTATTACACAATTCGGGTTACAAGTCTGCTTAAATTTCATTACACGATCCCAAACGAGAGGAACTGGGCCAAGGGAAACGAGGTTTGCGGGAGTGGAGCAGCAATAGATTGAAAATGAATGCCAAAACCTTGATATGAATTAATATTTGAGCAGGGCTGCCAAGTGGAGCAGACATCTAAAGGGACTGGGGGGCAAAGGGACATGGCTTTGCATGGAATGGACATTGGTTAAATGGGTCAATTCGGAGCGATTGATTGGCACGTTGGCTGTGTGCAAATATTAAACTTTTTCCGTGGCGAAAAATGTATTTAAGGAACTTTGCCGAGAAAAAGATATTCCCCTTCTAAGTGTGATATCTTCATCATATTGCCTCGGAATCACTTTAAAAGTGTAATAATATTCTGACAGAAATTGTTTAGCCAAGGCAAAGGGGGCAAAGGTTAAGACAACTGGAAATCAGCAACCCACAAAGGCAACAAACAATAAACTGGGGGAAAGCCCAAAACGCCAGCGAAAACACGAAGCATGAAAAATCAAAACAAATAAGCACACAGGCAGGCAAACAAAGTGCCAAGCAAATTAAATAAAATCCGCACAAACAAAGAACTGTGGACTGGCCCGAAAAGAGGAAGAGCGGCAACGGCGACGGCGACTGGGATGAGATATGTACAAGGATACACATGCACAAGGATACTGGCGCAGGCCACTTAGATGCGGTTGACACAGCCACAGGATGCGAGAGTGTGTGTCTGTCTGTTTTTGTTTGTGATAAAAATGAAGCAATTGAAACAGCCGCGACAAATGCCAACAACAATGGGTGAAAGCGACCGGCGCGGGGAATAGCGGGGGGAAATTAATTAGACTTCCTCTTGGCTTCAGCTCTTGTGAGCCCTTTTCATTCAATTAAAGTGTGCAAACTAATAATAGAAATAGTCAGTTGGCTCAGTCTCGTGTTTTTCTTACAGGAAGCCTGCTAAAGCTTCAATTTCGCATCGAATCTGTTTTCTTAAATAAATTAAAGATGGATTTTATATGGAAAAGAAGAACTCTAGACCTTTGGTACTGTAGAAATGATATTAATTTAAAAATAAAATTTTGTATCCTTAATTTTCCTTTGCAAACAGATAATAAAGGTAACTGTACTCCCCTCCAGAAAATATGAAACAAAAGCGCGTCCAACATTGCGTATACGTAATTAAAGAGGACTGCTTTCTTTGGCCTTGCTGAGAAACCAAGGGAAAGAAATCGCCATGATATAATTTTCTCTGCAACAAGATCCCTGCCCCCTGGCCATTTGGGCGGGGCTTAAGTGGAAATTCAGGATATGCATGTCCTGCAGCTACCGGCCTGGGCCGTCTGCACTGCGCTGCATGCCAGGTGCGAATACTGGCAATATCGGCAGCATTCATTCATGGATACCAACCGATGGCACACGGCTGAGAAAAAGGTGAACGGGAAAAGCCGAGTAGGACTCCGACCTGCTCCTGCTGTGTCCTTCGTTCACTTTGTCGTCGGGTGCGGAGCCCGATGAGGTTTGGGAGCCACTGGAAGGACCCACAGGAATAGCTGCAATGGAAGGCCCCGAAGAGCTTAAAGCCCGGCAAGTCAGAGAGCTGCAGCGAGAGGTCCTTAAGAGACGATGGCCCACAAGTGTCCAGGGCCAAAGAGAGCGCAGCTTTGCAGCTTCCTTCGCCAGCTCTCTCTCTCTCCCTCTCTCTCGCGTTGGTTTCTCGCTCTGCGGACGCCCTGTAGTTTTGAGTTTGTGAAAGCCATTTTTCATTCATACGAACTTACTTTAAATTAATTTTTTTGTGGGGTCATAAATCATTTTTGGCTCTGGACCTACGCATGCTGCTTTTGTATGTAAGCTCGTAGATAGGTTCGTGTGTCCGTGTATCCTTCCGCACAAGTGAGGGTGTAAGCTTTTGTATCGAGAAGTTGACCCTTTTTGTATGAATGAATGTTTTCCAAGTATCTTTCAATACTTCGAATTGGTCTGTCTCAAGAAGAATCCTTAAAACCATGAAATAATTTGTAATTTGTTCAGATATTTAATAAAATTTAACTCTTTAAGCTGTGAAATGCTCTTGCACTCACAAGTTTTATTTAAAGTAAATATAAAATACTTCCTTTCAGCGTTCTACAATTCCATCCGGGAATCCTTAGACTTTTTATCACAAAAATGTCCGAGGTTTTTAGAGAATAAATTACCAATATGCATTCTAATTCTTGTGAATTTATGCTATTAAATATAAATAATAAACACAAATAACTATAATTCATGTAAATAAAAATGGAATAAATTCAACTCCGATCTTGTTTAAGACAGGATGCATGCTATGAAGACAGGAACACTCTGTGCTGGCACCCTGTATTTCTGGCTCTGTCGAAGCTCGGGAAAGAGAAGCTGCGCATATCCTGGCGCTCTCTTACAGCTTCCGAGTCTGTGGCCGAGGCGAGCTTTCCGGGAAGGGCTTTAAAGCTGCCGCCTAAGCCACACAGACAGACACACGTGCCACACGGCCTTCCAGGCGCTGTGGAGTCGCGAGTGCGAGTGCGAGTGCGAGTGCGAGTCCTGACGACTGGCAAGGACTCGTGGCCCATCTTCCAGCCTGGGGGCTGTGGCATCGCAGCGTCGAACTAGGATGTCGGATGTCGTGTCTGCACAAGGATGTGTCGTGGGATGCTCGGGTGCGCTCGGCCGCCGTCGTGCTGCTCGGCTCGGCTCCTCCAGCGGACGACTCTGCAGTCACTTCCAGCGGCGCCTGGCTGCCAATGCTGCACAGGCATCGGGCTCAGTTGGTGTTCCGGTTTCGGGTTGTGCTGTCAGCTGCCTTTTGCCTCCAAGCACGGCCGAGAGATTGAGCGACTGAACTGAGCGATTGAACGATTGAGAGTGTGCCAGCAGAGCAGAGGAGAGTCGCGTCGCGTTGCTTGCGTTGCCTTGCGTTGCGTTGCGTTGCCCGTGGTCTGCGTCCGCATCCGCATCCTCCGAATCCTTGCCCGCCTTCGCCTTCGCCTTCGCCTACGCCTCCGTGTCCGTGTGCTCCTCTCCTCTCCTCGCCTCGCCTCGCCTCGCCGCTTCGCTCCGTTTGTGTGCGTGTGTGCCTGTTGTCTGTCGCTAACGGTGCGCGCGCGTATTGCTGTGTGAGTGTGCGAGTCAGTGCGTGGCCATGCCAGTGTGTGTGCACAACAATTCTATATATATGTATACGTATATATACTAATACCAGCGTGCCCACACTCACACACACACATACAGACGCATGTTCGCAAAAAGACTGCAAATAAAAAATAGAAATATGTACAACAATTCCAGCAGGTAAACCCATTGAACTAGTCCAGAAATCACTACAAATCAAGGGTGCCACAGTTTGAAAACTATTAAAGCATGTGCCCAAAAGTATGCCGTGAATTATGGGACCCGAAAGTATTTCGAATTTGCTGCTTCCATGAGGTGTAGCATACTCTTAGGCACCATATGAAAATACCTTTGTGGCAGACGTGAATATACGAAACTCCGATGTAACTGTGCGTGGATATTGATATTCCTATTGCTATTCTTTGAGAAGAAGATGTAAAGAAGGACGAGCAACGTTTTGCCATCTCTCTCTGGCCCAGGAATCGTGTGTGCGTGTGCGTGTTTGTGTTCGTGTGTACTTGTGCCTGTGAAAATTCCATCAGCATCATCATCATCATCGTTGGTTTTATCGTTACCATTTTTGCTCGTCCTTGCCTTATTGCTGTACACATATTTTCGCACATCCTTCCTGCATCTATTCCCACCAATTTTTTTGGATTTTTATTATTTTCGAATTCATTCCCCTGCAAATTGCTAATTGACCATCAAGCAATCAAGATTCAAAATAGAAAGTATCCTTCTGCTACATGTCAAGTGCAACTCTCCCGCTCTCCTTCGCTCCTGCTCGCTCTCTGTCCCCCATCTCTGCCTGTGTGTGAGTGTGTGTGTGTGTGTGTGTCTGTATAACAGGTGCCAAAAAATAAATGGCAATGGTTACTTTTATGTTCGCTTTGTGTGGGCGGCTGTGCCTGTGCCGAGTGAATGAGGCCAAAGGATATTCAGTGACATTGTCAACAAGTGAGAAATTCACGATGATTGCATATTGAATAATTTGTGATTAATTCAGATGTATTATTTTCCCCTTTACAGCCATCGACTCGCATGACACGAACAATGGATGTCAGACCTAAAACGAAATAAACCATTCAAAGTTTATACACAAAATTTAATGCTAAGCAATATCTAATTTTATTGAGTGAGAATCGGAAGCATAAAGGAAAACTAAATTTAAAGTTCTTAATGTTCGGGAAACAACAAGCGCCAAGTAAAAATCGAAAATAATAAATCAATAAACAAGAAATCGTGAAACTTTTAATAAAATTTAACTGTATAGATAACTTTTCAAACCGAAAAATCCATTACTGAAACAATTTTGTAATTGAAAAGAGCAATTGCTTACCAGAATAAAATTAACCATCAATTCCTTTTAATAATGTTGCAAAACGCAAGAGAGGAGAATACTATAATAGCCACATAAAACATAAACAAAATATACCATAATGCAAAGCCCACGATGGGAAAACGTTTTTAATATCTATTACCACAAAATAAACCAATAAAGAAGCTCAACGGGGAAAAGTCTCCTCAATCGGAAACTCGTCTCGCCAAACTATTTTGAAATGCAGTAAAGGAACTTCAAGTTCTCAACGAGAAACTGGAATACGCACAAGATTTATAAATATTATTACTAACAATAAGTTACAACTTAAGAACCAGCTAACGAAACCACAGTTCAATTGCAACCCCGTTAAGATCGGATATTCCGCAAACACTTTGGATAAGCTGAAATTAAAGTTTCAACTCGACTCGATACATTCATACGCATAATATCAATACTCGCATCTAACTAAATAATAACCATTACCGAACTAAAATTAACTGCATTGACTCGCTACTTATCAGACAACACAATTTTTGGAGACCGATTTGATAAGGTATTTGATATAATTATAATACTACGGAACAAGCCGACATCAAGTTTAACACGCAATACAATAAATTAAATATTTATTAACTAAACGAACGCTCAACCAGATCATCTGAATCCTTATATACTGATCAAATAGTCTTTTGATTCTGAACCAACTGGGAAGGAATTTGAAGGTGAGTCTCGCACTTAAAATAATACAAATAACACTCAGATTTATTCGAAAAAGCAAAAGTAAATATGTCACAACAATAAGAGAATGTTTTAAGCCTCAGATTGTTAGATAAAACAGTTATAAAGATAGTCAAAAGCTATGAGATTGATATAAGATTTTGGTTTGGCACTTCTTTTAAATTAAAAAAATTATCTGGTGTGCTTCAGAAATCAATAGGACTTCAAAACTCTTAAAAATGTGTATCAAACTCAGTGCAAATATATTGTTTTATTATTTGTTTAGAAGGTTTTACTTTGATTCGTAATTTTGGACATATTTTTCAGGCGTTTAAAAGTGATTTGTGATTTCTCTAGTTCCGCCGTATATACAATCTGTTATTTCGAATTTGGATAAGCTAAAGAAAATTATTATTAGAGAGACAAATTGCCAAAGATAAAAAACATAGTCCTGACATTTTATTTAATAATAAATAAATAAATTTAATAAAAATTATTTCAAAATGAAAAATTAACTTAAAGCGCACTGAAACAAGCGTCTACGATTTTAAGTTAACCGAGGGACTTTCCTTGTAAATGTATTTTAAACTCTTGTATAAATTAATTTCCAACTTTATTGTATTAAATAATAATATCTTAACGTAGTGCAAAACTAAACATATATTTTATATTTTTTCTAACTGACTTGAAACCTATCACTCTGGAACTGTTTTCGAATATATTGCTGTTGATACACGCCCTTAAAACTCGCCATAATCACAGAAAATGTGGAGGAACCCTCGCCCAAGAAGGCCCATAACCGCAGGCATTATTTTCGCTTCGCCCGCACCCCACGAGGCTTCAGTGGACGTCCCCGTGCACGCTGCTGCTGGACTTGATTTGCTTTTTGTTTTATTTCTCGGGCAAGCATTTTAAAATTGTTCCATTGACCTTTCGACGACCACACCGACACATTCAAATACACAGCTGGCGAGTGAGTGGGTGGCCGGAGGGGGAAGTGGGAGGTGGGAGGTGAACTGGTGGGTGGGTGGTGGGTGGTGGGTGGTGGGGTAGCCGGGGGCAAGAGTAATGCCCAAGAGCAAACAAGGCGGCACCCACTCGGAGGACAATAAAGGCAGCGCACAATTGCCAAATAAATAACTTGACGCTCGCTCCGTCGTCCTTATATTTGCTCCGGTGCCGCGGCTTCGGTTTCGGTTTCGGGCTTGGACCTGATTTTCATTTTCATTTTCATTTTGGGGAAAACACACACACACACACACACATACTCGGCCGCAAGTGCGCACACATTTGGCAGAGGCTGTTGCATAGAGAAAGGACTGCGGCATCCTGTTTTTCTTTCATCATTTGCACTTGCTGCTCATTTGGCCCGGGCTCTTTTTCATTAATAATATGACACAGTTCACGCTGCATTGTCCTGAGCCCCAGAGCTCCTTCGGCCCGACGACCGCCTCCTTACGCTCATTATGCCCATTCGAGGCTTTGTCTTCCGTGACACACAGCTCAGACCAAGGAGCCTCCCACGCTCAGCACTCCCAGCATCCTCAGCCATTTCTTTTCATCATTCATTCATGCAGACTTCAGCACAGACACACTCCGTGCTCATCAGCAAATACAAACGCAAACATCAAGCCAGCTAGGTGACTAAAACAAGTGCAGCTGAGAGTGTGGTGGATCTGGGGGCTATATCCTGGAAAGGATACTTAGAAGAAGGCTTAAAATTCATTGTCCGCTTGCTCTGGGCTGTTTTTCTTGATTTCAAATCAAAATATGCAATGTTAAGCAAATTAATTACCAAGCTTACACAAATGCAGAAAACTCCTTCCTTTTGTAAATTGTCCTGTATCTGTGCATTTTACCTAAAATATACTCTAGCTCGGTTTATAAACTGACTTTAAAGACAGCTGGACCTCAAATAGAGCATCGCCAAAAGTAATTCACTTCGCGCCACCCTCATGGCTGCCTTCGCTTTGGCCGGCAATGTCCTTAATTATGTCCTAGCAGCCATGACTGACTGCCACATTGCCACACTGCCACACTGGCAGCTCAAAGGACACGCACACTGGAACACGAACAGCCTCCCGGCCACCGCCCACTCCGCACAGTGGCATAGGCGTTGCCAGGATCTCGGCAACTGTTACGCGGCGCTCGTGTATGATGACGATGTGTCATGTTTGACTCCGAGTCTCGGGTTTCAGAGTCCTTGTTGCGCTTGTTTTTATCGCCCTTGTTTGGCCCGTTGTTGATGAGTGTCCTGGCTGCCGTTGCCGCTGTTCTTGCTGGCCATTTTTGGAGTACGCTCTTCTAGTGGGTGTCATGTCCGCTTAGTTGTTGCCTCTTCCTTTGCCTCTGCCTCTGTGCCTCTGCCTCTGTGCCTCTGCAGTTCGCCGCCGTACTTTGAGGCGACGCCGCTTTGCCTACTGCTTATTTATGTATGAAGGACCTTAAACTTTGCAGCGGATGAAAATGGCCGCAGCCGAGAACTGAGGAGCCCCTGAACCAAATTATATACCTACTACACGGTGTGTGTGTGTGTGTGTGTGTGTGTTTGTGTGTATCTACAGCAAATAGCGTCGCTGCTTTTTAATCACAGCCGGCGACGCAGTTTTCAGCTTTCAGTTTCACTTTTCCATTTGCAAAGTTTCTCACGTGTGTCCCCCTGCCTTTCCTTGGTGTCCTTTTTATATATTTTGTTGTTGCTGTTTTTTCTTCGCTGCTTTAGGTTTGTGTAGTTGGGACAACTGGCAGCTGGCAGTCCAAAGCACAAAAGCTGAAAAACAATGCTTAATTTTAGTTGGACTTTTCCCCTTAGATGGCTGCGCTTGTTCTATTAACCTTCGCGTCGCGAATGAGAAAGAGATTTAAGGTTAACTATTTTCAGTTTCTGCTTCTGCTTTTCTTTTTTTTTTATTTTGTTGGCGACTTAATTTGTTTGAAACTAGGCCAGGCCTTGGGCTGGTAATAGATATGGAAAGAAATTCTTGAATAGTTGTAACTTGGTTTCTTTCTCCTGATTCTTGAGTAATTATTGGTTATTGAAATATTGTTAAAGTATTTCTTATACTTTTCGTTCCCGAAAAGTGTGATTAAAATGTGAGTTTTAATAAAGTTGCCACCATTTATCATCATATTCAAACTAAATTATATCATGTTCTTTTTAATTTCTATATTATTTTGGAAACCTTTATTTTTTAAGTCGATTGAGAAACTCAAAGCAGAATTAGTTCTTTAATACCATTACATTTTTTTAAGATTTCTTTGCATTTTGTTATTTGTATGAAAACTGTATAGTGAAGCCATAGATTGGATTGGCAAATTAGAGTTCATATAAGAGTTACCTTCACAGCAACACCTTTCTTGGCTGCCATAATTTAAGGAATTTTAGTGCTTATTCGAGGATTTGTCTGCTAATCTATAATTAAAATTATTGTCGTATCATTTGGGAGCAGCAAAGTTTCGTGCGACCAAAACTTTCGACTCCTCGGAGAGCTCGGAGGTGGGCACTCAGGTGAGGAGCGAGGCTTAGCCATGAAATGCCTTAACATGCTGCCAGTTAAACTGTCCGTGGCAGGAGGAGGGGAACCCCAGCTTAACCCGGGCCCAGGCTGATTCTAGAGGCAGCTACGTGCCTGTGCATTTGAGCAGCAGATGTCACATGGGCAGGGGCCAAAGTTTTTGGGGCCGCCAGCAACTTAGATAAGTTAACAGTTGAGCGAAAGGGGCGCTTCAGGACGAACCAGGACGAACCAGGACGGGGCGGGTTGCGCTTGAATGCCTCGGCGGAGGTTTACCTACGTGAGATAATGCAAATTTATGGCCGGCAATTAGCGAGTCGCGAATCGCAGCCGAAGTCGGGGCAATAACTCAGGGCCCAGAACTTTGACTAGTCCCTGAGCCTAATTGCACTTGCCGACGTGAGAAATCTCGGCCAGAACCGACAGGGGCTAGGACCTCTTCGCAGACAAACCGAAATCCAGTTAGCGAACCTAGCCAACCATTAATTATCTTATGCGGGGCTTCGTACATATGCCAGCAAATGTTACACGATGAAAAGGGATACTCCAGATATAAAGATACAAAACTCTTGAGATTGAAAAGGAGTTTATATTTTGTTGCTTCAAATTCCTTACCTTGACATGGCGAGATAATTTCTTGTATTAATATTATTATGACCCGATTTACGTAAACCTTAAGAGGTGTTTTTACGAGTGTACAGATACAAATTTACGCCGCCGGCAGATACAGATACGAGCCGATACACACAGATACGGGCCGACTGCCAGTGACACATGCCGGCGACGACAAGTTTGCCGTTTATCTGTTATCCAACAGTTACACTTTGCACACCCAGGATACACAATCGCAAGGACCCGCTCCGCTTTGCGCTGTGCTGTTCTGTGCTGTGCCGTGCCGTATCTGTATCTGTGAGATACACACAAGCAAAGCCAGGCATCAGTTGCAATCTGACTTCAATTCAATTATTTTAGATTAGAATGTGACTGTGTCACACACACTTTTGTCTCTATGTCAGCTGTCATTCATCCGTTCATATGTTCCATAAAGGCGGCCTGCCTGCCAGGAAGCGGCGGCGGGGCGGGGCATCCTGCGGCCCAGGATACGTGCCCTATACGTCGCCAGTTCCTGCTCCTGCATTGACAGTTGCGTTGCCCACAGACACACACACAAACACACACACACACCGCATACGAGCGGGCACTCGTGTGCTCCTCAAAGAGCGCTCCTCTTTTTGGGTTCGCTGGGAATGCGAAAGCGAATGTGAATGCGAATGTGAATGTGAATGTGAGTGTCAATGTGGCCGACAAAACAGCGTCCCAGAGATCCCGACTTGAAACGAGCGTGACAAAAGTAACAAATGTGTAACTGTTCCAGCTCCGATGACGTCAGGCATCCTGCGGGCTAGAATATATTCAAGTGGCTGAAACATTTATGTGTTTCATCCTACTAAATTGAATTGAGCCTACAAGGACACAAGACACAGTCAGTCTGCTAATAAATAATCTTTTCCATATTTGGGGATTCAATGAAGATAATTGTTTAGCAGACCAAGAAGCCATTTCAAGTGTAATTAAAAATTTTTTATGCTAAACGATTGATTTAATTACTTCCGAAAGTAGAAGAGTTCTAATGTCAAATATGAAATACTATTTGTTGTATTTGTGTTTTTCTTACTGATATTTTAAATGATATTAAATGTAAATATAATGATATTTAAATAATTTTAAAATAGCAAATATTTAATTTATTTTCATTTCAAACTAATTTTTAATGCAAAAAACATTGCCTAAATTATTAAATACAGAGTAATACTATTGATAATCCGAATCGTAGAAGAACCAGTAAAATATTGAAATTCATACAGTTCCTAACGTTCACAAGACGTGCCACAGAGTGATCTTAGAGTCTTATTTTTGTGAGAATAAAATCTACACTTGAAACTGAAGCAGGTAAAATTTCAGATGAGCAGGTAGCAAATACAGAAATTAGTTAAGAAAGACAAAACAGAAAAATATTCGAAGAGCAAAGCGAAAACTCTTATTTGTTTGGAAACATAGTTCCAGCTATGATAACTCATGGAAATATTATTATTATTACTATTATTATATTTTATTATTATAGTAAAGCAAAAACATATATAATGCATTGCATTTGGTTCCGCTTTCTGTGAGTCATATCGCCACCGATTCTCAATGGAAAACAATTGCATCTTTATGTTGTTTCCGACCTTATCAGTGTCTTTATGCGGGCGACTTGTAAAGCGGGTATTATGATAGTGGCAGAGGAACGCATAGAGGGCGCTGCGATAAACCGAGGGACCAACTTCGGCATTGTCTCCTCAATCCGAGGGTGACCTTTGCCAGCGGCTCAGATATGGTAACACTCGGAGATAAAGTCACTGAGAAAATGAAAGACTGATAAAACTCAGTTATAGAATAAAGCTGAAACGCAAAGAATTTAACTAAAATTAAATGATTTTAGTTTTCTATCTTTAATCTTTAGTTTATGTGTAAATTATGATAGTGCCTGACACAGAGTTAATGCTTACAAACAGCCAGCATTTTCTCCCAGTGTGCCCAGCAGAGTGTTTATCTAGCGGATGTTGTTGTGACCTATCTGACTGCCTGCCTGCCTGCGCTCTCCCCTCGGATCCTCCTCGGGCAGCTCTCGAGCCAGCGCTGCCTGCTGCCTGCATTCAGTCCTGTGTCGACAGTGGTTGCGTTCGCACGAGTCAACAACAACGTGGCAGCGATGAAAACAACTTGGATCCTTTTCCTTGTACTGAGTCCAGTCCTGGCGACTGGCCTGCGGGACAATTACTGCGAGAGGAACGAGACCGTGCGCACGACTGTGCCCGTGACCAAGCAGCGGACCATTGTGAAGCCCCAGTCCAAGTGGAAGATCTGGAAGAAGGCCGAGAAGACCACAGAGACCTACGATTCGGAGGAGGTCCAGGTGACCCATCGTCTGGTCAGGGAGTGCTGCCCGGGCTACCTGCAGGTGGAGTCGGGTCTGTGCGAGCCCATCTGCAGTCGCGCCTGTCCCGCCCACGCCAGCTGTGCCGCCCCCGATCGCTGTGAGTGCATCGCTGGCTACGTCTCCGCCAGGAACCACCAGGATGGAGGCCACTACTGCGAGCCGATCTGCCAGGCGCCCTGTCACCCGGGCGCCCAGTGCGTGGCCCCCAACACCTGTGCCTGCCGCGAAGGCTACACCCAGCTGCAGCCAGCCGGGGACGGGGTGAGCGGCGACTGCGTGCCCACCTGCCAGGTGGGAGGAGGTTGTGCGAACGGCAAGTGCATCGGTGTGGAGCGCTGCTCATGCAACGCAGGATATCGCTGGGACAAGGCTGAGGAGCGTTGCTTGGAGGTGAGTGCAGAATCCCTCCCGGAGGAGGACTCGGAGGAGAGCACAGAGATCCCGAGCACCAGTTCCACGGCGGCCTTCACCGCCCTAGAGTGCCCCGAAGGCTTCGTCCTGTTCCAAGGCGACTGTCGGGAGAAGCAGTTTGAGAGCAATGAGGCGTCCTGCGTGAAGACCGGCTGCGGTCCACACCAAACCTGCCTGGAGTCCGGCATCTGCAACTGCTCGAGGGGCTATGTTCCGGACGAGAGCAGCCTGGAGGGTGGATCGCTCAGCTGCCAGCGCACCTTGTTCGACCAAATCCTGGGCTTGAACCAGGCCACCGACGACGAGGACGAGCTTAATCCCTGGACCATCCCTATCATCGGGGTGGCCAGCGGATCCCTCTTCGTGCTCCTAATAGTGGGCTTTATCGGCGGGAAGCGGTACCGAAGGGAGCGGACAGCGGCGGCCAACAAGGAGATGGAGTGCCAGTATTCCCAGAAAACCGTCGACGTGGACGAGTGGGTGCCATAATGTGGCGCCCCAGGAGGTGGTTCCCTCTACCTTAGGGCTGTGTTAGATCATCTTGGATTGTTAGTTTTAAGGTTCATCTATGTAATGTATGTCTTTGAATAAATGATATAAAATTCAAGTGTTTTAAAGTGACTTTTTAATACATTCAATGATCTCTTTTTGTCATATTTCATGTGTGTATGTATCGTACAACTGTGAGGTTAATTTAATATTAATTTCGCTGAGAAATTTAAACAGTTTATGACACATTTCACTCCATTAGGTCGCGCTTTTGGCTTGGAGCTCCCTCAGCAGTAATATGCACTCATACCCCGATTACCGTCATGCATACATAATGAAAAATTCATTAAGTATCATTCGGGTGGAAAACTGGGAGCCACCTCAAACGAGATGAATTTCAAATGCTTATAAAATACGACAAAATATATTTATATAATATATATATAAAATATTATAAATTTTTCAGACAATACTAACCTATTTAGTTAATTTATCGCATTCATTTATAAGTCTTAAATTTGTAGCTAAACATTAAATTTATTTACAATGAATGCTTAACAACCGAATGAACACATTCATTTAGTTCAAGGACCCTACTAGGAGGAAACTAGAGATGGTTAATCGTTGATCCTAGAACCTAGAAGGACTAAAGTGTTAAATTCGAATGTTTGGTGACTTTATCTTGAATAGACGAACGCCCTTGTGTGCCTGTATCTGTATCTGTGCTTGTAACTTTCCTGTGCGAGGTGTATCCCGAAAGAGGACTATGGATCCTTTGGTCATAATCGCTGCACATTAATACGGGCCTCGCACACAGGACTCTGGCTGCGGACTCGGTACACAGGACACCGAGCAGAGCTTTAAGGCAAACACTGAGAGCAGAGCCGGGAACTGAGACCTGAGAGCTAAGGACAGAGTGCTCAGAGCTGGGAAAATACAACACAGAGAAAGGGCGAACGATGCGAGAGAAAGAGAGAGGGAAACAGAATGGGAGAGAACAGAGAAAGTGCGTGAGAGCGTATAATGTAGCGTTCCAATTTTATGGATAAGGGACGAGCAGAAGAAGAAGAGCGACCAAACCAATAACCATTCTCCCTCTGCAACAACAACAACAATACAAACAGAGGGAATACTTAAAGCTTCTTTAATTTTTATGTTGTTTTCTCCTCTCTCTTCTTGAGTGTGTCTGTATCCCTCTATCTATGTGTTTGCCTCAGCCATTCTCTTTGATTGCTTTCGCGCATATCTGTGTGTGCGTGTGTGCGTGTGCGTGTGCGAGTGCGAATGCGATGGGGTAACCTTTGCTGGGCAACATCCTTGCGTGGGAAGTTGCCCAAGGACATGGCCTGGCTCAACTCAACTTGACTCAACTCGCCGGACTAGCCAGCCTCCGCTCTTCCTTCTGCCTTCTGCCTGGTTCTCCGCCCGCCCTCCGCCCCTTCTTCACATTTTATTTCATTTTTCGCATAGTTGCTCTTTTGCTGCTAAGTTATTTATTTATTATTTGTTGCTTTGCCAAAGTTGTTTTAGCTCTGAAAATAAAAAGTGCCTGCCAACAGTTGGGCCGCAGCCGCAGCCTTGATAAACTAGCCGGGGAAGAGCTAAACTACCCAAAAAACTGTAATAAACGAATTTTAAAAATAGCCTCAACCTCAAGTACTTCTCGCTGATGGGCTTTTCCATAGTTTTTAGTCAACCATTTCATGGGTCGTTCGCTGGCAGGATTAAAAGCCTGTGACACGATTACGCGACTGAAGGCGGGGCTGAAGTAGGAACTCAAGCAACTGGAGGTGCTTTTTGTTTAATTTTGGAAAGAGTGAGCTTGGGAAATGTGCACACAGCAACCATAACAAACCTAATTTTGAGCATTTTCAAACATAATCCCCTAAATGCACCAAAACTCTGCAAGAAGTTTTTTTAATGACTTAACTTTCTTATTTAAAAAGAAAGTTTAACTATAAAATAGTACATCGTCAGTACCACTTCAACCTCCGAAGAGACAAGTCGTATTAGAACAGCATCGATCCCGCGTTTGCAAAAAACCAATTGAGCTTATCAGCAAAATTTGAAAAACAAATATCAAGCACAAAACAAAACAAAAAAAGACAAAAACAAAAAACACACCATTTCTTACCACTCGGGCTTAAGCCCTTTACAAGCAACCATGCACGAGCCACCAGACATAGCAAAATACACTACGAGATCGTATCAACTAGGAGAACCCAAATTTATCGTCATTAAAAGTAAAAATGAATCCTCATTTAAAACCCTTTCACCTTTCATCATTGAGAAATCTGTGGACTTTGCCTGCGGAGGAAGAGTTGATTCTGTGAAAAAAACCAGAGACGGCGGACTTTTGATAAAAACAAAAAACAACACACAAGCCACAAAACTACTAAAACTTACCAAAATCGGAGATATGGAAATAACAGCAACCGAACACAAAACACTTAATTTTTCAAAAGGCGTTATCTACTGTAATGACCTTAGATACATAGACGAAGAAACAATCCTCCGCGAACTAAAACCACAGAAAGTAATTGAAGTCAAAAAAATAATGAAGAGACAAAACACCAACAATAACACCAACACCAACAACTACAGCAACACCAACAACAACAACAACAACACCAACAACAACACCAACAACAACACCAACAACAACAACAGCCTAACAGAAACCGGACTTATAATAATTACGTTTGAAACCCATCAACTCCCTGAAATACTGCGAGTCGGGTATGAATCCGTTCGCGTACGCAACTACATCCCTCTCCCAATGCGTTGCAGAAAGTGCCTCCGCTTCGGACACCCTGCACCCATATGCAAGAGCACCGAAAAATGTTTAAACTGCTCAGATGAAAAACACACCAGCGAAGGAGAACTTTGCAAAAACGACAAAAAATGCCTAAATTGCGCAAACAATCCGGAAATTGACT
>VNJR01006249.1:0-11421 GCA_008042585.1 Drosophila punjabiensis | reverse complement strand
CAGGAGTCAGAGCTGATGTGTCAGTTGGATCAGACGACATTGGTGTCAGGGGTCGAGAATTGAGGATGGCTTCGACTTCCACGATTACGGTGTTTAGCTCCTCAAATGTTAACGAAGCTGTAGCTGTGACTGATACCAGCAACCGTTTCGCTGATTTTACCGCAGCTTCCCAAAGGCCGCCAAAAGATGGTGCCCGGGGCGGTATGAATTTAAACTCCACTTGCCTTTTATTGCAATGGTTTATGATCTGCGCTTGAGCTCTGTCGGTGAAGATAGCTTCTTCTAATGCCTTCAATTGATTGTTGGTACAGACAAAATTTGTTGCATTGTCGCAATGAATGGTCTGACATTTTCCACGTCGACCCAAGAATCGTCGAAGAGCAGCTAAAAATGCATCTGTTGTTAAGTCACTGACTAACTCTAGATGTACTGCCTTCGTTGCAAAACAGCAAAAAACTGCAATGTATGCCTTATCGGGTCTTTTTCCGTGAATCTTGTGATGAATCCAAATTGGTCCACAGTAGTCAACACCAGAGTTGAAGAACGGCCGAGACTGTGCTACTCGGTCAGCTGGTAGGTTGCACATGATTTAATGCATTAATTTGGGCCGTGCTTTTGTACATCTGACACAGCTGTGAATAATGCTCCGTACCATTGTTTTATCATTCAGAATCCAATATTGTTGTCTTGCAATGGCTCTCAGTGATTGAGCCCCGCAATGCATGTTCTCTTCATGCATCTCTCGCAACAGATTCTTCACGAGAGTATTGTTGTATGGTAGCAAAATTTAATGCTTTGCGTTATACGGAAGGTTAGATTCTTCCAAACTACCTCCGACCCTGATCAGTCCGTCATTTCCGATTAGAGGGGAAAGGGACACTATCGAGCTCTTTTTGTCCACCGTTTTGTGGATACGAAGTTGTTTGTACTCGCTACTGAGGTCAATTTGCTGAATGGTCCGCAGGATGATGGTCCTTGCATTGGTCAATTCACTGAAAGACAGTGTGGTTGTGGGTGATCTGTTTTTCTTGTTGCAGAACCGCATCATATAAGCTACAATACGTTGTAGTTTATTGAAAGAATTGCGCGGCCAAGCTCATCTTGACAAGTTAGCAGGCTAACTTGTTTAGACTTGCGTTCCAGATCGCTGGGGGTGATTGTTGGTACTTTACACCATTTTTCGCGAGAACCATGTAGGAATAGCGGTCCATATAGACAGAGATTAAGTTCCGCTAATTTACCAGCGGCAATTCCTCTTGATAGTACATCTGCTGGATTGTTAGCCGATGACACATGACGCCATTGAGATAGGTCTGAAACAGCTTGCATTTTTGCGATTCGATTCGCCACGAACGTATAATACGATGACGCTGATGCGTTTATCCAGGACAGAACCACAGTTGAATCTGACCATAGATATCCAGGAACACTTTCATTAGGTATCCGTAAGTCTTTCCGCATCCTGTGGGTTAGCTCTGCTCCCAAGACTGCGGCGCATAATTCTAGGCGCGGTAATGTTTCTTTTGCTGTTGGTGCTACTCTTGACTTTGAGCACAACAGCCGAACAGATACTTGATTGTTCTGATATGTGGCGCGGATATAAATTGCCGCTCCGTATGCCCGCTCTGATGCATCGACAAACGTGTGTATCTCCTGGTTAACGGCCACTTTCCCTTCAAAGATGTGCCTTGGTATTTGCAAATCGTTTAATGCTTGCAGATCAGCACGATAGCTTTTCCACTCATTCTGAAGCAGTTGAGGAAGCTCATCGTCCCAGCCCATCTTTAGCTCTCATAGGGTTTGCATAAATATCTTGGCTTTTACCACAACAGGGGCAAATAGACCAAGTGGATCAAAGATCTGTGACGCTTCTGAACTTACCACTCGTTTGGTGATAATTGACGCTTCACTCTTTTGGGATCGCCCACATAATTGGTCTTTATGTGGTATCCAAAGCAAACCCAACGTTTTAACACTGTAATGTTGTAGTGTTTCGTCCAATTTGACGTGGTTGACGATGTCCTCTTTTGAAATGTGAGCCAAAATCTCGTTATTATTGGAGCACCACTTACGGAGCTTGAATCCGGATGGTAGCAGTATTTTGTTTAGTTCTTGTATTTTAACTGCTTCTGGGATGCTATTCGCTCCTGTGAGACAGTCGTCGACGTAGAACTCATGCTTGAGGACTGATGATCCAAGCGGTAAGTGTTTTCTGGCCCTCTCAGCCAAGTAGTCCAAGCATTTGGTGGCTAGGAACGGGGGTGATGTTGTAGCATATGTCACGGTTTTAAGTCGATAATATTTGAGTTCGTCTGATGGTTTTTTTCGCCAGACGATTAATTGATGAAATTGATTTTCAGGATTTATCCATACCTGGCGATACATTTTCTCTATATCGGCTGTAAATACGTACTTGTGAGTGCGAAAGCGTAGCAAGATTGCAAACAGCTCGCTCTGTACGGTGGGTCCAGCATACAATATATCGTTCAATGATTTATTGCTTGTGGTTTTACAGGAAGCATCAAAAACTACCCGTAGTTTTGTAGTGCTGCTGTCGGGATTCAGCACACAGTGGTGTGGGATGAAATAATTATCCGAAGGTATGTTTTTTGGATGCACTTCTTTCATGTGTCCAAGTCCTTCATATTCCTCCATAAACTCTACGTACCCTTTCCAGACTTCAGGTGACGTTCTGCGCTCTAGTGCCAGGAACCTGTTGGTTACAATTTTCTGCGATTCCCCCAGGACTGATGATTGTTCGGAGAACGGGAGTTTCACAATGAACTTTCCATCTTTTGCGACTTGGAGATTTCCTACGAAGTGCTTTTCGCAATGCGCTTCTATTGGTGATTGAGGTTTCTTGTCGGTTTCTAGTTTCTCCAGCGTCCAAAATCGTTCCAACAGTGTGTCGATTTGTTCATCTGTAGTAGCCGCTGCACAAATTGCTGATGAAGTGTGTTCTGCAGCGACTTTTCCGGCGACAATCCAACCTAATTTTGTATTTTGGAGAATTGGGCCACCTGGTTTTAGCATCATCTGATTTGGCAGAAGTAGGAATAGTAATGCTCTGCTCCGATGAGCATGTCAATCCTTCCAGGCTTGTCAAAGTTTGCGTCTGCGAGATCAATATTTTCAGGGAGTCGTAGGTCTGTCGAATCTAGCTGATGAGCTGGTTGATCAGCTATAATGTGTGGTAACACAAAGGCTTCGACTTGTTCAGCAAAGTTGTTGTGCATTGATTTCATTAGCACATTAACTCTAGCTCGGCTAGTCTTTGGATTTCCTCCAATACCTTCGATACGTAATGAAGTACCGTGAAGTTTTAGTGACAGCATTGAACCCATTCGTTCAGAGATGAAGTTTAGTTGTGATCCTGAATCAAGCAAAGCTCTGAAGGTAGCTACCTGACCATTGCTTGCTTTCACTGATACTTTGGCTGTGGCCAGCAGATTGTAACTCTTGTTACTTGCTGCACCTACAGACGGAGATTTTGTCGCTGCTAAAACAGTTGACGCACAGTTTTTGTTTTTGTACCCAATTCAGTCGGTCGGGTATGGTTTTGTTACGGAAGTCATCACATTTATAAAGCCTATGACTCCGTTTGCAGAATGGACAGTTTGGTCATTTTCCAGCGCTGGCAGAAGTACATGCTGGCCCTTTCTGTTCCTTTCTTGTTTGTTGAACTCTTTTCCCTGTTTCCAGAACTCGAATTCGCTGGTCAAAGGAAACTGAGAATCGTGTCGAGACCTTGTAATTGTCTTGATCCATCTAACGATTGTTCATACAAGGCTCTGTTAGCAAAATCCAATTTTTGCTTAATAATGGCAATCAATATTGTGTCCCAGCTGGAGACATCGATGCCTAGTCCCTTTAATGATGCTAGAGACTCGATAGTAGTGATATACAACTCCTTTAGTGACTTTGGATCGTCACTGTTTGTGTGGTGTTGCAGGAGACGGTTGAGAATTGTGTCGGCTACATGTCGGGGATTGTTATATGCGTCAACTAATATACCCCATGCGCTTCCATAATTCTCTTCCTTAAGATCGATTTGTCTTATCAACCTTTCTGCCTCTCCAGTTACGGTGGTTTTGAGATACCACATCTTCCGTACTGTCGGCATGTTAGTGTCATGGACCATGCATTTGAATAGATCAAAAAATTGTGTCCATTTGAGTAGATCACCATCGAATTTTGGGATGCTAACTCGGGGCAAGTGCAGATCTTCGTTGCTTGATGCATTTGATCTTGCTCCTAACACTGATTGAATGTCCCTTTCTAGTCGGAGAAAAGACTTCATGTCATATCCCGCCTTGACCGGGTCCTCGTATTCTTCATGAACCGAATAGTGGATTTCTTGAGATTGTGACCATAGTGATTTTATCAAATCACTTGTTACGGTCTTTTCGGTCTCTGAAAATTCTTTCAGAGCAAGATTGATTGAATCGGCTATCGCTTTTTGTCGGCGACATGCCGCTATAAGCTTGCTCACAGGCTGCTGTATGCTGGCAGCGTCTGTGTTCCCCTGGGCCTGGCTCGTAGTTTGAGCCATTGTGTCGGTTATGACTTATCTACACTTGTCATATGACTCTTGACAGTCTTTATAGAAGTATTATTATTATTAAATATTCTGAGGTCCTATATTTCTCAAGAATATTACGATCATTATCCGCAAATCGATTCCACGCTTCATCGATTGCGGCCAACTTTGATTGATAGTAAGTTGTATTTAGCTTTCTTTCCGCTGAATCTTTCTTTAAGTTGCGGATAAGCTTCGAGATCTCTTGACTGATCTGTTCCTTCAAGTCTAACGCCTCTGTGACTGCTTGCTCCTCCTTTTTAGTCATATTGAAACTTGTTTAATTTCTGACCGATGGGAGTATTTTATTCGCTTGACAGCTGGATACGCTCCTATTCGCAACCGTTGGTGGTCGAAGAAATTATCAAGTGTTCAATATACTTGGGGGATTTACTAGAAGCTGAGTTCTAGCAAAAGGATCTTTTTCGAAACTTTAAGCAGGAAGGTTCCCAAGAGTTACGGAACTTTTCCTTTCGGTTTTTGATTGTGATCAGGAATGTTCCCAAGAGTTACGGAACTTTTCCTGTCGGATTTTAAATGTGTTTAGGAATGTTCCCAAGAGTTACGGAACTTTTCCTGTCGGGGTCACCAAAAATGTTTGTATATGTGTGAGGAGGCTTAGATGCCTGGAAAAATAGAACATAAACTAATTGCCTTTGAGTTGTCGCAACTAGCACTTGAACTAGATGGACTGCGGTTGAGGTTGTTTAAAATGCCTTTTGAGTTGAAGACGATTACTGACTTTATTGGTAAAAATACAACGGTATTTATAGCTAAAAGTAGTTAACAAATATGCTGATGTGTACAGAATATAGTGTGAAAGAGTAATATAGGTTACTGTGTTGCTTATCGAATATGCGGAAATGAGACCATTGCCCCATTCCACTTCATTCGTCGTCAGCAGAACATCATATGCGCTTGACCTGGTAACTTTACTTTATTGTGGCTTCATATGACATTGCTGCGACTGACGAACTACAAACTATGCATCATTGCTATTGTCGTAATTATTGTCGCGACTAAACAGTTCCCATAAAAAAAGTATGGTGCAGATTTCAATACAATTCCTTTTTTCCAAACCCTAAATTTAATAAAGAAGTAAAAACAATCACAAATTAGTATATTCTGTTTTTTTTCGTCCAGCAAAAAAATGAAAATTTGTTATAAAATATGTTGATTTTTGACTGATCGTTTCAATGGTAGTTATATCATATAGACGTCATATATTGGCATTTTTTATTTTATTGGACGTAGTCGCACTTATCTTTAAAAAATCCGCAGAGGAGGGCGCTGAAGGGGATCAGGATAGATCCGGCTGAAAAAATTCCGTGGTCCCGTTGAAACGAAGAAGAATAGGCGGGGGTGGCGTCGACTTCAAACAATTCACTTTATTTAGCTTCAATGCTTGCTTAAGACTAAACTTAGATTTACCAAAGCAAGGGTTAAATCTATTTTATTTGTACTTATCGTGCCATACTTGTGATGAATACGAAATGTCCAAGATCGTTCGCAGTTGGTCCTTTCACATACTATAAATTTTTGTGGGTTTTCTGCACTACTCCATCTGCGTAAAGTGGGCCATACACTTTATATGTATCTGTGTCAAATTCAAAGACAGTTATACTTATATCGGGATTTTGTGCAGTGAACATTTTAACATTATTCACCTTCACTGGAAAATTTAATCCAGTGAAATCAAGTTTAACTCCTCCTTTAGAGTATGTTGTAGGTGATGTAATGTTCACGTTATATATCGAGTACCGCTGAGGCTTTTTATTTAATGTAAAGCGCGAAAGAATAGCCCACTTAAAACAATACTAATCATTGTTTTGAACGTTTATCACGGCGTTTTTCTTTTGGAGTATTTCAGGTAGCTTGAAGTTTACTGACATTTAAACAGGGTATACAGTTAAATTGGAAGCTGCTGTAATAAATGTCATTTTAGTCTGGAATGACTTTATTTCAATATAAGTATCATGCTCCTTGACCAGCATGTACTCTCCAAAGAGCTCAAAATTGATTGTGGAGCAATGGTGGGAGTCCAACGCATTTTTTAAATGGGGGAGCAAAGCTAGAGCCGATTTGTCAAAAAATTCAATGGGATTTCTGACTTCAGCTTCCTCATTAACAAACATGTATTCGAGAATTCGTTTCTTGAATCTATCCAGTATATTCTTCACACTTCCATTTACATTTTGTGTGGATAATATTTTATGGGCTTTAGTGCGGAGATGATTGTTCAATTGCACACCCATTGGCAAATATATTTGGCAATATGCGCAGTAAGTTCCACTGCTAACGCTAACTCTAGAGTCAAGCATAAGGGGGTCTTCTTGTATGTCTCTCATTAGTGCATCTAAATCCCTTGGGTGACCCCAAGAGGCAAATTGGATGCGTTACCGGTGGAGGTGGAGCTGGTGCTGGTGCCGATGGTGTAGATGATGTTGGTGTTGTTGGAGTTTGATGAATTCATTTTGGTGTTCTTTTTATTTTTTTTTTATATTGTTTTAAAAAAATTGATTTCGTTTTGTTTTGTTTTTAAATGCTTATATTTTTTTGTTTCGTTTAAAAATGCTAAATTTTTTTATTTTCACAAACACTTGAAAATTTTGGGTATTTCGTTTTGTAACTGAAATTTCAATGACCGACGTGTGGAAATCGTTGGGAACTCGAACTGATAGAAACAGATCATTTTTTCTTAGGTAGTATGTATATGGACGTGCCTTTTCACCCATCACCACACCCATGTGTTAGAGTAGGTTTGATGAGGTAACTAAATTGTTCAAATTCTTGTTTTTTACATTGAAGTAGAATGTATGGAGGAGCTACTATCCTTCTTCAGGCTTCAGACTTTTTATCAGGGTAATGGGTGCATGAGTAAACCTTTTCCCATTCCCACCCTAACGTTAAGGTAGGCTCTTCTGAGCTGAATACCTGAGCCTTCATTCACATCATTGCAGGTGGTATATGCTAAGGGGGAGAATGGAAAGGATGATTGCAGTTTATGACCTTTTCACCCTCCCTCCCTTTTTAGTTTGGTTCCCCCGTGCCTGTCCTTTGGTGGAATTTGGTGGTGGGAAATTCGCAAAAGTGCCTCTCTTACTCCCAAAAATCTCGGTTGACCTTTTCATCCCTCCCTCTTCATTGCATTGTGCGTTTGCAGGTGTGCACGAGCCTTCGTTGATCTTTTTACCCCCATCCCTTTAAGGATCGTACCGTTCAATTCTTTAACGGACGGGACTGCACCTGTGGCATGTGCCCTTTTCACCCTTAATCCCTTTTGGGCGTGGGAAAAATGAACGGACGCGGATCGAACGCGTTGCGATATCGCTCCCTCGCACTCGCACTCGTAGCCGTATCGAGCGCGTCTTCGTGGTGGAAGCGCTCCATACAAGTTTTGTCACGTACCCTCACACCATTCAATCACTGACCCTAATTCAATTTTATTACCCAACCCCTTTAAGAGGGTGACAGGGGACAGATATGATTTCCCCGCTACTCTAGCTGCTGTTGTTCAAATTACATAAAGGACTATCCAGACTCTTTTTGGTTGGGTTGTCTCGGGCAGATATATATCCTCTGTCTCGATACAAGTTGTGAATAGTTTCAGTTGTAGTGAAGAACCCTTAGTATCGATTGATAGCACACTATAAATGTTTTGGTCACTGGAGGAAATGCCATCTCCAAAGAAAGTTCTACCACCTGAGCACAAGTTATGTGAAGACCATTACAAAAAGACTACTCAGGTATTACCATCAGGTCGGTTAAAACTAAGGCTGCCGTTTAAGTTCGATCCGAATCAATTTGTTTTACGGCCAGAGTACATCCACAAAGCTGCGCGTCGTTTTCGATGCGTCTTGCAAGACGTCGTCTCAGGTGGCCCTGAATGACATCTTGGTGGTTGGACCGACCATTCTAAAGAAAAGTGGTACTCCACTCTACTCCGTTAAGAAGATGTATCGCCAAGTGATGGTTTATGAAGCGGATAGGCATTTTCAACTCATAGTGTGAAGAAGAGACCCCTCTGAATCCTTGAGATTGTATAAGCTCAATACCGTAACATATGGTACTGGACCAGCCACATTTCTGGTTTTTTGGTGTTTTAAAAGGTTGAGTAAATTTGCAAAACTTTCATTCCCTAGAGATGCCGACGTAATTGGATCCGACTTTTACGTCGATGACCTGTTAGCTGTTGCTGCATGCGTACAGGAACTAACAACGATCAAGTCTAAAATGTCTCAGGTTCTTCAAACAGAAGGCTTGGAATTGACAAAGTGGTTTTAAAACTCACTTGAGGTCTGCATCTCAGAGCATAGTCTACTGAATCTCAGAGCACAGTTAAATGGACGAGATATTCATTCCTCGGTTTGTGCATACCGACCCGGTGTCACTGGTACACTTAAATGCCTTTGCCGACGCATTCATGAGAGCTTTTGGAGCTAGCGTCTATACTTGTAGCAAGAAGGTTTCACGTTATCGTTGTTGACTTCAAAGTCGGAAATAGTGGCGCTCAAGACCGAAACGCTCCTTAGGCTTGGGCAGATCTCTGCCATAGAATCAAACCCTTATTAAAAGTCCCTATCAAACGAACTTACTCTTTACTGGATTCGATCTCATCAATCTTCCTTGTCGATTTTGTTTCGATCAGGGTAGCGGAGATTCAAGAATGGTCAGAAGAAGCCACATGGAGGCATGTATCAACAAAGCAGAACCCAACAGATATTGCTTCAAGAAGTTTTGCCGTCGCACAGTTGTAAAAATCAAAAAGGCGGATGTCGCAAAACTTTTAACCATACTTAATCGACAGAGAATTTCCCAAGGACTAAGAATCTACAATAAAATCAATTTTAGGAATTTTTTGTAGAAGATATGAGCATTCAAAGTTAAAAAATATTTCCACTTTTGCATCATAGGAGAAAAAAAAATTAAAATTTGTAAACTTTCTGGTAGCATTACTTAAAATGTGGATTACCTGTCGGCATGTTTTTTTCTTTAAACGATAGATACATTCATTGCCTGTAAACTAAGCTGAAAAAAGCGGCAGTTGGGTTGGGGATTGCATACGTAAATCGCTACCTGCCAGGTGTCAAGTTTTTTCCCTTTTTTCTGGCTAAAGTAGTCTATTCCTTCTGAAGCCGATAAAAGCCATCGAGTACAGTATAACTACGACTTTTGTGGATATTTTTTGTATCAAAATCAACTTTTATCGACTGCGTCACGCTGCGTCTGCGGAAATGCAACGGCATAAACCAAAGCAACTCAGGGGTAAAATACACCAAAATACCAAAAAAAATTGTTCTTACTTATTATTAGGGTTAACATTTTGAATTTGTTCATGTTTTTTGTATCGAATGAAAAATATTTCTTTTACATTGATTTTTTAATAATACTAATACAAAAAAGACAAAGACATTTTTTAAGGTCAGCCAAAAATTATCTTTTATAAATTAAAATATTATTTTTTTTTCATTCGAAATATTTTTATTTAAGCAAATACATAAAAATAAAGATAAAAAATTAAATAAAAATAAAAAAAAAAAATTGTCTTCATAGAAAAAATTGATTTTTCCACTTTGATAGCCTATAAACAGCCGAATGGGTGGGCGTGGTACATTATCCAATACATATGTAAATTTTACAACAATTACCTGCCAGTTGCCTATTAAATTATTTGAACATCTCATTTGGTTCAAAAATTATGATTTTTGCAACGTAAAATGAGAAAAGGCGCTACTGTGCGTCGACAAAATTATTCAGTCAATCTGGTTCGCTAGAACACCGTTTTTGAAAAACGAAAAAGAAATCTGACCCAAAAATGCGCACATCGCACATCTGAGGAAGTTTTGCGACTGCAAGATTTGCTGGATATTCTCGGGGGATTTTCATCACACCTCAAACTGCTTAGGGTGTTTGCTTATATGTTTCGCTTCATAAGAAAATGCAAAGACAAAAGTATGATTTTCGAATAACCTTTTTTTTTGATTGAATACATTTAAGTCTGTCAAAAAATCGTTTAAACAGTACAAAAGCACGAGAATCACATAGAATTTGAAAAAATTTGTAAAGGCCCCAAGGTGGGTCCAAGGCTTCGCCGTTTGAACCCTTTCATTCATGAAGATACGGGCACTTGGGGCAAATTTTTGTTGTTGCGAATAAGGGGGCGACTAGCTAACGCTCCTATATCGTATGATGCCAAAATTCAATTTGTAATTTGTGCAATATTTACAATTTGTACAGACCTACGTCCGGCACCATTCAAATTTTCATGTCGGTCCACGAGCACTAGTGAGCATCCTACGACAGAGTGTTTGGACCGTAAACGCTCAGGAACTCTACAGTCAGACAGATCGATCATTGGCCTCCGTTTAAGTCTTACATTGCCCTCTTTGTTTGCTCTTCGTCCAAGCCGTTTCACTTTGAAATGGTTTCAGATCTAGCCCCTGACTCTTTTTATTGGCTCTTTAAAAGTTTATTGGTTGCCGAGGATGTCCCCAACTATTTCATTGTTTCGTCGGAGCAAGTCGCCACTTAAAGGCTCTTCGCGCAAGATTCGAGGAGCAGGCGAAGGAGATGCGAATTTGCGTTGACACCAGGCAGGTCTCAAAACTGTCAAGCACCTACTCTTACGAGCGAGGGGCAGTTCTTCGTCGTCGCAGTGGTCAACCTCCCACCTTAACACTGGTCCCTGAAAAGGATCGTGAGGACACACGGGGGAAAGAATGGCATGGTCAGGGTCGCCGACATTAGGAGGAGCGATGGAAAGGGGTCCACAAGCTGACGCTGCTACCACTGGCTTGAAGCCCTGCAGGCGTTCAACGGGACCGGTGTTTCCGCATTTTAGA
>VNJR01006247.1:0-15300 GCA_008042585.1 Drosophila punjabiensis | reverse complement strand
TCGGACCAAGTTTTCTTGCTCTGCGACGTGCACTCCGTATCCTCGAAATCTTTCGAGCAAGTACACTTAGAGGTTGCGCCTCTATTACCTTTGCTCTGCGACGTGCACTCGTCGTCCTCGTCGTCCTCGTCGGTCGAGTCAGTACACTTAGAGCTATGGTCGGACAAAGGTTTCTTGCTCTGCGACGCGTCCTCTGTGTCCTGAAAATCCTTTGAGCAAGTACACTTGGACGTTGTGCCTCTATTACCTTTGCTCTGCGACTCGCCCTCTGTATCCTGGAAATCCTTTGAGCAAGTACACTTGGACGTTCCGCCTCTATTACCTTTGCTCTGCGACGCGCCCTCTGTATCCTGGAAATCCTTTGAGCAAGTACACTTGGACGTTCCGCCTCTATTACCTTTGCTCTGCGACGCGCCCTCTGTATCCTGGAAATCCTTTGAGCAAGTACACTTGGACGTTCCGCCTCTGTTACCTTTGCTCTGCGACGTGCACTCTGCATCCTGGAAGTATGTCGCGCAAGTACATTTAGAGGAACGGTCGGACAAAGCTTTCTTGCTCTGCGACGCGCCCTCTGTATCCTGGAAATCCTTTGAGCAAGTACACTTGGAGGTTGCGCCTCTAGAACCCGTGCTCTGCGACGTGCACTCTTCGTCGTGGAAGTCTGACGAGCAAGTACAACTACAGGTATGCTTGGACATAGGTTTCTTGCTCTGCGACACGCTCTTATTCGGCGTTTCCGGTAATTCTTCGGTTGGAGGGTAAAGGCGAGTGACCTTGTCCACAATCGACCGGGATCGAGTAGTGGCCGACGTTTCGTAGTCTAGTCCGAAGGAGGGCTGGTTGAGATGCGACGGGACGGAGACGCTCGAGGGTTCCGGTTGCTTCTCACGTTTTTGAGAAGTTATTATTTGAGGGCAGTCCTCGCTTACAGGATCAGATTTTAAGTCGGCCATCCATGTCATGTTGCTCTGAACAGGTTGATCCTCTAAAGAGTCTCCTTGAAGAGTAGTTTGACTCTCGGAAGAACTTGGGCTACTCTCTAGGGTTGAAGACTGGGTGCTCTGACACCTTTTGGTTTGCTGGGAAGGTGTACTCTGATACGATGTGTCATTCGATGACTCGGGTTTCTTGGCTTTTCTGTAGGATGATCCGGACACCACGTTGCTCTGCCCAGCCCAGTATGGGGGCACACTGCCACAGGTGCTCGGCTTGAGGACCTCCTTGGTGCAGGTGCAGATCTTACCCTTATTCGAGGTATTTGTCGTACCGGCATCGAACTCTGTGATCGATGTCCGCGTAGAGTCTCCTTTCTTAACTTTGGCCTGTTCGGGAGGCAACCCACATGGCAGGCCTCTCGAGTGAGCCGACTGTGGTTTCGACTGGCACGGGCACACGCGACTCTTGACTGGCGGGGGATCCGCGGACTTGGATCTTTTTGAACAGCATGAGCAGCATGGTCCCCGCTCAAGGTCTGGATTCGACTGCTGGAGCTTGGATTTGCTATGGTCTTTCAACCACGAGCTCTCCGTCTGCGAGGGCTTGGTATGCGGATCACCGTTCTCCGTCTGCGGGGGCTTGGCATGCGGATCATCGGAATCTGTGGTTCGGCACTTCTTTTTCATTGGCTTCCAGTGGGCTTGAAGGTAGGATGGCTCGGTGGTCTGCTGGTGGCGGGAATTGAGGTCGCTGCTGGAATGTCGCTCGTCTTGCATAAACATCAGAGCTGGGTATTCTGGGAATGGAAAAAAGAGAAAAAATAATGGTTGAAACGAGGTTTTGTAGAAGAAACTAGTTAGTTAAGAAGGTAGATGTTATTCATTGACAAAAAATTCAGGGACTTGCTGCTGTAAACAAAGAAATTATGAATTAATTTTTTCGGTAATCAGAATCCGTAAGCATATAATATTAATTGCTCAAATAACGTAAGCAATGTTCTCAAATAAAACAGCTCTTGGAACCATAAACTTCCCACAAAGTGGCAATAAAAAATCCAAGGCTAGGATCTGGCTTTAAGAAAAGTCCATGAAGGAGCAACAGGATGTTCTGTTAGAATTCTAAAACTCTACTTCGCTTACGTTATTTTGGCATTTAGGACTCGAAATCCAAACGAAAACCGACCGAAAAGCTAGAACACACACATCGACTCGAACTTTGAATGGGGAAACACATTTTATTCGGTGGGGTGCGGCACTGGTGTGAGCAATTCCTTGATCTCCGTCAGCCGGATCTCCCGGCCGCGGATAGCATCCGGCTTGCTCCACATCTCGCGATGATAGAGTTCCAGGAACTTGGCTTCCGCCTTCTCCCGGCACGGACAAAAGTCAAAGTAGGACGTCTGGCTGCAAATCTCGCGTTCCTCGAACTTGGTGAAGATCGTGCCGCGTTGGACACAGCGGCACACTTTCACATTAATGTGTTCCCAGTTGGTGTTAAGGGAACGCTTCATCCACGGACACATGCAGCAGCCGCAGTTGCCTGGACAGAACACATTGCCCTCCTCGTCCATGATCGGACTCGGGTCGAAGCGGCAGGGGGAGCAGTTTGAGAATTCCTTGTTCTGGGGCAGAGCCAGGTAGTACCGCTTGGTCGGCGGAGCCTCTGGCACTGGCTCAGGCGCCGGCCGTGGCTCTACTCGCATTTCCCTTTCCTCAAGGCTCTCAGTGGACTCCGAAAAGTCCTCGGATTCGGTTTCCGACTCGTATATGGCCCGGTGCGTAAGTTCTTCTACAACAGGTTCCTCCACCTTTTCCTCCACACACGACGCTTCCTCATCACACTCACAATTCGGCTCGGGCACCGGCAGATAGCATATAGATATCACCTCGCGCGCATCCGGATCGTAGCGATGGCCACAAGTGCCGCGGTTGCAGCCATACGAGCGAGAGGAAGAGTCGCCACAGCTCATTATGACAGCGGAGTGCGAGCGCTCGGCCATCGCCGATTCGCAGGGATGGAATTGTTCGCTTACGGATTTACCTGAGTTGGGCGCCGGCGGCATCGAAGCTTGCGTCTGGCCGCAGCACACCGGAACCTTGGAGCGGCACTTGCAGACTGGCGGCTTGCGGGCCTTGGGTGGTGGCAATTTCCTCTGCTGGGAGCTTGGCGCCTTGCCGCTCTGCGGATTGAACTCGAGTGGCATCTGGACGGTGACCGGTTTGCCGTGCAGCGGACAACCACTGCGAGATTTCTTTGGGTTAACCAGTCGGGCGGTCAGCTCCAAGGTGACGGCGCAGGGTTGGTTCCAGCCGCCAGCCTTGTCGAAATTCTTCAGCAGCATCTGTGTGGCATTGGCCGCCCTTTCCAGAGCCTCTCGTATGGCATCCGGATCGTCTAGTTGACACCGGCTGGGCGCGCCCCGGGCCCCCGTTGTCGTGTCCTCGCAATCGAAGAAGACGTCCTGCTCGCAGCGTCCTTGTTGTTGTTGTTTTTGTTGTTGTTGTTGAAAGTTATTGCCCATGAAGAGCAGTCGCGTGGACTCGATGCCCAGGTTCCGGGAGAGCGTCAGGCTGCTTGGGTTCGTATAGCCGATCGAGTTGGCGACCATGGTTGTGGCACTAGCGGCCGAGTTAGCGGTGCTGTAAACCGCACAGGTACCGACAGACGGGCTGTCGGATTCCTCCTCCATGACACTAGAACGGCTCGAACTTTTTCCCCGAATCAAGTTTCAAAGTCACATTAAATTTTTATGTGTGTGCTGCCGGCTTGATTGTTTCTAAAATACTAATCTTTGGGTGCGGAGAAAGTCCAGCACCTTGACAGGTGAGAAACTACAACTGGATGAGCAGCCTACTGCTGCTTTGATTCAAAAGGATCCCTTTTGGAGGTATCTTTCATTTAGAAAAAGTAAAATTCTAATTTATTAATAGAATTTGAAAAAGGTTTCAGTAAAATTAATTTCAAAGTTTGTTATTTCTATAAACTCTGCAAATCTTTCCTCATACGAAAGTCACATCACTTCTTCAGAAAATAAATCCTTACGTTCTGAAAATTATATAGTCGATAACCAAACAAAACCCCCTCATCCGACACCATTTTAAAGCATTTAAAGCTTTTTGACATATATTGATATATCGATTTTTAAAACGTTGTGATCAATATTTTTAGAAAGTTGCAATGTACATATATGCGTAATCTTTAAATACATTTCCGTCTCCATTTTATTGTATTTTACAGTTTCCTCGATTATCGATTATTTAACGTTCAATTCGATATTTTACGATAATGAAAGCTTTGATACACAACTTTTTTTTTTGAAATGGATCGTATCTTGTTTTGATATCTTTACATTCACTGTAATCACCAAGGGAATGAACAGACATCGATTTGCCGAAAAATTACGTTGAATCGATTTTTTTGATATCTGAACAATCACTTTAGAAATTTATATATCGAACATCGATATAGGTAGCTAATAGCCCAATAAAACGAATCCCAGTTGCTTAACATTGGTGATTTTGTTTACATATAATTATTAAAGGAAAGCAATCAATGAGAGGACTTTTTAGAAACATTGTCACAGTCACAGGGTGGTTCCTGACATTCGGGACAGAGCCTTTCCTTGCTGCACCATCGCACACTTCGGTTAGATGTTCTATGCTTGGTCTTGCCAGTATCACCGGAAGCTTTGCAGCCACAGATGGGGGCCATTGGCTGGAATATGTTCACTTTCACCTGGCCGCTCTCCGGATTCAGCTCGATGGGTAGCTTGAGGGTCACCGGATCACCGCGCAGCTTGCACTGCTTGTCCTTGGGACAGGGACACTTGTCATCCGTATGCAGCCGGGCGCACACCTCCAGAGTCGCTGGATAGAAGCGTTTTATGCAAGGACAATTGGGTGCGCCGTCGGTGCCGCCATAGCACCGCAGCATCCGCTGGGTCCCAATGGCAGCCCGTTCTAGAACGGCGCGAATTTCCACGGGATCGTCGAACCGGCGAGCCTGCTTGCAGACCACCTCGTCGCCATGGCCCACTGTCAGCTCGGGAGGCGTCACCTTCTTCTCCTCCTCGTCGTCACTCAGGCAGTCAAGGAAGGTGTCCATGTCTCTAGTCTCGCTAGACATCTTTTGCGGAAGGACTTTCGAATTTAGAAAAAGAAAATCTGTGTAAGAACTATTTTTTACGTACTAATCTTGGGCTACAGAGAGTTCAAGGCTAACTAGACCCTAGACAACATCCAATGAGATAAGTTAACGATGGCATCCATTGAGATCAGCGAGGTAATCACGAGCAAGACAACGATTAAAGAAATCGAGTAAAGGCAACGAGTTAAGACCAACGTGTGAGGACAAAGAGTATAGACATCAAGTATACTACTAATAAATAAAGGCAACGAAAAGGCAGCGGGATAAGCCAAAGCGAGAGGTCCAGCCTCTACAAGTTTTCCTATTATTTTTTCTATTAAAAGCGAATGTTTTCTTATTTAGAAAAAGAAATAAACATAAACATATCTACTAATTCCACCCAAAGCTGACCTCTGATCCAAAAGTAACAAACAATCCACTCGGTAATTTACATTTATGTTCAATTACATCCAAGAGAAGAAATGCGGCCTCACTTGGAGACGTTGAAGAACACAGAGTTTTGACGCTCTACAGGATAATAGACGGTGCAGCAGAACTCCGAGTCAATCTTCCGGTTGTAATACTGCACCAGACGCGCATTGATCCGCTGCTCTATCTCCTCCAGCAGCGCCGATGAAGCGGGCTCCACAGCCAGCTTCAAGCTTCGAACACAGCCCAACACGGCCACGAATCCCTCATAGCTCTCCACCCAACCCGCGGGCTCCCTCCCCGTCCACATGTCCTGCATACGCTCGATGTTCTCTCGAAACTCCTCATCGCCCTCCCACATCTGAATGAGGCGCGCCCGGAAGGCTGCCGGATCAAAGCCAGTCTCAACTGCGTTTTGGACGAGATTGACAAAGCACCGGGTTCGCAGGGGCATCAGGAGCAGGCGCTGCTCCACGGACACTTCTATCTGCGAGCCGCACTCCGTGGTCTCCACCCGGGCCTCCGCCTCCTGCTCGCAGCAGCCCGGAGAGTTCTGAGTCCCCGCCTCCTGAGTGGGGACCTCATCGGTCTGAACAAAGGATACTGTGGACACCCGCTCCCATTCCATGTTGAAGACGTCCGCATACTGGGAATGCAGTGAGATCTCAGATCTGGACGAGTGAACTGTATGCACGGAGGCTGCCGAGTAGAAACTGTTGCAGGAGGAACTCAGCTCTAGAGGATATGACGAGCATCTCCTTGCGGAAGCAAGACGCAGTCGACCACGGTATATGCGTCGGTAGATGAATCGCCGGAACATGGTACGCCGGCGAGGAAGCGTAATCTGTTCCTCTTTTGTCGGATCCTCCTTCGACAGAATCTTCACTCGCTTCTTCTTTTTGGGCGATGGCAAGGGCGACTCGCCGGTGTCTCCCCGGTTCTCAATTGTATTCTTCGCAGTCTCTGGGTCTTCCAAAATAGTGCCGATGCTGGAACCGTCAATTTCTCCCGAATATGGTCGTATGGTTCTGGATGACGACGAACGCCTCGCTGCATTTTTGCGAAGCACAACTTCACCCACCTGACTTTCTTGAGACTGAGAGGCTTCACTTTCTGGATTAGTTTGTGAAGCTTCACCCTCTGCAATGGCTCCAGAGACATGGAGATTCATGCGGCTGTTGGACGAGCCAAGCGATCGCCGAAATCTGCCTCCCCTAAACCTCCTGGCAACTTTTGATGACCACGTTTGGATAACTGACTGACTAGTTGCCATTAAGCTAAACATCGAGCCACTCTCCTGGCAATCTGGGTCGGCTTGAGAGACTTCAATCTCGGGATTGGGTGGAGAGTCCTCAATGTCGGGAATGGTTTTGAAGTCTTCACTGCCTCGATTAGTTTGAGAGACTTCCGTCTCTGGAATAGTATTAAAATCTTCACTCTCTGAAATAGTTTTAAGGTCATCACTCTCTATACTCGTTTTAAGATCTTCACACTCTGGAATAGTTTTAAGGTCTTCACTCCCTGGTTTAGCTTTACAGACTTCCCCACTCTCGGGCTGAACTTGACAGACTTCGTCCCCTGGACTGACTTGAACCTCCTGACTTGATTCATCCGAGACACCTGCCTCTTTTGAAGCCTCCGTTTCGTCATCGTGGACCGAGGCCCAGATAGTTTTTGAATCGGATCCAGCCGACTTGACCGACTTGCGACCAATGACACTCACCTCGGACGGACTCTGGGAGAGGAGGGTGTCCGCCAGTTGTTTGACGCTGCACGCGACCGCCAGGAAGTCCTTGTGGGTGGGCAGCTCTCGTTCGCGACGCTGTAATAATTGAGATCATGTCAATGCGGGGTAGGAATGGGATTTTTCCCAACTCACCTCTATGTCGAGCAAGGCAATGCCCAGTCCTTGGCTGGCCGTCTGCAGATCCGGCACCTCATCCTTCTTGGCTCGCTTGGCCGGACTGTCGTAGAGCTCGTCGGCCAGGCTATAGTTCTCGGGAATAACGCCCAGCTTTCGCTCCAATATTTGGCATTGCTCGTCCTTGGTGCGCAGCTCGTCCTCGAGACAGCGGGCCCGCTCCTCAGAGTCCTTCATCTGGCTCTCCATCTGGCGAATTTTGTTCTCCAGCGTGCCCACCTCCTCCTTCAGTTCGCTGTTGGTCACCTCGATGTGCAGATACTCCTTCTTGATATCAAAGATCTGGGAGCGCAGAGCGTCCGTCTCCTGCCTCAGCTGATCCTCGGTGTTCTGCTGAACCTTCTTGGCAAAGGACAAGTCGACCATTAGCGCCTGATTGCGTCTCCGCTCGACTTCCAGGGCCTCGGTTAGAGGCATTTTGTGCTCAGCCTCAAGATCTATCTTGGTCATCAGGCTCTCCAAGCTGCCCTTAAGCGTGTTGTTCTCCGTGAGAAGGTCGCGGTGCTCCTTCGTGAGACGGACCAGGCAGGATTTTAGGCCCTGCTCGGCCTCCTCCAGCTGCTGTATCTTCTCGGCCGCCGCCCGGGAATCCTCCCGCAGGCAGTCCTGCAGCTGGGATATCTTTTGCTTGAGACTGGCCTCCTTGGACTGGCAGGCCTCCTCGCGCATCTTGTACTGCTGCTCCAGATCAACCCAGTGCGAGTCGGCCGTCTCCATGGCCTCGTAGTGTCGGGCATTCAGCTCCTTGAGCTGGCAGCGCAGGCTCTTGACCTCCTCCTTGAGGTACGAGACCTCCCGACTATCACTGGCATCGTGGAATCCCGCCTGGCCGAGGCCAAACTCCGTCGTGTGCTGCTTGTCTCCTACTTGTGGCTCCTCTACTGCTTGGGTGTTGTAGCCCGAGGCGAGCCGGGGACTGTGCTTTGGGGTGGATATTTCGTTGCCCATCTTGGCCAGCGACAGTAGACGCCAGATCAATAGAAGTGGCAGGGACTGCCGTAGATCTTGCAGATCCTTGCGGGCTTGTTTTCGTTCCGATTGCAGGTGCTCCAATTGAGTCTCGGCAGCTGCAAGATCCTCGCGTAGAATAATTACCTCAGCGCGGCAGTCCTTGTACTTGGCCCCCAGAGCCTCCTTGCCGAACTCCAACTCGACGTTGCGCTGGCGCAGGATTTCCAATTCCACCTCGTTGCGCTGCAGATGGAGCCGAGTGTCGTTCTCCGCCTCCTCAAACTCGCACTTGGCCTCCTCCAACTGGGCGTTCTGGTCGGTGAGCTGTTCCACCCTGTCGAGCAGCTCCTTGAGATCCTTCTCCAGCTGCAGCTCCTTCTGCAGTCGCTGGGCCAGGTGCCTGGTCTGGGTATCGCCGCTACTCTCGTAGATCAGCAGCTTCCCTTCCAGCTGCTCCAGCCGCTCCTGGTAGAACTGCAGATGCGGATGGCCCTGCGAATGCGTGGGCGTAAGGGGGGCAAGGTCGCACTCCACGAACACTCCGCTCTCGCTGAGGCTGCTGCTCTGCCACGAGCTCACCTGGCTGCAGTGTCTCTTGCTGGGCGTGGGCGGGGATGAGGGCGTGGCACAGTTGCTGTACGGCTGGACTGTGGCCACGATCCTGTTGTGACTGTTGTGGCTGTGACTTTGGGTTTGGTTGCTCGGCCGCCGGGAGTGCGCGTTCTGGGTGCGAAAAAAAAGATACAAAATAAAACTTAAATTTTTGCGCGGAAGTGGCGATCGCGATATATGATCAAAAAGGTCATTAAAACAAGCAAAAGTGTGGGAATAACTGGGATATCCGTGTGTCTGTATATCTAAATATAGAAGGTAAATATATGTTTGCCACACATTGTACGAATAGCTTTCTACAATTAACTGACAAACGGGACCGAGCTGGCTTCGAAAATAGGAAAGTATCTTCCACAAATTACCAAGTTTAATTTAAAGCTTCGAAGATCATAATAATAAGAGATCCTAATAATATTCAAGTCATCAGAAAGAAACGAATTCATATAGATCTTAGCTGTACGATTATTTCTAAGTTCCACGCACCTGATCCCCTGGCATCATAGCATCCAGATCCAATTGCTGGACACACTGCAGCAACTGCTGCAGGCACCGCTTGTCCCGATCCTCCAGATCCTGGGCCGATGACTGCTCCAGCAGATCCTGCAGTCGCTGGCAATGGCCCTCGCAGGTGCTCTCCATCTGTGACGGGGCGGAATCGAGAACACAGATATTAAATATATATTAAAGACTGATTAACAGTTAGCTAGAGTAAGAATTAGCATCGAATTAATGCTCCGCTTCAGACGCTGGCTCCCTCGCAAGTGCACACACAACGAACACAGTCTCTAATTTCACTTTGCCAGTTGCTGCTCGCATAATTACTTTTGGTTATTGCAATTAGGCGAGTGAATTGGATTTTCAAGCTGAACGACTTCGCCGGCACTGGCTGCTGGCTCTAGAAATTAAACGTACCGAAACTGAATAACAACAGAAGCAAGCCATAGACAGGGCCTCGAACTATGGATATCCTCTGGCAAACTTATGTTTATTTTGGTTATTTCTAAGATAGTAGATAGTAGGTAGTGGTAGATATTGTTATTAATGTTTTTAAAACCATAAAAAGATGTATGTAAATATAAAGTAAGAAAACTTTAAATACATAAACAATTTAATCAAGGACTATTCGTTAATAGAATTTGCATAAATCTGAGGGCTTTATAAAGTTTATGATTTCTTAGTATTTAAAAAATAATAATAAACACCTTTTTCCCCTACTATTATATAATAAGAACAGCTATAATTGACAGACTTTGGTTTAATAATATTTATAATTTTCTGTAAAGCCTTTTCTTATTTATTACTCATTAAACTGCATTGTTACTTGAACCATAAATTACTTAAAGCTTCCATAAATATACTTCCTGATATAATAAATGAATAAAAAATAATTTTTATTATTACAAATTATTAATTGGTTTTTACTAAATGCGTCGATTAATAATATGTTATTTAAACCTTTTATTCGAACTCTATATACCCTAGATTTAGATTGTGCACTATATATTATTCTTTTAATCGAAACAGTTTCTTTCAATAGGTGCTCAAGTGCTCTTCCCTTTACATATCATTTATAAATCTTATTCCCAAATTGACCAAAATGGTCCAACATACCTCGACTCGGTGTATCTAATGGGCAGCACAAAGGTGTGGGGCGCAGTCTCTATTCGATTTGGCTTTGGCTGTCTATGAGTAATGACAAAACACTCGCAAGTATAACAAGATTCGTAGATGGCTTCCACTTAGGGCGCTACGCTGCCCTTATAAGCAGCGTTTTAAGCGCTCTTCTCTGATTTGGCTAAAACAACTCTTAGGCCAGACCGTTTATGAGCCCAGCAAGGCGAAATTGTAGGCGTCAATCAAAAGCTAAATTCGCCATGTAAGTGACACAAGCACAGATCAAAATGAAAACCGAAATGCGAGGTGACATAAACCCCTCGAGTGGACACTAACCATTGGAAAGTTAAACCGCAGTTATCGATTCCTGGCTGTTGTTTGGTAACACAGGGTAATGGGTTTGCCATTAACCGCCGCTGCTCCACTGAAACAATTTCAATTGGAAAACAAAACACAGCAATAGCAACAGAGAGAGAGAGAGAAGGTAAAAGACTGTTTGCGGCTGCCGTTAAGCCAAAACAATTTCCGCGCTGGCTTAGACGCCAAACAAAACTGAGAGACTTCGCGAAGCACACAGAGCTGGCCAAAACCACTGATCGCGGCTCAAACCGAACTCGAGTTCGGTTCGAATGAATGGCTCGATTCATTCATAAACGAGCCCCCGCGTGAGTCACTCGCCTGAGTGGTTCCGAAAACTGGATTTGAGTGCTTTTTCAGATCTTGCGTTTGTTACCTTATCGCTATCGTCTTCCAACTCGAGTATGCGAAACTCGAGAAGTTCGTTCTGTTCGCGCAGCTCGCTGGTCTCGTCCTCGATGCTCGATCTCTGATCCTCCAGCTCCTTGATGCGCTGCAACAGATCCCCGATCTGTGTTTGCTTCCGGCCGCTAGAAAGGGCCGCCTGCTCCGCACTCTCCAGCTCTTGTTTCATCAGCTGCACCTCCTTGTGCAGGCGCTCGTTCTCCTTCTGGTACATTTCCGCTTCCTTTTGCAGCTTGTCCATGTCCTGCAGCTGCAAAGGGGAAAGAGGGTGAATTTAAAAGACATTTTACAACAAATATTCTAAAAATTCTAGACTAATACAAGCATTTTTCTTCAAAGTAAATAGCATACATTAAAAAATAAAAATTTTTGGACTATTTTGAACTTTTTTTTAAATGTTACATTTTGAATCAAACTTCAATTTTTATTTTCAAATTAAATAAAATTCTGCAATAGGTAGCAAACTACTAAAACATAATTTAATGCTCAAAATGAAATATATACAATTAAAACTAAAGCTTAAAAAATATTTTTAAAATATTTTAAACATTATAGCTTGACAACAGTATAGTAGTTTTAGTGGCAAGGTAATGGTAATAGAAAAAATAAGTGAAACTAAGCTTTGAATCATTTTTTAATGGCTGTGGTTCTTTTTAGGAAATCTTAGTTATGGCTTATGATAAATCTGTCCAAAATAAATCACAGCAGACAGCCGACTTTCATTAATCATTTTGCCTATTTAATTTAAGAGCCAACTCATCCCAGTCATCAATTGGACTTCTGGGTTGGCCGCCACTACCATGACCGGGTACTTACAGTCTGCCAGATGACGCCGCTGTCGGAGCCGCTCGAAGGCGGCTGCGGGCTGATGGAGGGCGGGGCCGAGGACAGAGCCGAGTCTGTGTCCGAATTGTGGTCCTTGGGATTTCAAGGGGATTCGATTAGGATGGAATTATTTTATATATTATAGCATAGAGAGGAGGGAATACTCACCTTCGGCTTGAGGGCCGGATGGCTGCTGTGCAGCGTCGTCATCCAGGTGGTGGCCCGCATCTCGTCATCCAATCCACTGCCTTGGCTGCTCTTCACTGATGTTGTGGCTGTTGTTGTCGTTGTTGTGCGCATCTCGAGCGCTGATTTATGCGCATTTTTCGAATTGTTGATTAGCTCAATGTTCTTGAGTTGGGTTATCTGCGGAGCGTAGAAGTGGGAAAAATTAGAAAAATTAGAAAATGTCGTGCCACAGTTACATTTGTGCCAGCACTCTCGTTTCCCCACGTTTTCTTTCTTTGGCCCCAACTGGCCGGCGCACTTAACAAAAGAATCTGTTTTTTATCTGGTCTTCTAGTAGAACCTAGAACATATAGAGTTCAGCGTAGAATGTGGAAGAACAGAAGACAAGAAGAACATAGGAATAGAGAAAAGAACGCTCCGCTTTGTGGCGTGCTCTTTACATGTGTGTTAACAGTTATGACTTGATTTCTTGCCACAGACACACATTTGGCCAAAAGCGCCAAATCACTGCCATTGTGGACTGGTACAGGTTGCTTTTGCTTTTGATCCGGACAATGCTGCCTGCCCCGCTCCACCACCCCGAGAGGTGGGTTCAATGACATGGTCGTGAGGTGCGTGGCATTGCCGGTTTACTTAGCTGGGCCAAGGCATCGGGACGACTACATAGTGTTCGACGATCCTGGTCGTGAGTCATGAAACGCAACGCACAATCTTTAAGCTTTAAGCCAAAGCCTCATAGCTCACAGGTTTCTCGCTCTCATCACGATTTTCATGGTCACGATGCCATCCATCAGGCCTGTCAGCTAATTAGCCTGCAACTCTGAGCCCTAACCCCCAAGCCGGGCCCCAATTCGAAAAGCCAAATCACTTTCCAATCAAGCAACGCCCAGTTATGTTTGCTTTCATGTCAATCGCTTGTTTTATATAACACCCATAATAGCTGTGTTATTATACGCATAATGCTGCATTATGCTAATTTGTGGGCCCCATCGGACATGAAGAGAAATCATTAATCAGTTGTGAAACGAGGTACACCCAAAAAGGTTTCCCGAGAGTCCGGGCCCACAGTCGGTGCAATGACCAACCGCATTCAACGCGTCATTTCACAACTGCAAACACTGGAGAAAATTTCAGTTTTTAAGGTTCTTGAGGTTATTAAATATATATAAATATTAAAATTTGTTTTTTCTGCACTTTAAGGTGTTATGTTAACGAACTTTTTATGTTGTCATTAAAATATTTTATTGAAAATTTAACTACTCAATGAATGTGTTTATTTTTATTGCTCTTCGTTTACTTTTTCTAATGATGTTTTGAAACATTCATTTATGTAACATTTACAATACAATGTAGCTGTTATTTTAATGTTTTTTTTTACCACATCATTTTACATGTCATTTTATTAAAGAAAACATTTTTAAAATTATGTATTTTAATAAAAGTTGGTAGATTACATTTTAACTGTATTTTTATTTGAGCAAATTAAATTTGTCTTTTTTATAAAATTGTTCAAAGGTTGAAGAAAACATTATAACTGTAAGGCTTTTATTAAGATTTATTGCTTGTACTTTTATGGATCTTTAATTATAAACAGTTTTTTAGATTACTTTTTAATCCTATAACTTTTATTCAAAATCTAATTCTAAGAGAATCATAAATTAAAGGTGATATATAATTTTAAAACGTTTTTCCCCAGCTTTATAATGTTTTAAGCCCGCTAAATAATTCCCTAATAATAATTGTTTTCAATTATAATTATCTTTCTCTGAGTGCACTCACTACCCGTTCATATATGAGAGTCCAGGGTCTGGGCCCCAAAATGGAGTTTGGCGTCGGCGTTGCTTTTACTTGTGCCGTTGGGGGCTTGGGGTTGGTGTTGGTGTTGGTGTTGGTGTTGGATTGGAATTATCGCTGCCGGCGTTGGTGTCGCATGCCTGCACGTCTTCGATTGAAATTATCGACTGTGGCAGAGTCCAGAGCCCCCGATAGTGATCACCTCTGCCGGAGAGGTAACCGTTATGGTAATTTCTTGGTTCGATTCCAAAGAGAACTTTTTGCATAACGGCCGGTTAACGAACTCGACCAACGTGCTCGGCAATATTAAGCAAGCAAGTGGCTCCAGGCATTCGATCATCATATCATATCTACCGTCTGCTATCCGCAGTCCCCTCGATTCCGGGGAACTACCAGTTGATGGCTCTATTGATGCCATATGCAGATTGCGCTAAATGCAGCGTCGACGTTGCGAGACGGAGATGCGCCATCGGGTTGATTTCAAACGCTCGATCTCGATGGATTGTTTGTAAATCTGTCGGCAGTCCCCCAACCTGCTGAGCCATATACGATACGCGGAGATGCGAAGATACTCCACGATACTCGGATACTCTGGCTGCATATGTAGGTGTGTTTACGTCTTGCTGTCGGTTTGTTTGCACAAGCCGCGGGCCAAGTGATTGTGATTGTGATTGTGTGAAATGATTTTCCTTTCTGCAGACAGGTTTCACTTCGACTCGGAGTTCGACTTCGATCGGTGCAACAACTGCCACTGCAACCAGACCCAAGATGCAGCGTTCCGGGTTCGACTCCCCCCGGTCCGTGGACGATTACGTGTAACAGCAGCCATCAAAAGGCATCGCCGGTGTCTTACATACAGCTGCGTTCACAATACTAGACCTAAAATGTGTCTTCCGGAACATGACACTTGTCTTTTGGGGGAAAATGGAGTTACATTTGGACAAAATAGTACCCTGAAAACATCTCTAATTCTAGTGTAAAATATTCTTGTTGTAAAATCTAACTTTCAACTAGATTTGATCTGTTTTTCAACAACTTAATACACAATTCTTTCTGCTACCATTATGACCCCCACTGTATATACCAACTAGTAGGTATATAAGTTTTCTTATATTTGCATTTGGCATTGTAATTCAGGTTTG
>VNJR01006246.1:0-17341 GCA_008042585.1 Drosophila punjabiensis | reverse complement strand
AGGTCTACAACCTCTTCACGCCGGAGCAGGATGAAAAGGAGAAGAGTGCACGGTGTCGCTTTAATGGCCGATTGCTACTCAGCTGGCTGCAAGATGTCGACGATAAATGGGAGAAAATCAAGGTTAATTTTGCTTATTTACAAGTGCTTCCCGATCGAGAGAATTAATATATGTAACCCCGTTTCTTTTTAGGAATCAATGGTGCTGCGTCATCATAACGAGGCCGAAAGTCTGCATGCCGTTCAGGTCATGGACTGGAATATATTCGCGAAACGAAATAGACTATGTGACAATCCGATTGAAGTGAATTTGGAGCATGTACCAATAGTTTCAGTTGGCGACGATTTTGATACATTACCGACATAACTGCGAGATTGCAAAAATAAAGTTAAATTGTTACAAAATTTAAGCAACACTAAGGTTTTCCCTCCAGTATCCTGACGGGTGATCAAAGTTATATATGATTTACAGGGTCCGAAATGACCTCCTAAATATCGGATCGACAAAAAATTGATATTTTCTACCATCTCATGTTAGGGTTGAAGTATAATTTATTTGTATTACAACCCGCTCATCGTGCATTTAAATTGTCAACAATATTTCTGGCATAGTTAACGATGTCCTGCAAATATAAAAGGTTAAAAAAATATTAATTTGTTATCCATTACAAACACTTTGAATCCTACCTCGCAGTTTTCCGTCTGTTTGTTTTTGGAGATAATTTGCTGGAGTATAGACAGTATTTCCTTGCGTTTTTCTGTAGAAAGTTTCAGTTCAGAGTCCAAGGACAGCGACGAAAGCGCAAAAAGAGTAGTTTCTTGCTTTACATCGAACTCCTTAATAGGCTTCAGATTCTCCAAGAGCACAGGGAATATTTCTGCCTTGACAAAGTCATCTGGAATAAGTTGGAATTATAGCTTTATGATCTACTTGTATTAACTAAATATTTACCTCTTATATCTTTGTCGCGAGATAGCGAAGCTATAAGAAAGGCTGCCTTTATGTAGACATTAGAATTGGAGGACTTGAGGCAAGGTACCAATGCTTTAATACCATTTATGTACTTGAACTCCTCGTATCCTGGACGATAGTTACGTATTATCGATGAAATCGCATATATGGAACTACGCACAATATCTTCATTTGCTTCACTCAAGTTCTTGGTGAGCGCGGGCAGAAACTTCTCGACGATAAGGGCATTCTGACAAAATGTATTGTTTTGTGCCATTTCAGCTACCGTATTGAGTGCCGAAACTCGTATTTCATTTTCTGAATCTTTTACGTAGCGAAGTAAGGTTACGACTCCTCCCAGTTTCACCAAGGAGTTGGCATTATCGATATCATCAATGTGGCTCCTTATAACGTCTAGACTTTCCAATTTGTCCTCCGCGGTGGCTTCTTCACTATTTAAAATAACTAAAGCTGCTTTCATAGCGGTCGAAGCATCAGTTGTCATGGCACTGAGGGCATTTTCCAAAAATTTATTTTTCTAGAAGAAAAAAGTAGGGGTTTAATATTTTATAAATTAAGACAAATATTTCAAAATATATGGCACTATTAAATGAATTAAACTTGAATTTGATTAAATTTATAATACGATTTTTTATTTTGAAATGAAATGTATTTCGGTACGTAATGATTACTACTTTTTCTTGAAACTTAATATTTATAAGAACGTACGTATATACAAGTGAATATTACCAAAACTTCACTTATTTTATTGAATATCTCCAGGAAAAAGCACATGTGCAAATAAGTTCTAGATGCTTCTACTGATTCATTGCCAAGCTTAAGATTCTAGAATAATTCGAATTTTTAAGACCTAGAACATTACTTGAACGCTTTTTCTCCCTTTACTGTTTTTAATTCGCACAGAATATGTTTAAAAGTTTCCAATTGTTTTGTTTACAAACCTCAACATCATCAGCTGCCTCGTTTGGCCTGGGCTCGGCATTTTGGTCCGTATTTTGCACCGTATATTTAAGCACATTCTACAATAAATACAAGTTAAGTTGTTTTATGCCTGAATAATTGAATATATATTTCCTTACCTGCAAGCTTAGAGCTCCTCTTGGAGCCGTTGGATTTGCCATTTTCAGTAATAAACAACAAACTAATGACTGGGAACCAGAGCAATTTTGAGTTTTTTTTTTTAACAACAATTAGGGATGGTATGTCAAGTCTATCGCACAAAAACGATAAGCGATTAAGTTGTCAGGCAACGAGAATTAAATGTATATTTTTTAATTTAAATTAACTACACATAATCTTCAAAAATTACAATTCTTTGGACGATAAAATAAAAAATTCACGTTTTCTTTTACTGGGGATAACCACCTGTTGGACTGTTAAAACGTTTCTTCGATAGACCGCGTTCCAATTCCGCGTTCCATTCCAAGCTACAGACGTGTAAGTAGTCCCCAATCATATGTTTACAGTTGTGATCTCGGTGGAAAGTTGATAAAAACAAAAAATATTACAAATAGGATAAGCGTCGTTGGTAAATAAACTCAAGCATGTTACGAGACCTCATAACGTGGGTGTTGAATACATATCTTGGCAAATATCTGGAGAATCTAAACTCGGCCCAACTCTCGGTGGCGCTGCTGTCGGGTAATCTATTTTTTTAGTGATATAATTGTTTATCTTTATTTCGCATCAAATACACGTACTTAATGTACTTTTCCCCACCTAGGCGAGGTCGAGCTCGAGAATATACCCATACGTAAGGATGCCCTCCGCTCGTTCAATCTGCCGGTGGAAGTCACCGCCGGCAGCATTCGCAAAATCAAGCTGCAGATCCCGGTCCGCCAGTTCCGGACCTCGCCCTGGTGCATCTCGATCGAGGGACTGTTCTGCATTATTTGCCCAAAGAACCTGGACAACTGGGACTATGAGAAGGAGAAGCAGCAGGATCTGGAATATAAGCTAGCCGTGCTGGACACGGCCGAGGCTGGCTGGCGGTCGGAGAAGGGCAAGCAAATGGAGTCCTACTACTTCTCCTCGTACAACAACTGGCTCAAGTACGGCACCAACATGGCCACCAACATAATCGACAACATCGAGCTTAAGATATCCGACGTTCACTTTCGGTTTGAAGACATTGTGGACACCGGCAAGAGCAAGATATGCACTGGCATCAGGATCGGATCCCTGACCGCCCAGAGCTGCGACTGTGATTGGACCAATGGGTCCTACAAGATGAACAACAGCGAGATGAACTACAAGCTGGTGGAGCTGAAGGAGCTCTCCGTGTACTGGGATCTGCTGCACGACGACATCAAATGTCAGGCGTACTCCAACCAGGAAATTCTCGAGAAAATGCAATCCACCTGCGAGCTGAGGCCGCATAACTTTATCATCAAGCCCATTTGTGCGACAGCTCGATGGAAGCGGGACAAGTGCCAACAGGTGATACGTACCAAAGACAAGCCCAGAGTCTCTTGCGAGCTCCTGGTGCCTGAAGTAGTGATAGACATATCCAAAGTCCAGCGAGTGCAGATGTTAGATAAGCTCTCAGAAGTTCGCCACGTACGGGAGGTCCGGCAGTACAGGTTAAGGCGGCCCAACTGCAGTGTCGCGTTTAGTCCGAGTCAATGGTGGCGATATGCCGTCGCCTGTCATGGCTTTGACTTCAAACGAAATGAGGAAAAGTGGTCCACGCTCAAGGAGAACCTTCGCTACATGCTGCTCTACAAGACGATCATCTTAAATCCGAATGAAAATCTGTCCAGCGATGACAAAGAGTTCAAGACATATTTCGAGGGCGACAGAAAGATCTCGGACCTGACTATTATGAGGAGAATATGCTTTGAGAAGGTCTTCACCAAAGGCTTCTCTTTCGAGTCGCAGGACGTCAAGGGGAAGAGTATGCTATTCCACTGGTTTCCCAACTGGATGGGCTGGTATGCCAACAGCCCAAGCACTCCCAACGGCGAGCAGGATGAGTCGTTGAAGCACTTGGAAGACGACATTTTGGTGGCTCTGGAGAACTCCCTTCAAAACTCGTCGGACCTCAAGAGTGATGCCGTCTTCGGGTACTTCTCCATCAAACTGCTGAAGGGCCTAGTCATCCTGCAGACGGATGAGAAGCTTAGCGACGAGCGGAGCAAATCTATGGAGATGCAATTTAATAACTTTTCCGCTTACCTCCAATTAAGCCCACAATTAACGTCCTACACGGTGGGTGTATCACTGCATGAGATCTACCTGATAGACAAGACCAGCCTAAAAACCATGCACAATTATTTGATTAAGCCACAGACAGGGAATGCCAATCAAATAGCAAAGAGTGCCCCCCTCGAGGAGGATATTCTGTTTCAGCTACAATACGAAAATTGTAACCACTTACGGTTTCAGCTTAATATTAAATCAAAGGGCTTGGATCTCATTTATAACGAGGACGCCATTCAGTGGTTGTTGGATTTTCTGGCCGACTCAAGTCCCGAGATATACAAGCCGCGCGATCCCATCGAGAAGAAGACGGACTTTATGAAGAACTGGAATCAAATGTTCAGCGGCAATGAAGTGAGTAGCTCCTAATTACCATTTATTATATTTACTAATACGATACTTTTGTCAGGTAAATCGAAAGACATGGATGTTTGAAATAGAAATCTTTGCTCCGCGTATAATTTTCCTGGAAAACTACAAGATTAGTAACTCATTGATGGTTTTGTTGGACTTTGGTAAGCTGGAAATGAGGAAAATGGAGGTTAAGCGAACGATACCTGTGATAGAATCGGCTGTAACGGATAATAACACAAGCGATGATGACGAAACATACCTAACGCCGTGCTCAACGCCCCCGGCATCGGAGAAAAGTGGCTCGGAATCTCCGACACTACTCGAATATCCCAAGCTAGAGGAGGGCTTTCTAAACAAGAACGTGCAGCTGGAGTACGTCCTGCACAATAAGATCTATGACAAGTATTTTATCAATTTCACCAATCTGCAAGTTCTGGTCTGCAAATACGAGGAGAGGTGGCAGGCCTGCTTGAAAACCTCATCTAATTTCCACCTGATTGATAAGTTCAACATCAATCTAACCCTCGAGCAGAGGAACATATTTACTGTGGACCCAGAGTACCCTTCCTTCATGCTCTTTGGCACCTGCCCCACGATATTGATTCACGGCAACGAGGAGCTCATCAATAATTGCTGCAACATCATGAGACCCATCATAAAGGCCTCAAAGGAAATGGAGAATATCTACAGAGGAGGCAACACCATGTACGCGAGCGAACGAATCAAGAACCTGGCCGAGGACGATCGCAGTCGAGTGGTCATTGAGTTCGTGATGGACCAACTGGTGATAGAAATGCAGTCAACGGATCGAAGTATAGCTGAGCTGCAAATTATTGGAGCCCGAGCTGGCTTGGTCAAAGAATCAAACGAAACGAATATTTCGATGTCAGTTCACGGACTGCTTTTGGTGGATGCCATACAATCCTTCGGTCCAGACTTTGAACTGTTGGTGGCCAGTCATCGACACGTCGGGTAAGCCTAATCAGCACACTTACTTCCTTAATTAACCAGCAAAAGCTTGTTAGAATGCTTTTAATGTTTTCTGTTTCAATAAATTTAATATATTCAGAATGGATAGTTTGTCTGGCAGCCTTAAGCATAGTGCAGTTGTTTCGCCAACTTCGCCTGGATCACCAAACTTTTTCGATAGAGCTACTAGTCCGCACATGATTACAAAAGCAGTTCAAAATATTAAAATGGGTAAGTGAAGATTAAACATTAAACATTAAAAATAATGCATCTTGACATTTTGATTAAAAAAAATTGAAATACTAAGCGCAAGCGTTTTTAAATTTGAACTAACAGTATAGTTGATTGTCATATTATTTCCTCATTTTTATAAATTAATACATCTTTATAGGTGACAAGTCATCGGAGTTCTGCGAGGATGAGGACTCCCAGGCCCTTATTTCTATTGACATTAAAATTGTACCGCCAAATCAAAACAATTCGGCGCAACTTCACACAACTAACATTACTTTCAATAGTTTGGATATTATTGGTGTGTATTAACTATAGTTTGTTCAACAATTACAGGAAAATATATATTGTCTAAATATATGATTTATTTCAGCCAATCAAGATACGATTCTGGAAATTTTAAACTTTGCAAACCGAACGCTTTTGACACAGAATATCTTCTCGAGTGAAACCGAAGAGATCGGGAAAGAAGCGCTGCTCGAAGAAGTATCGAAAAAAGAATTGAATGATGATCAAGTTGATCAGAAAACGCATAACGAAATATTTTTTGACTTCTTTCGCTTGAATATCCTGCTGTTGTATACGATCAAACGCGACAAATTTAATATTGGCCGAAAAGTGGGAACTGTTACGTTGACGGAAGCCAAGATCAATGCATCATTTCAATCGGATCTGTCAATTTTTGGCTCTCTTGGTGGAATACAAGTGATTGACATAACTCCAGAAGCCTTTTGTCACCCCCGAATTCTTTCTGTGGGCCGAGACACAATCCTGAGAGCTTCCGATACCAATAAGCAAACGGTTTTGAGTCAACTCTCGAATGAAATCTACTCAAATAATTACAACGACGAGAAGAACGATGATGACAGCGACGCAATAAGCTTTCAAAGTCATTGGAGTGACAAAACAACTTGCACTTTTCAAATGCGAATGGCCTCAGCTTCTTATACTCATTGTCCCAGGTTTTTAAGGGATGTAAATGCTTGTATAACATACTTTAAAAGGAGTTTGCGGTTAGTTCGAAAATATTTATAATTGTTCAAGCAAAGACTTATTCATACTTATTTTATGTTCAGCGAGTTTGCCACCTCGATAGGTAATAAAGCCACCGATATGGCTAAGGAATTTGTTCAGCAGGTTAGAGCAGTGGAGCAAACGGGACCAGTTCATCCACAACGAAATCGCCAGGACAATTGGTAAGACAAAGACAAGTTTTTACGAAAGTAATCATAGATTAATTATTTATATTTCCTTTCAGGCTCGATATAATAATAAGCAGTCCAATAATTATTCTACCAATTTCCAACACAAGTACAAATGTTTTAATAGCAAATTTGGGTAAAATTAGCTGCTCAAATGCTGTTTCGAAGCACAGCGACACAGACGATTATAATGAAGCATACACGATAGAAATCAAGAACACCTATGTTTATTCATTGAATATTGACGAACGCGAGTACAGTTTTAATGTTCATCCAGCCAAAAATAAGGATGCAATTCCCATATTGCATGACACAGCAATCACTTTACCCATTTATGCGGGTTATAGTGAAGATAATGGCCAGGAAAAACAACTTAACAGTATAACGGTACGTATTAAGATTATTTTTATAATTGCTTTGCAAAACCGTTTTCTTAATGCCCCAATTTACTTCATAACTCCACAGATAAAAGGAAGTATGGTTGAGGCTTTGAAAGTATCACTAAACCGAAAGCAATACGAGCTACTCTTAGAGTGCATTCAATACGCAACGAACTTTTCCAATGGATTATCAAGCGACCCTGAAGACCTTGATCAAAATGCAGACAGTGAGCCCACTTCGAGTATCGAGGACGAGCACATTATTAGCACGATTATACACTTCTCGGTACCGGTATTCCAAATAAACCTGCAAAATGAATACCACAACGATCTGATCAACTTGACATTTAAAGACTTTAACGTAAAGCATATCGCCAGGGGCCATGACAAGGATGTGGAAGTAATGCTAAAGTCTGTCTTAATGGAAGATTTGAAATCGGATTTCTCATCGCCGTTTAGAAATATGGTGACTTCGATAGACCTTGAAAAGAGTAGCAAGAAAAACGAACTGACCTCGTCCTCTTGTCCCGATCTGCCGAGCTACTGTAATTCCTTGAAATCACGATCTAGTTCCGTGCCTTCCTGCTTCTACGACTTTATGCAGCTGAAGAACTTTACCGGCGAGAGGAAACCGTCGACGTTCTGCAGAAACAGCAAAAAGGAGTTGGGGAAGCAGCCCAGGGAAAGCCAAACCTTGGTGACTTACAAATCCCATACCGGACGGTCGGCTCAGGACAGTAAACTGGAGAAGTCAAGTTCGATTCAATTTAATTGCTTGAACTTGGCCATTTGCGTCGAGCGCTGGTATACGATATTCGACTTTTTCGGCTTGGTTTCCGCCGATAACTTGAATCAAAACTATACGGAAGAAAAGAAGCTGGTAGAGACGCGTAAGTGGTGGTGTCTTGATTCAATATCGGGCTTCAACTTATTATTATTATTCTCTATATCAGATATTGACAAACTCTGCAGCAGATTGAAAGTGTCCATCAGAAGCTTTAACTTTACCTTGATACGGAACGAGTCCCTTCTCTCCAGAGTGAATGTGTCCAATGCCGTGTTTGTGATTCTTCAGGACCACAGATCGAAAATAGTTGAGGGCTGCCTGGGATCCGTGTCTGTTAACGATCTGACCAAGTACGGGAATATTTACAAGCAAAAGTTCTTAACAAGTGGAACGGAAGCGCTCAATTTTGTTTATAAAAAGTAAGTCGAGTAAATGAGTACACTCTCTCTTTACATTTTAAATATTTATTTATTTCCTTATTATACAGGAAACTTGTGGATTTGGAGTCACTGACAACCTTGGACACCGACTCAACGCTGCGAATTAACATGGCCGCGGTGCATTATATTCACACAAAACGATTTTCCACTGAATTGCACGTATTTGTCAAAGACCTGCTGCAATTGCAAACGGTAAGATTAGAAAGCCTTTAAGATGTCAATTAAATGTCAAACGTTTAATGTTTCTTTACAGCCTGTGATACGAAAGCTTAAGAAACAAAGTCAAAATGGCAGTGAAGAAAATATGCGTCCATCAAAAATGAAGCTGGTAATTCAAGCGGACTCCCCCGTAATTGTTCTCCCGGCCTGCTACAACAGAAACGAGGTAATAATCGCCTACCTCGGACAGTTCACCCTGAAGAACAGCTTCCACTTGGCCAGCGATCAGAATATTATAAGCAAAATGACCGCACCTCCCGGTCCAAATGAAATCCTGGACGTAATGCGCATCGATCTGGTCAACATAAACCTATTCTCTGGCGAAAGAAGCTCGATGAAGGTAAAAGGTGACCAGGAGAAGAATCGAATTGTGATTGCTGACATGAATTTTCTGAGATTGGGTCAGCCGTTCTTTAACGAATCGTGCTTTCTGCACCTGCAGCTGGAGCGAAATTTATCGGCGGAAGGTGATCGCGTCTGTCCAGATATAAGTGTTCAGGGAACCTTCTCGAAGCTGAATGGCATGGTGAATATTCAGCAGTACAAGTTAATACGGAGCTTTTTAAACAACAATATTGGCGAGCAAACGGACGACATTTACATGAATTACCACAACAATAGCTGCACCTCCATTGAGCGACTCTCGACCATCAGTCTTATTCAGAAAAAGAGCGAGGTGTCGCCCAGAACGATATCCATTCTTATTTCAATACGCATTCTGCTTGAAGATGTGTCCTTATTGCTGGCCCTGAACACGTCGCAGAGTACTGTCATAGAACCCCTGGCCTGCATACACTTCCTAAAATCGACGCTGGAAATAGACCTGTTCAGCGATGGCTCGCAGGATATAGACTTGATATCGAGTAACATATTGATTGTTGACGAACGGAAGGTAGAGTCTGGGGCGGGCAATGAGAACATGTTTAAGAATATCCTGGAACCATCGAAGAAAGAGGCAAGAATCGAGAACTCTGTGCAGGTGGAAATCCACTGTCGCAAGAAGGCGAACTTCAGCAAGTACACGATAATGCTCAATAACATGCGAGTTTTTGCGCTCATCACCTTCCTGGATCAGTTGAAGTCATATCTCCAGGAGGATTCACCCGCAGCGCCCACAGTTGTTAATAGTCAGGTATCGCAGAAGCAGCAGATCGACAATACAGTTTCCACAGAGTTTGTGGTTAACATAACAGATTCCGAAATAATATTGGCCGAGGAATGCAGTCGCTTGGACTCGAATGCCATTATTTTGAAGAGCACGACGGTTATTTGTTATAAACCAAACAGTAATTCGGTGCCCCTATCCCTGGACATTAACCACCTGGAAATATTCTCTTGCACTTTGGACGCTGAGGATGAGAGCGCTCTGTCCATAATCGATCCCTTCACATTAAACATAGAGCTGCGAAGCAATTGCCTAAACATTCTCATTCAAAAGCCACTGAACATTCGACTGTCATATGTGGATGTCAAGCTATTTTCCCGGATGGTGCGGCTTGTGCCGACGCAGACTTCGCGGTCGAAAAATGTAATTTCGAAGGCCAATTCGGACCTGGAAAAGGTGGCCCCCCTGGTGGCGATGGGCTTCGAGCTGTCCGACTGCCTATACGCCATGCAGGTGAACAATTGGCGGATAAACGATGCGGCTTTGTGGCTGTCTCAGCAGAAGCAAAGTACCTACCGAAATCCTGCCCTGGAAATGAAGACCGCTGTTGTGGACGCCAGTCTTATATCGGTGTTCATCATTGATGATTGCATGGACGCCGATGTGCCGCTGCTGGAGGTTTCCCTCTCAAAGTTCCTCCTCAACTACACATTCAAGACCAAGGATCCCAATCCCAAGGAGTCGAACATCCAGCACTTTAGCCTGGGCAACATCGACACGGAGGCGGCTGTCAACTATTACAATCGTCGGCTCAGCGGCTGGGAGCCTGTGGCTGAGACTTGGGAATCGAACATAAAATGGAAGTACACCAAGGGTCACTTAAACGAAAACAAGAAGCGCTTCGAGATTGGCGTTTCAAGCAAGCAGCTGCTCAAGCTAAATGTCACCTCCACATTCATCGAACTCTTCCACATGGTCCTGAAAAACTGGACAAATGATTTTAACGACAACGGGGCCAAGAACTTCAGGCAACGTTCCCCTTTCATTCCCTTTGCCCTGCAAAACCTCACCGGTACACCGCTGCTCTTCAAGCCGATCTATGCCCCCCTTGGGGACTTATCCTGCTCGGACTTGCAGCAGTACGAGTTGATCAAGAACTGGAGTTCTGTGCAGCCCAACGAGACGAGGACATTCGATTTTAGCCAGAAGAGTAAGCTGCGGCACGTCCACTCCCACCAGTTGAATTTGCATCAGATTTTCGTTCAAATCCACGGCTGGACACTGATAGGACCCATTTCCATAGACAAGGTGGGTATGTTCTTCCGCACCACCAATCTGGATACACAGTATTCGACGAAGAGCAGGATAGTCTTCGACATATCCCTGATTGGATCTGCTCAGAAGCTGATCAAGGTCAAGTCCTCGCTGTTCATATCCAACAAGCTGGATCGAAACGTATTTCTCAAGATGTCGCTGAAGAGCACCCAGAGTGACGGACTAACTGCCATCAGTGTGGTGAAGCCCAACGATGAGTTATCCCTGCCGCTCAAATTTATCGACGCCTCGTTGCATGTTGCGCACAGTACGCACAGTGAGAGTGAGGCCTACGAAGAGACAGGCTTTAGCAACGAGGAACTCTTGTGGAAGCTCTGCGGCAAGGACAACACCCGGCAGTTGCTCGTGAGCTACGATCAAAACAAGAGTATATTGTACACACTGGTCAATATTAGCAGGATTATTTACCACGTCAAGGAGCAGACCTTGCCGGGCCACCTCATTACCCTTTTGCCTCCCCTGAAGATCAACAATATGCTCTGCTGCGACTTGATGTTCAAGGTTCACGAGCATGCCACCGGCAGGATAAACTCATCGGAGAGTGCCAACATCTACAACGTGAACATCTACCAGCCCCTGAACCTGAGCATCACGCTCGACAACTTTCAGCTCTCCGGCCAACTGAAGGTGCCCATGAGTCACACGGGAGTAGTGGAAACGAAACTGAAGCTGTTCGACATCAAAAAGCGTGAGCTGCATCTCCGCATCTCCATTCAGTTCGTCAAAGGCAAGGGCATGGAGATCTACATTAGCGCTCCGGTTTGGATAATCAACAAAACGGGACTTCCGCTGATTTACAAGCAAGAGGGAACCAATAACACGGCGGCAGGGCAGTTTGAGGAGCACGAAACGGCGCGACAAGTGGCCCCCCTAATGTTTTCGTTCTCCGACCAGGAAGGGTCTCCGGCCTTGGAGTTGCGACTTGGAAAAGCCTTCGGCTTGAATAACACGGTAAGTCTACTATATAACTATTGATTTTAATTATTATATAGTAAGTTAGAGTCAAGTATCACGATATCCTTCATTTTGCACTGCGGTTGAGCGTTCAAAGTTTAACTTTTTCTTTTACGCTTGTTTAATAACATATTTTTCTTAACCTTCTTCTAGTGGTGCAAGAGTTTCAGTACGCACAAGGACCTAACTCACCGGGAACTGCGAGCCGAGAACACCAGAGGTAGCTATGCAATCGGGATTAGTGTGAGACGTGGGAGGGGTCTGTATGCTAGCACCACTTTCGTGACGCTTTCTCCCAGATACCATCTGCATAACCGAAGTGGCTACCGACTGGAGTTTATGCAACTGTGCGACATTGTCAAATATGTAAGTTACTAGCTACACCAACTAGGACATCAATTTCAGTTATAATTACATTTCAGGATCGCCCGGACCCGCGTAAGATAATTTCAGCTCCGATCGATTGCAACTTCGCCTTCCATTGGCCCAACTGGGACCAGGAGCAGTTTATTTGCGTACGAATTCCGGATGTAGAGTGTTGCTGCTGGTCGAAGGGAATTCCCATAAACGATGATGTACAAAGCTTATACATTAATGTGAGGAACGAGTGGGGTGAAATGTTCTTCCTGCGACTGGAAATCATCTCCAAGGATGCGACATTTATCCTCCTGTTTACTGACGCTCGAACACTACCGCCACCGATTCGAATTGATAATTGCTCGGAGGTAGTAATCAATTTCTCGCAGCTGCGTTCTAAGCCAGTTTGGATTACGCCAGTTCGACCGCAATCGTCCTTGTCCTACGTCTTGGACGATCCCTTGGGATTGCAAGCCCTGCTGATGGAGGCACCCGGTGGCAACATGATCGAGTTTCCCATTAACAACGTGAACAACATCAAGAAGACGTTGACGTACACCAACTTCATTTACATAGCATTTCACGGGACATTTGAACGATCGACCAGTGAGGAAGAGAGCAGCCCGCATAGGCATTTGGTCTTGGGAGTTCGCGGCCGAAAAGTTGTGATTATGGAAAAGAACTCGGGAGATCGTTCCCAGCTGTGGCTCATGAACTCTAATGGTCAACTGGAGCACGAGGGATCCACGCCTCCGATTCAATCGAATGATGCCAATGCGGTGCGTCTGGTACTGGACCTGGAGAAGCCTCCGAATCCAATGGAGTTCACAACCTTAGTGGTTCGAACACCTAATAAGCAAAGGGTCACCACCCAGACTTGGAGGTTTGAAAACGGCCGGCTGATGTGTCACGCCAATATGTGCGTTCAGGTAAGGAGAACCTACATACAATTAATAAAACCTATTAAAATGTTATCTAAACCTGAAACATTCCAGTCCCGATATGAGACTGGACTGAGACCCAACTGTGAAGCTTATGTGGGCCGCACTGAAAGTAATTTAGCTAATCAACAATCCATACCGATTGGGCAACACATTGTGGCACAAAAGCTAAGGCCTGGCTCCGGCCAATTGGAACTGTCGACGAGAATGGATGGCCCCATTTCCACAATAGAAATATGTGATATTAAGATTAAACAAAATTCAGTATTCCTCACTCCCGATTTACTCTGGATGCACGCTTCCCTCAACAATCGTCAAATTACGGATAAGGGGAAGATATCGATCATGCACGAGTATCTGGTGGGTTATTTACAGTACTTCATGTGATAATAATATATTTTATTTTCCAAATCCAGATCAATGTTGAGCTTGTTAAAGGCATTGGCATTTCCATAATAACCCGAAAGCCTTGCGAGGAAATCATGTTCATCAGCCTCGACCACATACACTGCGATATATCGCAAGGTGCTTTGGAGAACTCATTGGACTTGAACATCTCCTACATCCAAATCGATAACCAGTTGCTGGACGCCGTCAGCCAAATCGCCTTGCATACGCAAACCTCATCCTCGGATCACGATCAACACAAAAACGCTGTCGTTCTCAAGCTGAAAATGTTGCCGTGCCCCAATAAGAACGCAATAATTTTTAAGTACTTAACCCTGGATTTAAAGCCATGCACCGCAAATTTGGATGAGAAACTCATACTGAAAGTGGCTTCGTTTTTGGGCTATGGTAAAATAAACAGGCAGAACCTGAGCGTGCAATATCAATTTGAAAACTTTGAGGAAAAGCAGCCGATTTTACAGGATATGAAGAGATACTACTTTGAAAATTTGAGTATTGGAGCGACGCAGGTAAATATTTAAATTGAATGTTTTCAATTGAATTCTTCCTTTTACGCTCTTTCAATAATTCCCTCTCAGGTACGACTCTCCGCCTTCACTTCCTCCAAGTTACCCGTGGAGCTGCATGAAACGAAAAAAACCCTAGGACTCACTCTGATAAAATTCGAAGACGCCCTCATTGAGCTGGACAGATATTCGGATAGGCTACATTTCGAAACATTGGACGTATATCTGAAGGAAATGAAGAAGCACTACATCAATCAAGTCAAGTGGCATGCGGCTGCGATATTGGGAAGTGTGGACTTTCTGGGAAATCCTCTCGGTTTCGCCAACGATCTTTCCGAGGGCGTATCTGGATTAATTTTCGAGGGCTCCGTTAAAAGTCTCGTTAAGAACGTCACGCATGGCATATCGAATTCGACGGCAAAGCTTACGGAAACCCTATCTGATAGCCTGGGAAAAGTGGTGCTAAATGACCACGACAATGAGACCAGGCAACGGATACTGGAACTGCAGTCCAACACGTCCGGCGGACACCTGGCAGCGGGTCTGAAGGGTCTCGGATTTGGATTGCTGGGCGGTGTTACAAGTATTGTGAGGCACACATACGATGGTGCTTACGATGGTGGAGTTCCTGGCTTCCTTAGTGGCCTGGGCAAGGGATTGGTTGGCACAGTGACGAAACCGATCATAGGAGTGTTAGACTTGGCCTCAGAAACGGCCAGCGCGGTGCGAGAAACGAGTCGAGATACTCAGAAAAACACTCCGGATCGAAAGAGACTGCCCAGATGTGTGACCGGTGCTCCTGGCGGCCTTTTACCCTTGTATTCCAACCGGCAAAGCAAAGGACAACAGTACCTATACCTCATCAATCACAAGAATTTCGCGGAAAAGATCATATCCTATGAGGCGAATCTGTGGAGTGATAAGGAGGCCAGACTGCGTCTGTTGGTTTCCACCGAATTCGTACGAATATTTTCATTAGTTGACGGCAACCCAACCATTATGCTCGAGTGCCATCTCTGCGAGATACTCTCATGCCATCCTCTGGTAACGAACGCGGGCACAACGCCATCGACGAGTAGCAGGGCGGCGTCGGCAGCGTGTCACTACATTGAGATATCTACAAATCTACCGAAAATAACGAGACCAAGGATACGATGTCGGTCGGAGGAGTGCGCCGAGGCGGCATCGAGATGTGTAAGTATAAACCTTGGTTGTTCATGCATTAGCTTTTATATATTTTGATTATTGATTTATTTTAACATATTGAGAGAAGTAAAGATAAGAGAAAACGGAAAAAAAAGAAAACAGTGAAAAGAGCTACCTTCGGGAAACTGAAGCTTGCAATTTGATCATGAAAATCAAGCATATCTAAGCCAAAAGTTAATTATTTTAGTTTGGAAAGATGTTCAGTGTTAGTTTAGTTTAGTTTTGAGATGTTCAGTGTTAGTTTTGAGTAATAAATACATTATTTTTACAATTTTAATTTTAACTTACAAAATTTTGTGTCTTAATTTTTTTGGCTATTAATGCTCTTAAAGAATATTTTTACTGCTGGAAATGACACCATAACCGCTTCGTAAATTTCTTACTGCACTGAAAATACTCTGCAAGGAAAAACCACAGGGAGAAATTGGTAGGGACAGTCAAATTAAGCAGCTATACATATCCGATTTTGATTAAATTAAAAAAAAAAAAATAAACAAAAAAGAAGGCAAACTTTGGCACGCCGAAGTTTGTATACCCTTGCAGATTGCAATTGGATCAATTATAATCTATCCCTAACTAATATAATATATATTAATTTTATTTTAACAGTTATACATTTTATATATTTTCTACTTGTAAAGTAAAATTTAATTTTCCTCCGTTTTAACCGATTGTTTGTATGGCAGATATGAGATATAGTCGTCCGATGTTTAGGAAATTAAAAAAAATTTTTTGAAATAATATAAAATGCTTGTATCTCAAAGTAGAAGTTATGTTATAAACTGACAAAGGTATAATTTTTTTTCTAAAAATTTTTCGACGTTTCATATGGCAGCCATATGATATAGTAGTCCGATTTTTATAAAAAAGAATCAGATATTCTGAAATAATATATAAAGCTTATAACCAAGAGTTAATCGAATATGTTAAAAAAAACAGTGAAGTTATAATTTTTTTCAAAAAAATTTCGGATCGTTCTCATGGCACCTATATATAGATATAGTTGACCGATCTGGCACGTTCCGACTTATGTACGAGTGAGAATATATAGAAGACTATCTGCAATGTTTCATTCAGATAACGGACAGGCGAACATGTCTAAATCGACTCGGCTGTCAATGCTAATCAAGAATATATATACTTTATAGGGTCGGAGATGACTCCGTCACTGCATTGCAAACTTCTGGCTAAAATTAGAATACCTTGCAAGAGTATAAATATATATATATTAAAATATATAACAATATTGTCTGGCATAGAAGAATTATTTTAAGCTTTTGAAAAATAATCATAAACTCCAAGTAGATAAAAATATATAATTTTTTTTAGCATTATGTATCTTTTATTACGCTTACAATTTTCGACAAACAACTATCACATATATCCATATTGTTTCTTTTAGATAAACTACGCTAAAAGTGTCTTTGATGAACGTGAACATGCCGTTTTATAAAATGCAATAATCCGGTTCGTGATAATACAAATAAACCTTTTTGACAAAAAACGTTTAACAATTTATTTTCTTTGGCAATAGGTGTTACTTTATTTCCGATGTACAGGGTGCAATATAGACATTTTAAGTTTAATATAAAAAATCTTGAAACAATTTATTGGTTCAATAAAAACCAAGGATCAAAAGGCGATCAAAATGGAATCGTAAGCAGACCTTTTCAGATGAAATGACCGCTGTGTATGTGTATATAACGGTTGTCATGATGGGCATTTGTAAAATAAGACTGATTGTAAGGTTAGTAACGTTAATAGATAACATATA
>VNJR01006244.1:0-12727 GCA_008042585.1 Drosophila punjabiensis | reverse complement strand
CACTGCGTTCGTAACTCATAATGGGCAGTATGAGTTTAATTTTGTACCATTTGGAATATCAAACTCGCCAGCAGTATTTTGTAGATATATTAACGCTGTTTTGAGAGATTTAGTGCAACAAAAGAAGGTAATAGTTTACATGGACGATATAGTTATCCCAACAGTTGACGAAAAGGAAGGACTAGCAGTTTTGAAGCAGTTTTTAACAGTCGCGAGTAAAGCAGGGTTGCGTATCAAGTGGGAAAAATCACAGCTTTTGCAAAAAAGAATTCAGTTTTTGGGGTTTGTTATAGAAAATGAGTCTATTTCTCCCTCAAAGGACAAAATTGAGGCTGTATTACACTTTCCAAGTCCAAAAACAAAGAAAGCGCAGATTCATCAAAAACTACGCAATAGAGGCAAAACCTTTAACTGACATGCTAAGAAAGGAAAGCGAAAGAGCCGATAAGAAGTACATCGAGTTAAAGGATTCCGAGTTAGTAGCGTTCGAACACCTGAAATGTTTAATAGTTGAAGCTCCAGTTCTTAAGTTGTATGATCCAAAAGCTGTCACGGAGGTACACACAGATGCCAGTAAGCACGGATTTGGTGCCATTCTAATGCAGATGGATTCAGAAGATAGACAGTTCCATCCAGTAGAGTTCATGAGCCGTAAAACTAGTCCAACCGAAGAGAAATACAGCGCGTATGAGTTGGAGGTATTGGCCATAATAAATGCCATCAAAAAGTGGAGAGTATACTTACTTGGAATCGAGTTCAAGATAGTAACGGACTGTGACGCGTTTGCAATGACAGTAGGTAAAAAGGATGTGCCTGTAAGAGTAGCAAGATGGGCAATGTTTCTGGACGAATATAGGTACAAAGTCGAACACCGATCGGGTAGTCTAATGAAGCATGTAGATGCTTTAAGTCGAGTGTCATGCTGTCTGTTAGTCGAAGCATTAGGGTATCGTTTAAAGGAAGCGCAGGACAAAGATGAGAGGATCAAAGCCTTGAAGATGCTGTTGGAATCTGAGAAAACCTATGAAGATTATTTTGTGCGAAATAATATTCTTTACAAAGACCCAAATAAAGAACTATTAGTAGTACCAGAATCAATGCAGGATGAAATAATCACTAAGGCTCATCGGGAAGGACATTTTGGAAGCAAGAAAACGAGAGAGTTAGTAGAAAGAAATTATTTTGTAAACAATATACAATCGAAGGTAGAGAAAATAGTTCGAAATTGTGTAGAATGTCTGATTGCTGAAGCTAAGCGAGGAAAGAAAGAGGGATTGTTATGTCCGATTGATAAAGCACAAGAACCTTTAGGAACATATCACGTGGATCACGTAGGACCTCTAACAGAGACCAAAAAGATGTACAATCACATATTTGTCGTAGTTGATGGATTTTCGAAGTTTGTTTGGTTATATCCTACTAAATCTACAGGGACAGAAGAAGTTTTAGATAAACTCAGAAAGCAAGCGGCAATATTTGGAAATCCGAGAAGAATTGTAACAGATAGAGGTACAGCATTTACTTCGAGTTTATTTCGAGACTACTGTGAGGAAGAAGGAATACAGTTGTTGCACATTACTACTGGTATGCCAAGAGGTAACGGACAGGTGGAGAGAGTCCACAAAATCGTTATTCCAATGCTAAACAAACTCTGCCAGGACAATTCGACCAAGTGGTATGCACATGTAGATCGGATACAGCAGATTATAAACAACACACCCCCTCGAAGTACGAAGTTTACACCATTCTCAGTGCTAACAGGCCTACAAATGAAAACAAAAGCTGACGAACTAAGAGAACTTTTACAAGAAATAGATTTGAAGGCATTAACAGAAGAACGTGAAGAGATCAGGCGAAAGGCACAAGAAAACATTGAGAAAATCCAGCAAGAAAATAGAAAGGGCTTCAATGAAAAGAGGAAAATAGAAAAAGAATATGAAGTAGGCGATTTAGTAGCAATTAAAAGAACTCAATATGGAGCAAAAATGAAATTAAGACCAAAATTTTTTGGACCTTATAAGGTAGTTGGAAAGAAAAATCATGGGCGCTACGAGGTAGAAAAAGTTGGTTACCAAGAAGGTCCTAATCGCACGTTTACAGCAGCAGAGTTTATGAAAAAATGGGTTTAGTTCGGGACGAACTAAGATTCAGGATGGCCGAATGTAGGATTGGTATATTTGTAGTTGAAGTATCCCTAATATATTTTAGTATATTTGTAATGTATTTAAGTATCTAGTATAAAATGTAAAAGAAGTATTAAGATTTGAGATAGTATACTTTATAAGATGCAGTCACACTGAAGAGGAAATTGATGTTAACAAGTCGATAGTGAATAAGTTAAAGCGCGAAGTATATGTATATTGTTTAATCGTCAAGAAATCCAGTTAATTATAATAAATAAACATTTGTGGGAAACTCGATAAAGTTATAACCCTACAATGACATTAGTTGTCCGGATGATAAGTGTATGGACCTAGAGAATTTCAACGAGTATTTCGAAAGCCTTGAGAATCGAAATGTTTTTCGCGAGGGTAAGTACATCTTCTGGCTTTCTTTTGTAGACATCTTCTAGCGATGCCAAAACCGCGCCTAGGTATCCCATTAGGACCCGATATTCACAAATGAGACGGGTTGGTTGTCTCGGATGCATCAAATTTCCAGTTGTTGGCGTTCTCGGTGATGCCCAGTTTGACGGCATATGTCTTGCTTAGGATATCTAGTTCCTCCCTGCTTGCAAGTACCTTTTTGGAACTGACCGCTAACAATTGCATAGTTTTTATCACCACTTGACTGTCTACGAACAAATTGACCGCTTCATGTGAACAACCTATGCTTTGATCAAGCTCTGCTACTTTGCTGCTGGCGATTGGAATATGCTGCATTGGCTTGGTAGCTTAAACAACGGTCTTATATTAGGACTCGTACAGTATATGCCCTCCCCTACTTCCATTTTGGAGCCGTCGGTGTAAATATAGAGGTGTTGACCCGTTTTCCAGTCGACAGGTCCCATAAATATTGTTGTTTTATATCCGGGCAATTTCTAGGTATAATAAGTCATATATACTGCTTATGTATCGTCCAATTGGACTGAGCCCGAATCCCTGTAGTGAAATTCTACCTGATGCAACTAGGTGGGGTGCCGTCTTTCCTGCAGTCTGTTGGGCATGAACATCCAGGGGATCTATTCCGATTATGGTTCTTGTTGCTTGTTTTTTGTCTTCTTTCCCATGGTTTGCAACCTCACTCGGACTTACCACGATTAGAGCGGGCGAGAGACCCCATGTGTTGCTAAGCATCTTCTTGGATGCATATAGCGCTATGGTGGCCGTTTTCCGGAGCGTTGATTCCTTGTCGCCCATTTAAAAATCTTCCGGAGCGTTGATTTCATAATCGAGGGGTCGATTTACAGACTTCCGTGATAATTATAGTTATGTCATCTTTGGTGCTCTCCACATGAGTCTTTCTTAGTCTTCGACGGGGATAGACGTGTTTTTCAAGAGCTCCGATTTGAGTTCTTTCTCCAATATGTATAAATCGAACGCGATATATAAATAAATATTGTTAACTGTGCGATTTTACTTCTTTAAGTGCCACGCGCGTTAAACTCAATTAAATGAGCGGCGATCAAAATAATGAGCGTAGAAGCTCTAAAGAAACGGTTGTTATTCGTATTTCTCAATACGCGATACCGAAGTAGAAAAAACGTCTACAAAAAGCAGCCCGGCATTACTGGCCGTCGAAAACACGCGAGCGCGCTGTCTATCACCAGCCCTACTAATTCCAACACCTACATTTTAAAGGTATCAATGCCAGACCCCACCACCACCGGCTTCTATGGAAGACGCACCAACAAGCAGTACTGCAATTACTGCTACCTCAGCAAAAGAAATGGCAACAACTAAAACAACGACCAATATTGCGAAATCGGTGTCAACGGCTCCATCGCCAACTGCAAGGGCAACAAAAACCGTAAGCTTCGATAAGCAACGAGCTGTTTCGGCCATACAGACCGGTATGGATCGCTACATCCGCAAAACACGGTTGTTAACAAAACAAAGATCAACCTTATCATCCAATCCAACGAACAAGCAAGGAGTTCCAACTTCACCAACAGATTTTCCCTCTTAGCAGATGCTGAGAGCCAAGCTGAACCGGAACAGGTGACCCAGAAGAATCCAAAGCCCCCACCTATTTACATTAGGGAACAAAGTTGAAAAGCCCTGGTCAACAAAATTGCTGCGCTGGTCGGGGATGAACATTTTCATATTGTTCTGCTTATAAAAGGAAACATCCACGCAAGCATAGTTCAAACCAAATATGAAAAACACTTCCGAGCTGTGTCTAAATACCTGGAGGAAACAAAAGAGAACTTTTACACCTACCAACTAAAAAGCAGCAAAGGGCTACAAGTAGTACTAAAAGTAATTCGATTACTTTTACCTGACGTCGCCCCCTCTGAGATATTAGAAGCCCTCAAAGACCAGGGATTCTCTGCTAAGAATGTTAACAACATTATCAACAAAAACAAAAAGCCGTTACCACTTCTCAAGGTCAAGCTCGAGCCAGACAGCAAAACCTTAAAGAACAAGAAAGGAAAATAACTTCGGCACGCCGAAGTTTGTATACCCTTGCAGATTCCAATTGTATCAATTATAATATATCACAATATAATATAATATGAATTACTTTCATATTCATAAAATTTGTACAGTTTTACATTTTATTACATATTTTACATTTTTACATGTAAAGTAAAATGTAATTTTTCTCCACATTTACCGATCGTTTGTATGACAGCTATACGATATAGTCGTCCGATTCTTATGAAATTTACACAAAATTCTGAAAAAATATAAAATACTTGTATCTCTAATTAGAAGAAATTATGTTGAAAATTGACAAAGTTATAATTTTTTTTTCTAAAACTTTCCCGACCGTTTCTATGGCAGCTATATGATATAGTAGTCCGATTTTTATAAAATTAAATCTAAAAATCAGAAACAATATAAAAAGCTCATAACCGAGAGTTAAAAAACAGTGAAGTTATACTTTTTTTTCAACAAATTTACGGATTTATTTGTATCGCAGCTATATGATATAGGTGACCGATCCGGCTCGTTCCAACATATATACGAGTAAAAGTATATAGAAGACTATCTGCAAAGTTTCATTTAGATAGCTTTAAAACTGAGGGACTAGTTTGCGTAGAAACGGACAGACAGACAGACGGACAGACGGACTAGATCGACTCGGCTGATGATGCTGATATACTTTATAGGGTCGGAGATGACTCCTTCACTGCGTTGCAAACTTCTGACTGATATTATAATACCCTGCAAGGGTATAAAAATGAAGTGCATCCGATCTACAAGATGCAGTTCTTTTTGCATCGGAGGATCACCGTGGAAGAACCGCACAAACGCAACGGTCCAGTACAATGCACAAATTGTCAGGAGTATGGACACACCAGGACGTACTGCACACTTCGGTCAGTCTGCGTAGTCTGCGGAGACTTCCACAATTCCGCAACCTGCCCTGCTTACAAAGAAGACCCACATACAAAAAAATGTGGGTACTGCGGAAGAAACCATACGGCAAACTACAGAGGCTGTTTGGTGTACAAGGAGCTGAAGAGTCGTATGCGGCGAGCGACAGCTACGCGACAATAAAATACAAAAAATGTTTATTCTAAACCAACAACTACGCCAGACGTATTTTTCGGCAAGGCAGCCAGATCATCCTTCGGTCCGCTCGGTACCACCAACGGCATCTCCTACGCTGATGCTCTACGAAATGACATGGAAAATCCACTACAGCCACACTTAGAAAACGCTCAGCACGTCCCAGTCCAGATGCAAAACAATTTGGAAACTATGATGTTTACCATGCAACAAAGTATGATGGAGCTCATGTCCTTTATGAAAACGACCATGCTTCAGCTGCTTGTATCGCATCAGTCCAAATAATCAATGCCCAATCTATGCATATCCATGTGGAATGCCAACGGCATTTCACGGCATAAACTTGGAATAACACAATTCCTGAATGTAAATCACATCGACGCCATGCTGCTGGTTGAAACGCACCTCACAAGCAGATATAACTTCCATATACGGGATTATATCTTCTACCGCACAGATCATCCCGCTGGTTAAGCCCGCAACGGCACCGGCATCTTAATTAGAGAACACATCAAACACCATTTTCATCAAAGGATTGCAATAAATTACTTGCAAGCAACTTCTATAAAAGTGCAGTCAGGAAACGACAACCTTTGCATCGCCGCTGTCTACTTCCAACCTCGCTTTACAATCTCTGAAGGTCAATTCATGGACTTCTACAACTCACTTGGGGACCGTTTCATAGCTGCTGGATACCACAACGCCAAACATACGCACTGGGTATCACGCCTCGTTACGCCAAAGGGGAGGCAACTTTATAATGCACTTATAAATCTGGGCAATAAGTTGGACTACGTTTCTCCGGGTAGCCCCACATATTGGCTAGCCGATCTCAGAAAGATACCAGATCTAATTGATTTCGGTGTGGCAAAAACCTCCCACGCAATCTAATAACAGTCAAGGCCCTACCGGATTTCTCATCAGACCACTCACCATTATTGAACAGAAGTTACTGACCACCCCAACAGGCTGACGTCGCACAGAACTAACTGGATGAAATACAGGAAGTATGTGAGTTCCCACATGGATATAAGCCCCCAGCTCAATATCGAAGTGGACATCGATTGTTCTACCGCCGCCCTTGAAGCGGTACTCGTCACAGTACCCAGGATCCCAGCACCACAACGGAAAGATGTGCAAATAAAGAAATTCAAGACGGGCATTGCCAACCAGCAGATCGCCATGCTCAAAGCAACGTCTAAATGAAGCAACCCGCAAACTAAACCGGGCTCTGAAGCAGGATGCCAAAAACGCACAACTAAGATATATTGAGAAACTCTCACCAACTTGTACAAAGCATCCTTTGTGGAGGGCTCACGCAAATCTACGCTCTCCGGTTGAAACCGTCTTCTCGATAAGAAATTCTTCAGGTTGCTGACATAGATAGCGACATAGATAGAGCCAAAACATTTGACTCACATCTCAGAAGCGTCTTCCAGCCGAACCCTGCTGCAAATCCTTTTGTCTTACCACAATTCACCCTGAAATTGAATCTGCGATAACAGCATTTCGACTGAACGAGATCACTAAAGTCATCTGGGAGCTAAAACCGGCTACTACCCAAAAAAATTGAAAATGTCTATTATCATAATGATACCGAAGCCCGGAAAAGATCACACGATTCCGTCCTCTTACAGACCAATAAGCTTATTATCATGTCCAAATTGTTCGAAAAATGCCTCTTAAAACGCATAATACCATTTATGGGAGCTCACAACATTATTCCAGCCCATCAATTTGGCTTCAGAGATAAACATGGAACTATCGAGCAAGTTAGCAGAATAACATCAGAGATTCGAACAGCCTTCGAACATAGAGAATATTGTAGCGCGATATTCCTCGACGTATCTCAAGCATTCGACCGCGCCTGGCTCAATGGTCTCATGCCTAAAATCAAAACACATTTGCCCGGGTATACTCATAAACTACTTGAGTTATATCTCTACAACACAGTCTTCGCAGTGTGATGCAACACAACAACATCCGACAACTACAAAATCGAAGCTGGAGTCCCACAAGGAAGCGCACTTGGACCTACGCTATTCGTCCTCTACACAGCGGATATTCCCACTCGCGACCGACTAATAACATCCTCCACCTCGACAGACGTCTAACATGGCGATGACATATAGAATGCAAAAAACTACACCTAAAACTAAAAGCCAGCAGCCTCCACTGGATTATAAGCGCCCGATCACCCTTGTGTCTGGACTGCAAGGTCATGCTCTACAACTCAACTCTCAAGCCAATCTGAAAGTATGGCTCCCAGCTTTGGGGGAACGCGAGCAAAACCAACATAGACATCATACAGCACCCTCAATCAAAAATCCTGAGAACTATCACTATCGCACCATGGTATATTCGGAACCAAAACATCCTCAGGGATTTTGGCATTCTCGCAGTAAAAGATTAAATACAGAAGCAAAGAGCGTAGTTCAAGGAAAAGCTCTCAGCCCACCCAAATCCTCTTGCAAGGGAATTGACTCGGGTTTCCAGAAGAACCCGCCTACAACATAACGACCTACCAACCCAGCCACAATTGGTCAGGGCCACTTTTACTGTTCCAGTCTACATGACTGATAGTTAGGTTATAGTATAAGATTTGATACACTTATTGTTAGTCTCGTAAGAAGAAGATTCAAGATTCACAGCAATAAAAAAAAATCTGTGTCAGTTATCGGAACGAATTTGGAAGCTAGATCAGACTTAACCGCGATAAGAACACCGCCACCGCTTCGCAATTGGCGATCATATCTATAGATGACGTAGTTACTAGCAAATAATTCGCTATCAGAGAGGAAAGTTTCAGTTAAGGCAATAACATGGCATCAAAAGAGGCAAATTAATGTGCAGTTTACTAAGTTTGCCTAATAAACTGAACATTCTGATAGTGAAGGAGAAATGAATCAGTCATATTTTTGGAGCTCCACTAGAGGGAGTCAAAGGCCCACGAGCCCGAGGATTACTTTTATGAATGAAGTCGTGAACTATGGCATGTTCAGTCCAAACTAAAGTATCAAGAACCCTAGTCAGTAATGCATCGGAAAGCCCAATTTTAAACGAAGATATTTCACGTCTTTGCTTAAAACTGAATTTTGAGGTGAGTTTGCCTCATAAAAATTCTCAAATCGGATTTTATATGTAGGCAGCTCAGGCACGTCCAATCCACTATGTTCACGTATGCGATCAGCAATACGCCCGCAACCGACTGAAGCAATGTTCTCACATAGCTAACAGCTAACAAACCTGCTTAGCAGTGAATTTGCGACTATTGGGACAATTGTCAGCACAGCAGAAAGCTATAATTTACGTTATTAAATAATAGAAGTTATAAACACACGAAATTAAGTAAAATTAATAGAATATTAATAATTCCGCGGAAAAGAAAACGATCAAAACAAAAAGCAAAGTGCGAGAATATGAGCATTTATTTAAGCGCCAAGAAGTTATGAGTTCGTGTTATTGTTCAGCGCGTGCAGATCACATGCATATGGACTCCAAAACTGGGACTCTAAACGCAAGAACCCTATTCAAAAATGGGCCGAACTAATAAAAAGACTCTTAGTTACATACAAGGGATCGAATTCATTCGACCCCCTTTTTATAAGTCCAAGTACGCCTCTGGCTTTAAAGATTCAGATTTCTCCCAATATTGCAATATAGCTGGACGAAATATAGCTAGATGAGAAAATATAGCTAGATGAGCATAACTATAAGATGCACCAGTGATGCTCATTTAGCTATAGGGCACCTCCAGCAGTGCTCATCTAGCTATAGTTAGATGGAAATCACTGGTGCCTTTTTCTCCCAATATTGCAATATAGCTGGACGAAATATAGGTGGTTGAGCGTCACTGGTGGAAATTAAGCTAGATAAGCATGCAATCTACTCATTCACCAGTGATGCTATAGGGCACCACCAGTGATGCTCATTTAGCTATAGGGCACCACCAGTGTTGCTCATCTAGCTGGACATCTGGTGCAAATTAAGATTCAGTTTCTCCCAATATGGTAATATAGCTGGACGAAATATAGCTAGATGAGCATCACTGGAGAAAATCTAGCTAGATAATATCACTAAAAGATGCACCAGTGATGCTCACTTAGCAATAGGGCACCACCAGTGATGCGCATCTAGGTATAGTTGGATGGAAATCACTGGTGCAAAATAATATGCACTTTTCTCCCAATATTGCAATATAGCTGGACGAGATATAGCTGGTTAAGAATCACTGGTGGAAATAAAACTAGATGAGCATGACGAGTAGATTCACCAGTGATGCTCATTTAGCTATAGGGCACCACCAGTGATGCTCATCTAATTGGAAATCTAGCGCAAATTAAGATTAGGTTTTCTCCCCATATTGCAATATAGCTGGACAAAATATAGCTAGATGAGCATCACTGGAGAAAATCTAGCTAGATGAGCATCACTAAAAGATGCACCATCATCTAGCTGGACATCTGGTGCAAATTAAGATTCAGTTTTCTCCCAACATTGCAATATAGCTGGACAAAATATAGCTAGATGAGCATCACTGGAGAAAATCTAGCACCTCCAGCAGTGCTCATCTAGCTATAGTTGGATGGAAATCACTGGTGCAAAATAATATGCACTTTTCTCCCAATATTGCAATATAGCAGGACGAAATATAGATGTTGAGCATCACTGGTGGAAATAAAGCTAGATGAGCATGTCGAGTAGATTTACCAGTGATGCTCATTCAGCTATGGGGCACCACCAGTGATGCTTATTCAGCTATAGGGCACTACCAGTGATGCTCATATAGCTATAGGGCACCACCAGTGATGCGCATCTAGGTATAGTTAGATGGAAATCACTGGTGCAAAATAAGATGCACTTTTCTCCCAATATTGCAATATAGCTGGACGAAATATAGCTGGTTGAGCATCACTGGTGGAAATAAAGCTAGATGAGCATGACGAGCAGATTCACCAGTGATGCTCATTTAGCTATAGGGCACAACCAGTGATGCTCATTTAGCTATTCGGCACCACCAGTGATGCTCATCATGCTGGAAATCTGGTGCAAATTAAGATTCAGTTTTCTCCCAATATTGCAATATAGCTGGACGAAATATACCTAGATGAGCACTGCTGGAGGTGCCCTATAGCTAAATGAGCATCACTGGTGCATCTTATAGTGATGCTCATATAGCTATATTTTCTCATCTAGCTGGTAGTGCCCTATAGCTAAATAAGTATCACTGGTGGTGCCCCATAGCTGAATGAGCATCACTGGTAAATCTACTCGACATGCTCATCTAGCTTTATTTCCACCAGTGATGCTCAACATCTATATTTCGTCCTGCTATATTGCAATATTGGGAGAAAAGTGCATATTATTTTGCACCAGTGATTTCCATCCAACTATACCTAGATGCGCATCACTGGTGGTGCCCTATAGCTAAGTAAGCATCACTGGTGCATCCTTTAGTGATGCTCATCTAGCTAGATTTTCTCCAGTGATGCTCATTTAGCTATATTAGACGGTTGAGCATAACTGGTGCAAATAAAGCTAGATGAGCATGACGAGTAGATTCACCAGTGATGCTCATTTAGCTAAAGGGGAACCCCCAGTGATGCTCATTGAGCTATAGGGCACCACCAGTGATTCTCATCAAGCTGGAAATCTGGTGCAAATTAAGATTCAGTTTTCTCCCAATATTGCAATATAGCTGGACGAAATATAGCTAGATGAGCATCACTGGAGAAAATATAGCTAGATGAGCATCACTATAAGATGCACCAGTGATGCTCATTTAGCTATAGGGCACCTCCAGCAGTGCTCATCTAGCTATAGTTAGATGGAAATCACTGGTGCCTTTTTTCTCCCAATATTGCAATATAGCTGGACGAAATATAGATGGTTGAGCATCACTGGTGCCAATAAAGCTAGATGAGCATGACGAGGAGATTCACCAGTGATGCTCATTCAGCTATAGGGCACCACCAGTGATGCTCATTTAGCTATAGGGCACCACCAGTGATGCTCATTTAGCTATAGGGCACCACCAGTGATGCGCATCTAGGTATAGTTAGATGGAAATCACTGGTGCAAAATAAGATGCACTTTTCTCCCAATATTGCAATATAGCTGGACGAAATATAGCTGGTTGAGAATCACTGGTGGAAATAAAGCTAGATGAGCATGACGAGTAGATTCACCAGTGATGCTCATTTAGCTATAGGGCACCACCAGTGATGCTCATTTAGCTATAGGGCACCACCAGTGATGCTCATCAAGCTGGAAATCTGGTGCAAATTAAGATTCAGTTTTCTCCCAATATTGCAATATAGCTGGACGAAATATAGCTAGATGAGCATCACTGGAGAAAATCTAGCTAGATGAGCATCACTAAAAGATGCACCAGTGATGCTCACTTAGCTATAGGGCACTACCAGTGATGCTCATTTAGCTATAGGGCAGCTGGTGCAAATATAGCTAGATGAGCATGACGAGGAGATTCACCAGTGATGCTCATTTAGCTATAGGGCACCACCCGTGATGCTCATCAAGCTGGAAATCTGGTCCAAATAAATTTTCAGCTTTCTCCCAATATTGCAATAAAGCTGGACGAAATATAGCTAGATGAGCATCACTGGAGAAAATATAGCTAGATGAGCATCACTATAAGATGCACCAGTGATGCTCATTTAGCTATAGGGCACCTCCAGCAGTGCTCATCTAGCTATAGTTAGATGGAAATCGCTGGTGCCTTTTTTCTCCTAATATTGCAATATAGCTGGACGAAATATAGATGGTTGAGCATCACTGGTGCAAATAAAGCTAGATGAGCATGACGAGGAGATTCACCAGTGATGCTCATTCAGCTATAGGGCACCACCAGTGATGCTCATTTAGCTATAGGGCACCACCAGTGATGCTCATTTAGCTATAGGGCACCACCAGTGATGCGCATCTAGGTATAGTTAGATGGAAATCACTGGTGCAAAATAAGATGCACTTTTCTCCCAATATTGCAATATAGCTGGACGAAATATAGCTGGTTGAGCATCACTGGT
>VNJR01006239.1:0-57502 GCA_008042585.1 Drosophila punjabiensis | reverse complement strand
GGGTTTACCTGCTCAAAATATTTATGTAAAGAAATGGCTTATATTTGATTTGGGTTTTTATCAATTTATCTGAAAATTAAAATAAATCTTATCTCATTTGAAGATTAAAATGAAAATTCAGATAAATTGATGAGAAATACTTAAATAGAAATATTTTAAGATCGAGCTGTAATAATTTATATTTAATAATAATGTTAGATTAAAGAATATATGTCTTTAATTATTAATTGTTTTAATTATTACTAAGCCTATTTAATTATTAATTTTAATAATTTTATATTCAAGATTATGCGTCTTTAATTATTAATTTTAATTATTAATTATTATATCATTATTATTATTGATATTTAATTATAAATTTTAATTAATTTTAGATTGAAGAATATATGTCTTTAATTATGCACACTTTTTTTATATGTTGTCTGTATTTAAAAATATTTTAAGTTCTTAATTATAGTAATAATTTTAGGCAATATATTTAGAGAAACTTGTGGTGAACTTAATTAACTTCCTATTACGTTTGTATTTTTATTTCATACAGAAATATTTAATAAAAGCTTGAGGACAAAACATAACCAATTTATTTTAAAATGCCCAATTATTCGGCATAGAAATTTCAAATTAAGGAATGAGGAACCCCACTCATTTATTTACCTTATTTTTTATTGATGACCTTTTTGTGTGGCATGTTTTCCACTGTATTTACACTAGTTGTATCAATTTTTATTTAGTGTTTCTGTGGCTGGAACGGCTGCTGTTAGTGTCGCATTTGAAATGTCAAAATTTTTATGACCCGCAGCAGGAGCAGGAGCAGCAGCAGGAGCAATAACACCAATAATACCAACGGAGCGAAACCCACAACGATTGACATTATTGACAGGACCAAACAGTTTTGTGCTTTTTTGTGTGTGTGTGTTCATCAACAGGACATGCCCCTCAGTCCGCTCTGTTTGCCAAGCTTGCTCCTTTGACAGTAAATTTTCAAATTGAATTTATGGTTTTTGGGGTTTTTGCCAGTGGCTCAAAGTCCTTTGCCCTTTTTCCAGTGGCTTTATGTATTTATGTTTATTTCAGTTTTATGCCATGCACTAACGCCTCCCCTCCCCTCGCTCTCTCTCTCTCTGTGGCTTTTCCCCGGTTTTCGGTTCTGGGTCCTCAGTCCTCAGTCTCGTTTTTATTTTTTTTATTTTATGAATCGCACGTGGTTCATTGAACCAACTTGATTAGGAAACTTTTCGGGTTTTCCATTTTCTGGGGGATTTGAGATTTGATGGCTGTGGCGAGTAAATTGGAACAGGTGAATATAGTAGTGGGTCTGCGAAAATTCCCAGGCTCTCTCTCTGAGCCTTGGCTGGTTGCCTAAATAAGCCATTTGTCAGGCTTACTACCACCGCCCCCTCTGCAGCTCCTCCGCCCACTCCACCCCCCCTGTTAATTACACAACTCCAACGGCAGCACATAAACTCACTCACAAAGGGGCTGGGGGAAAGGCTCTCGAAAAATGAAAAACAAAACGAAATCGCAGCCTTTAACACAGCAAACATTCATTTCAATTGCCCCGAGTGGCCAAAAACGAATCCTGGCATCCCCCTTTGAACCCTTCTGACCCCCCTCAGAGCCCCTCCTGACCCCTTTGCTATTAAAACTGGCGCGTTGCTGCATAAAAATTACACACAAACACACACTAAAAAAAGGAAAGTTTTGCGGGGAAACGACAAGAAAATATCCAGCCACCGGAAATGGCCATTAACTTTGGTAAAAAATTACTTAAAACTGCAACATAGTTTTCAAAAAAAATTCTAGACTTGAAAAGCTAAATACCTCTTAATTAAAAAATACATAAGCATTGATTATACAAATTTAAGCAATAATTAAAGCTACAAGAAGTCTTAATAATTTATTGGAATTTATGGTTTAAGATCAAGCTGGATTTTAACCCAAAAGAAGTCTTTGTTATAAACTCTTAAATGACTTAAATAATTATAAACTAGACTATTAATAAAAATAAATTTATGATAAATAAATTTCCGACATTCTCTAGAATCTAAAATCTAGAATCTCGAAAATTCTTTTATTATATATATATATATTTTTTTTTTAATAATTGGGATATATTTTTTTTAATCAAGCTAAGTTACTTTTTAATTGAATAAATTGCATATTTCTTAACTAAAATAAATTACTTATGTATTTTTCTTAAATTTAAATAAATACTTAACCATTTTGTTATAAGCTTTATATAATTTTTCCAAACTTCTCCAATTAGAAATACTCTTCTATCAAAGGAAATACATGTGAAGTGTCTCCCTAAAAGTGGCATATCCCCTCAATACCCTTTCCCGCAGGCCGTTTTTCGGTGGAAAGGGTGTAATAAAAAATTGTAAAATATTTCACAACATATTTTTGTTGGTCCCACAGTCGTCGTCGTCGTAGTCGTCGTCGTCGTCTTCGCTTGATGGCCTTGGTCAGCGGCAAGCGCTTTAAACAATCCACATGACCATAAATCCTGGCGCCCAGCGCCCTTTTTCCCTATCTGCCACGCCCCCCTTGCCACTCCTCGACTACTGTTTTTTATACATACATATATATGTTTATATATATTTTTTAAGGGGGGAACCAAGAGGGGGACTGCACCGCTTTTATGACGCATCCAACGTACAACTTTTGACCACTTGGCCAGACCGCGACATTTTCATTTCCACACCGCGCTTTGGGGATGTGAGGGTGAGGGTGAGGGTGAAGGGTCCTTTCCCCCCTGGACCCCCTAGTCCCCCCTTGTAAGCCCCACCATTTGGCCCGGGATGTTGTGCAGTTTTTGCCAACGCCTAAAAGTATTCCCAACTCTGGTTTTGGCTTTGGCATTGCCTTCACTTGGGATTCCAACAGTTTTCCGTCCCATTTTTTTTTTTTTTTGCGGCCAAAGATTTTCCCTTTTTCGTTTCGACATAACTCACAGCAGCATTCCCCCTGTAAGTACAGTAAATACCCTTAACGAGGGACATGGTTTAAGTTGGGAATTTATAAATTAAATAGAGAGTGAATTGTATATAAAAAAGTCTTAAAGTAATTGGAAAATTAAAGTAATTAATGACAATTAATATAATATATATATAATTTTCAAAGTTTTATTATCATTTAATTAACAATTTCAACTACAAATGCTAGAGAAATATTTTTAATAATATTAACAAAACATAAACAAACCAATTCTTAAAAAAGTACTTATATTAACAATGTTTCTGCAATTAAAAAATAATTTTTTTAAATTGTAAATTTTTTTTTTAATATAATTTCAATTCATATAAAAAGAATTCATATACAAATTTGTATATATTTATATTTTTTTTTATATTCAGTTTTACATATTTATATTTATTTTAATATATTTATATCTATTTTTATATATTTATATATATATTTATATTTCCTTTTAAATATATATTTTTTTTATTTTTATATATTTATATTTTGCTTTGAATACTGTAAAAAATATTTAAATTCTACAAACAAATTTGCTTAAACCTGTCTCATCCTTTGAGGTGAACCCTGAAAAGTTTTCACAGTTTTTTCCGTGACAAACACTTTCTCTGTGTAGCTTTTTTCTTTGTTTTATTTTCGCCACTCGAAGCGAAATGTTTACATAAAATGAGATTTTATGCGGCAAATTATTATTTATTGCAGAAAGGGATGGAAGTAGAGAGAGTAAGAGAGAGAGAGAGGGAGAGCTTCATCTATGCCGATAATTTCGATAAAAATATTTGTCATAAATTGTTTTCCGCCTTGTCGCCTGTCTGTTTTCTCTCTTGTTTCTCCTTTATTTCGCCTACGGGTATGCAATAAAAAAATGTATAAGTGTAGGCGAGAGGCCAGGAAATATGCAAAGAGCTCTATCTCTCTCTCTCTGTGTCTATCTCTATCTCTCTCTCTCTCTCGTCGCATGCATATTTCAATGTTTCTGCTTGGACGCCTTGAGTTATGCAACAAAATATGTTTTACTCTAATGAGAAATGCCAGACAAAGATCGAGATAGAGACAAAGAGAGATAGAGCGAGGGAGAGAGAGACAGAGAGCGAGCTGCGTTAATTACAAAATGAACTGACAAACTGACAAAAGGAGCATTCATCATATTTCAACGCCACGCCCACATCCTGCATCTCCTCCTCCTTTTTTTTTGACACATTTCACGGCCCATTTAACACGCGCCAAAATTTAATTTACAACTGTCAGTGGCCGCTCAAGGGTTAAGTCGTAGCTGGAGAAGGGGTCAAGGGTCATCGGAGGGGAGGGAGGGAGGTCTGTAATTGACCAACTCAGGCTGCTGCTGCTGCTGGTGCTGCCAGCTGGCCACGATTGACATTTATTTGCATTTAATTAATCTGACATTTTAAATTAACTGCACAATTCGGGCAGCTCGCCCGCTCGCTCGCATCTGTCTTGTTTAATTTTGATTTGCAACACATTAACCATCCTGCCTGGGAGCCCCTTAACCCCTTAACCCCTGACTGCCTGCCATCCTGCCTGCCTGCTTGCCTGGCTCTCTCTCTCTCACTCACTCTCTGCCTTAACCTCGTTGTGCCGGCAATTCCATTCAATTGTACGTGCCCGGGACAGGACAAGGCCCAATCTAGGCTGTCACTCAAAGGCAGCTCCACGCTCCTGGCTGCCCGTGGACAACGCCTTTGGTTAGGTTCAGGACACTGCAACCTGGTCTGCACTGTACAAAAAAATTAGGTTTAAAGTTTAACAAATCTAAATATAAAAATTATTAATTATTATTTCTATAAAACTACTTAAAAAAGATTATTAAAAATATTTAAATTTAAAAGGATTGATTTTTAAAAGTTATTAATTATAGAAAGGAATTTTTTTGAGTGAATTTACCTGGAACTCAAACTGTCTGTCCTAAATGTTTAAAAAGAAAACGTAAAAAAATCGAAAATAAAATGAAAAAGGCTTTAAATTTGTCTTATAAATGTTCTTAAAAAATATAAAACTAAAAAAGTGTTTAAATTTGTCTTATAAATATTTAAAAAAATATATAATTGTGAAGTAGTTGTTTTTAAATAGTTTACTTTATTATTTTGTTTGATTAAAAGCATTAATAAATTAGTTTAGGATTTCTGAAAGACTTAAATTTGTTAAATTCATTTCTAATTCCACTTTAGGTTTATGTTTTAAGCATTACAGCAAACGAAAACGATATAATCAATTTAAATATTCCTAAAATATTCTTTAATTCTCTAAATATTATATTGTTTTTAAATTTAAAATTTATTGCAAACGTATAAATGTATATGAAAATGTATAATGATGTAGCTTTCTGTTGCTGTGTAATTAGCAACTTATGATTAGGTTTTTTATTAAATTTATTATAAATTTCCTTTAAGAAGTCAACTCTCTTTGTGCACAGTGCAGGCGGGGCATGTTTAATAAAGTCAAACAGACACACTTCAGGCCACACGTTGCACGTGCAACGTTCTGCCATCTCTTTTCCTTTGTGCCCGGCCGTCTCTTTCGCTTTCTCTCCGTGTGTGTGTGATGGCGAGACAAAGTAAACTTTGGCGCGCAGACACGCGTAATTAAATGCAACAACAGAGCCGAGGTGGCAACACCTACTCCCAGGCCTCGTGACTGTGTGTGTGTGTGTGTGTGGTGTGTGTGTGTGACAATTTGCAACAAATCGTTGCGACATGCTGAATGCAGCCAACCAAGCGGACCACGCCCACAACTGTTGACGGGGGCGTAGGGGGCGCAAGTTCATAGAAAGGGGCGGAAGTTTGGGCAGGAGAAGGAGGAGGAGAAGTGGGAGGAGACCTGGTGACCCCCAGAGGAGTGGGCAGCCACACACACACACCCACACCCACAAACACTTACAAAACAGAGACAGACACATATGCCTCTAATGCGCTTTTGTCGTGCATTGTTAACATGAGGCGAAAAGAGAGCAGTGAGAGAGGGGGGCACAGGGGAAATAGGTCCATCTAAGAGCAGGGGAAGTGATGGAGTGATGATGTCCAACGGGGGGGAGAGACAGGCCTCATCATCATCATCATCATCATCATCATTGTCGTGATCATCGCCATCATAGCTGTCAACACGTTGACAAAACTCAGCAGGAGACAGGTAAAGTGGAATAGGAACTCCCACCTATCCCCCCACCCATAGTATATGTTTGTGTGTAGATTTTCCCATTTTCCACCTACACCCCCCGCCCCCCCTCTTTGAACCCCCTGCTGGTCCTGTGCCTTTTCCTGGTCACAGATGTGCTGCCACATTGACAAAGTTGTTGCCAGTTGCCAGGAGATTGAGTTGCGCAAAAGGAGGCGAACCGGGCAACAAATCGACAGGGGAAAGCAGCTGCTGCTTTGCATGCATTTTCCTTGGCTTCTGGAAAAGCCTTCCCACAGCTTTCCCCTCGCTCTCTGATATTTTTCTCCATCTCCTTGACTGCAAATGTGTTGCTTCCGTCAATTTGCAAACCTTATCTGAGGCTCTCTCTCTCTCTCTCGGAGACATGCACTGCCAAAAGGAGACTAAGTCAATGTCACTCGAAATTAATACAAAAATACCCATAATCTATCATTAGGTTCTTTCAAGCACTACAAAATAATCTTGTTAAAATATTCTCAGTACAATTTATACATAAATTTCTAAGCTTGTAACAATTTCTCACAGTGCACACACGCACTGACTTAGGAGCCTGATCCTTTTGGCTGTCGCATTCGTGTCGAGGTTTTGTACAATTTCATGTTTAATTTCCATAATTTATTTATGTGTCCTTCGGTGTATAGGATTGTGTGTTAGATGAGGGTTAGGTTGTGTATGTGTGTGTGTGTGTGTGCAGGCGGGTGTGTAAACGAGTGTCCTTGTGTGAGCTAGTGGGCCTAATGCCCAATCACAACTACCATCATTGCCGCCGCAGATAGTTGCTGAGTAATAATGATGCTCGAATAAAATCGATATGTTAATATCGATACATTCATTTATTACCCATCGAAATCAATCGATTTTTACTACGATCAAATATAATTATTTCCGCATACTTTTAGCATGGTTTTAGATTATAGACATTGTGATTTCTTTACCAACAAGTTGTAAATTTCTGTATTTCGACAATTACATCGATGACTTTTCGATATTTCGATGCTAGAAATTACATTTTTGATGACGATATTTCATTATTTTTTATCGATGTATTTAATCAATATTTACTGGAATCAATCATAATTATTTTCGCATACATTTTTTAGCTTTTAGATTGTAAACTTTGTGATTTCTTAAGATACAAGTTATCAATTTCTGTTTTTCGACAACTATATCGATGACTTTTCGATATTTCGATTCTAATAATTACATTTTCGATGACGATATATCATTGTTTTTTATTGTCAATGCATTTAATCTCTCATTTCCTGCCTATTTACGTGCATCTCTAATGCTTAGTCACTCCGTCTAAGTACGCACACAAATAAATGCTGGCATCCATCTAGGATCTCTATCTGTGACCGGGCCAGAGTGTGTGTTTCTGTGGGTTCCTATCCCTGTGTGTGTGTGTGTGTCGGTGTTTTGGTGTGCGTGTGTAATTGGCACTCACGTAGCCATTGATTGGCAAGATTTGCTGAAAGCTCCTGAAAACCCAGAACCCGAGAGCCAAATTGAACCAAAAACCAAAGTTGGACAACCATTTATGTGGGTGGATGTGTCTCTCTGTTTGTGTGTGTCATATGTATAGGTGTGTGGTGTGCCCTGGGTGTATGTGTGTGTGTGTGTGTGGGTATTATTTACGATTGCGTGTGGGTGTGCATCTTTGGCTGGCAAATTAGTCGAATGAGTATTCCATTTGCAAAAAGAAAATCAAAGCAGGTAGATGTATGTACTTACCTTCATATCGTCAGGTGGAATGTTTGCAGTTGGTAAACCCGAAGCCTGAAATGGTATTGCCAGCAAATATTTACTTATGGCAATGTGTTGAATTTTATTTTCTTTTTAAAATGCAAACTGAATTTCTTTCAATTATTATAAACTTAAACATAATGGCTTTTAATGGTCTTTTAGTAGTGTTCTTTTTTACAAATCTGCACGGATAACAGAGATAATTCTTAATATTTTACTTAAAAAGTATTCATACAACAGGTAAGCGTTGAATATCTATAAAAGTTTCCATTTAAAGGAAAAAGGCCACAGGGCGTATGGGTAATATTTCTCGAAAAGAGAATATTACTCATACGACATGTGGCTCGAAATAATTAACATATTGTTATTTTTCGGTAAATAAAAGTAAAAATAAAAGACATCTAAATATCCTTTTGTAATTATATTTTAACATAGATTGTTAAATTGTTAAAGTTGCGCTTAAAATTTGCATTTTTGTATGTTATATATAGTATTTTTTGCCAAAGAACCTTTCGTGCTGCTATCTTGCCTTTTGTTGCCAGTTTTCCTTTCATTTCATTTCGTTTCGTTTTCGTTTTTCGTGTCTTTCGGTTGAATTTGCATGCATAAATATTTCAAAAGCGCGGCTCCAATCTCGGCCAGCGCCAGAGGAAAACAAAGCGTTTGCACTTGGACTCCTTACAACAATTGCACAGGTGTGTTGCCAGGACCTCTAATATGGCATTTTCGTGGAACACTGAGTGCGAAATAGCGGGGCACGCTTCAAAAAATTGCTAGGGTGGTGAGAGGACACAAATGAAATGAAAGCTCTGGCAAAATGAAATTTTCACAGCACGCATACAAAGCCTTGTATTTAGCTTGGCCTTGTTTTGTTTTTTGTGCGAATTTTCAATTATTTTTTACTATGCAAACATCGGATAAGAAGCCTCGACCATGAAATACCTCATCTGCCAAGCAAACTTTGCTTACTTAAAACTATAGCTTAAAAAACTAATATATATATAATTTAGATTTTAAATATAAAGCTAACATATATACCCCTTCAGGAGTACAGGGTATGAAAACTAGAGAGAGGGAGTGTTGCACACAAAACAAAACAGAAAAAAAAAATAAAAAAAAGAATGGATGGGGAGACACCGGAACCGGAAGGGGGCAAAAATAACATGCACTTACAGTCACGGCACTAACTGTTAATTGGCTTTCGGGCACCAGGAGGGAGAGGGAGAAGGAGAAGGAGAACTAGGAGTAGGAGGCGGAGGCGGTGTGGCAAGTGGGCGTGACTCAAGTCACACGAACAACGGGATTATATGGAGTTTTCCGCGGAAGCACAGTAATCCAAAAGCTAGGCAATTGTTCCAGCCATCAATCAAATCAAGGCTTTATTTTAATCATAAGGCTCGCAGCGCCTTAAACAATATTTCTTTTCTTGTTTTATATTTTTTTCTCTCTTCAAACTTTAGGCATTTCCTTAGGACACTTCTTAGTTGGTGATAATTTATGTATTTATTTGTTTTTAAACTTAAGAACTAAGCAAACTTTCTACAAGCCAAGTTATTATTACTTTTAATGTTCCCATTAATGATTTAAAAAAATAGTTTGTTTTATTTGCTTACTTAAAGATAGACAAAAAAAAATTTATTATCTAAGTTTTTGCTATATATTTTAAATTTAAAACTTTAATTCGTATTTATATTTCCTAAATTAATAAAATTTATTTAGAATTTAAGAACTTTTAATGTACACATTCCCAAAACTATTTATATTTCTGCAGCTTAAACATAGTATTCAACTTTTATAGTTTATTTAAATTTTTTGCAAAAATCGAAAATATTTTAAACACATTTTTAATTATTTCCCACTCTCTCTTTAGAGTTCGTTCTCTAATCGCTTTAGTTGTCCCCATTTTCTCGCCAAGTTCTTTCAACCTTTAACACTAAGCCCTTTCGGTATGGCTGCTTGTAGGGAGGGGAGGGGCCCACGGGGGGCGTGTCTCATAAATACCGCCCTAAATGCGCTCACATCCGGTCCTCGACAAACTCGGAAAAGCTGGTGGGGTCTCCCGTCCTTCCACTGGGGAAAAAAGCGCGCCACCTGAAAGGCCGATGCTATCGCTCGATCCGGAGAGTTGGGTGTCAGAAATGTGTTATTTCCAACACTATTTAATAGCGCAACAACAACAATAACAATAACAATAGCAACAACAACAACAACAACAATAACAGCTGCAGTGGCGGCGAAAGCAATTTCGTGTCCCCTTTCCTGCTTTTTCCACCACTTTTCCCTTTGCCTTGTTCTCTTCTTCCTCACTCATTTCCATGCAAAGAAAATTGAATTCAATTTTTCCCCTAGCCGTTGTTGTTGTTGTTGTTAATGTTGGTGTTTTTATTGTTGTTGTTGTTATTCTGTTTTCCCTGCTTAATGCGTTCGTTTGCTATTAACTTTCCAACATATCCTAGTTGTTGGTGTTTTTGACATGTGACATCATACAAAAAAGGAAAAACTAACATTAAAAAAAAACATATAAATAATATTAATATAAACATAAAAAGTTATAACGACTAACAGATACTCGTTAATAAGTTAACTTTTACACGTTTAGAACACCTAAAATAATTAATTCTAAATTATTAAATTAGAAACCGAAAAACTAAATGATTTTAATAAAGATTTTATTATAAAGCATGATTACATATATGATTAGTTCAATTCAATACAAATAAAATTAAGGTTGGAGTTCGTTATTTTAAAGCTGCAAACTTTTTTCATCAATTAATTACCTTGTTAAACTTATAAGAAATAAATATTTACTAAGATTTACGGTTGAATCGTAAAAATTGATTTACCAATAAATCTCACTAAATTTTTGTTTAAATAAAATATATACATAAACGTGTAAGACTGTGAAAACAGTTTTAATAGTAACCTTTGTTAACCAACTTCCCAGTTGGGAATTCTAAGGCAACTCTAAAGTATTCTTTTGAATAAAAATAAAATTTTTTGACAAATCCAAAAGAATATTTAATCTTCAAAATGTAAAAAAAAAAAGATATAAAATTTTGTAATAATTTTGAAAAGATATTTTATTTAGAAAGTATATAAAAATTATATATTTTTTTAATCTTAAAGGATATCTATGTATTCTATACAACCCAAAGCACCCCAAGAAGTGTAGGGTATAAAACAAGAAACTCATTTGCCGTCGCTCACTTCCTTTCCCACTTCACACGAAAAGCGAAGAACACAAACTGAAAGTTTCACTTGTCCCCTCTCTCTTTTCTCTTTCTTTCTTTCTTTCTCACTCCCTCTGCTCCTTACCCTTTCCCCTTCTCTTTGCCATTCTCGCGCCCTTTCCCCTGCAGAAGCAACAATCGCGACTTTCATTGCATTCTGTGTCAAGGATCTCTTAGCTCCATTTTAGTTTTTAGTTTTTTCTGCTCGTTTTTGTCTTTAGTTTTTCACTCGCTTTCCACTCGCCAAGCCGTTGTATTGCATTTAAAGTAAAACTCTGAGAATATTAATACCTTAATAATATATTAAATACTTGTTTGAATAAAGTAGAATGCAAAGCAAGCTATTATATTTATAAATAAATAAATATAAAAAGCTAACTCCTGGTTTGCCTATGAAATTAAATTAGGAAAAATAATGTTTAATTAAAGAATTAAATAAAAAATATTTAAAAATAATAAAATTTATTATTTATAAATCCCTAATAGATTTATTCCTTTACTATTTCCAGTTCTCTAAATTAAATTTAGTAATTCATCACAGGTTTTCAATGTTATTTTTCCTTTTTATAACATACACAAAAACACATATCCCAGCATTTTCCACTTACATTCTAGGCTAATTTGTGAAAACTACCTGCCTTACAAGTGGCTTTCCTTTCTCGTTGAGGAAAAGAATCGGAAGCTCAGTTCCAATTAGATGTAATCTGATTTTCCCATTTTGTATTTTGTATTTTGCATTGCCATTACGCATAATAATAAGAAAGTTGGTGGAACTTCACCTATGAGCCCTTGTTGATGCCTTAACCCTCTTACCATTATTATTATTATTTTTATTATTATTGCAATTTGTTGTTATTTTTAGCTTTGGTTTTGTTGCTGCCGCCTCTCTTGTTGCTGTTATGACCATCATAAATATGCATAAAAATGTCGACTGCATTTCGCATTTTGCAGCTCCACAAAATGGAACTTAACTTTTATTGCACTCTCTGCCCAGCCCGGTCCCTTAACACCCTAATGCCCTACTGCTGCTGTTGCTGGTGCTGTTTTCCACCCCCTTAACCCACCCATCTTCCCCTGATGTTTCCATTTAGTTTTGCTCATGTGCTCAGATAGAATCGTTGCCATATTATGATGTTATGCATAGAAATGCAGTCAAAGGGGTTTTTGGGAAAGGGAGCAGGAAAATATAGTGGGTGCAGGGGGGGGGGGGGTTATATGAGGGAAAAATATGGAGGGAAAAATATGGGGGGGGGGGTGAGGAAAATGCGGAAAACGGAGCCCGCCGCGAGCATTGCATGACAAACGGAGCGACATATGAAAAGTAGCTGCTAGTCAGTAAACTTGGCAAAACAAGGGAAAGGCACACAGTCACAGGTACGGGTACGGGTTCAGGTAAACGCAGGTAACTGCTTTTCCCTCTCCCCCCTCTCGATTTGCATGCAAAGGAACTGCATAAGTTTACAATTTACTCGAAAGTTTATGAACTGCCGCCTGGGGGGCAGAGTTTTCCTTTTCCCGCTCCATTTGCCTCGCATATATATTTATAGATAACGATATACGAAAATTCCAAAAAATGAAATTCCTATATGCTTATGCTCGCCATTTTCCTTTGCCTTTTTGCATTTCCTTTGTTTATTTGCATATTTATTCCTTTTGTTTATGACAACTTGAAGGAGGGGGAGGTAAACCTTAAGATCTCAATGGAAACTATAATAGATTTTTAACAATTTAAATATTATTTGAATTATTATTTTACCTTTAAAATCAAATTACTTTAAAGTCGGATTTAAAAAATTAAAATGAAATAGAAGATAGATGATTTGAGGGGAAATTTAAGTTTATTAAATAATACAAAAAAAATCCAGTAAAAACGAATATTTTCGGTTTCTTTAAACATAATTAATAAGTTTGAATATAAATTGATAGATTTGCAATATACAAATATTTATTTTAGTTTTCTTAAATTTAAATATTGGATATGAAAATCTGTTTTAAATTTTAAGGAGAGAAGAATAAAATTAAAAAGTACCCAAAAATAATATGTAGGAATTTCTTTAATTTTAACAGCTATCGAATATTTAATAAGACCATTCCATCGTTTGCTTTTAATATTTCAATTAATATTTTAAGCAGCCTGTCTCCGGCATGCGAATAATTCAATTCAACTCGAGTCCTTGCATCCTTGCCCCCCCTTCTCTTGGACCACTCCTTCAATTTTCTTTTCATTTTCATTTTAAATGTTTGTTTCGTTTTGTGACATTTTACAAATGGCCGCAAGATGGAGGAACTATTTGTGTGTGTTTGTGTGCGTGGAAACTAAAAGCGCAATTTAAGTGGAATTTCGTTATTATTTGCAGCTTTTGTTGGCCTTTTATTTTTTCTCTCACGCCAGGATAACAGGGACTGGACTGGCCATTGTCACAGTAAAATTTCTTAAATGTTTTGAATATTTTATGATGGCAAAATCTCACCAGTAACAATGGCCATAACCGAAAACAATGGCCGAAGGAGCGAAGAACAAGGAACAAACTGTAAATCCTTTTTCCCTGGTTGTGTGTGTGTGTGTGTGTGTGTGTGTGTGTGTGTTTGGGCATCAACAAAATATTCATAGGAATAATTTGCTTTTAATTAAGGCATTCTTTTTCCTTTTGTTACGTTTTACATTTTATTTCATTTGATTTCGTTTCCATTTCATTTTCATTTACATTTTCATTCCCAATCCCAATCCCATTCCCATTTCCACTTCCATTTTCATTTATTTAAATCGCCTGCAATTGACATTCGTCCAAAAAAGTTGCCATAAGGTCTTACGGCTCAAAATGAGCGAAATCCATTTGCATATTAAGACTCCTGGATTATCACAACGATTTCAAAGGGAATTATGGCCTAAAAGGACCTCAACTCGGACTTTAGGGGGGAAGGGGAGAAAATGTAATAACTTGAGACCTTTTAATTTATAAATTACTATAATTAAGTCACCCAATCATTTTTACTTCTATTAATTTCACAATATGATAACAATCCACTAATTTGTTTATAATATTTCTTATCTATTTGCAGGTAAATTTGACAGAATAAGGCTTAATCCTTTACGATATTTCCATTGCAAAAAAAAGGGACTTTAAGGCGGTGACTCGGGTAAGAACTTTCGATGACCGATCGACGGTCATTTCGAGCGACGGAAGTGAAAAATAATGCCACGGTGCGGCAAAGTGGCGCATTTAATATTTCCGCGCCACTAAGCCAAGTTACCGCCACCCACAACACACACACACACACATGCCACCACACATGCATTTAAGGGGTTGTGCCACTTCATTTGTCCCGCCCTTAAATTCTACCTTGCCCCTTTGAGTGGCCTGCATTCCGCAGGTACAACATGGCGTATACGCTATGTTAGGGAAAATAAGAAAATAGGAACAAAAAAAGGGAAATTTACAATTTAAAATTTACAATTTAAAATTTACAATTTAAAATTTACAATTTAATAACATAAATTACATCAATTAATTTAAATAATTTTACTATTAATGAACTGGTAATTAATTTCCACCTGATTCCAGGGTATTTTCCTAACATTTCCGTTTGGTGTTTTATGCAGTATCACCGGCATTTCCCTGTGTTTTCTGAGGTTTTTCTTCTTTAACATTTCTTCATTTCGTTTTTACACGTACAACAATTTGTGGAATCTTTAAGATTTCATAATATTTATATATATTTGAAGCATTTCTTATGCATTTCTACAATTTTATTGCTTAAATTGGAAATATTTAAAGGTTAAAATTTGTTTTGTAATGCCTTCTTCTTATGCAAAAATTTGCTTATAATTCTCAAGTAGTTTTTTATGTTTAAATTTTATTTACTTTTTCTTTATTTGTGGAACTTTTAGGATTTAATAATAGTTAAATATTTAACTAATGCTTTTCATATACTTTCGTATAAATTTATTGCTTATAGTGGAAATACTTAAGAGCTATAAAAAGTACGAAAACTCGATTGAATTGAATAGAAATTTGTTCTTAAAATTCTTAAGTAGTTTTTCATGTTCAATTTTTACAGTTTTATTTTGTTAATGTTTGAGTTTTCTAGTACTTGTTAAGTGGTGTAATTCTTTACACAAATATTAACAAATCATAAGTGAAGATACATATGTGCTTCTATATCCTAAGTAATTCATTTTTTTGTCAGTGTAACCATTCCGGTTCGTGGCTCGCATTGTTGCTACGGTCGCTGGTTCTTTGATGGGCACAAAGGGTGCATTGTGGGGCATTTTGCGGGCGAATGCATTCAAAATTTGGCCGTGTGCTGCTGACCCTAAATCACTGGCCACGGCTGTGCGGCCAGCGACACTTGCAGTTGACCGCCAGCCGCCCTTCCCCGTCCCCCGTTCCCCGTCCCTCAACCAATCCCTCGTTTCCTTTAACCCTTTTTGGCCATGCTGCAGTCATCGATTATTAACAGAGGACAGCGGGACGGGGTTAACGGGTTGCGGAAAGTGGAAAATGGGAAATGGTGAAAGCGTATAGATTGGCTGAGGGCGTCAAACTCGAAGCCGGTTAAAAGTGGCGATGCAGAAAGGGGTTAACACATTCCACATTGGCTGCGATTGACCAACGACACCCGAGGGTCTTTCCAGCGGCGCCGAGCCACCGATTTTCCCCCTTCGATTTTCCCCCTCTGATTTTCCCTCCGATTTCCCCAAAGCCCCTTTAAAACTTTAAAGTTTCTGGCCCAGAGTTTCTGGCCCCCGTTTTTGGCCATCAATTGCTGGCAATTAAAACCCGAATTGCATTTTCCAATAATGCCGGCATGCAACGCGAGTCTGCCCCTCTTAACCCTCCCATTGTGCCTCGCTGATTACCCTTAACCCTTGCCAACACCCCCTCCCTCTTATTGTTGTTTTCGGGGGCACACACACACAGACACACACACAAAACGCCGGCGAAATTGTTTGGCATCGCTTTGGCCTAATGCTAATTTCGCGCCGTCTGCCACCATAAACAACATCAGGGCTGGTCACACCAACAAGCCCTGCCCTTTGACCCCTTCACCAGTTAGACCCCCTGCCCTGCCCCCTGCCTCCTGCCCATACCCTTAACCCCCTTTTTTTTGCTATCCGGCCTGTCCATTCTTTGGAGTGCGCGTGATTTCATTTTGAACGCGCTTCAAATTCAAATTAATGCCGCACAAATGTTGCAGGGAAAGCGCCAAAGGAAAAGCCTCGGAAAATACATAGGAAAATTGAGATATAGAGAGACGAAAATACAATATTAGCTGCGAGATAAATAAAGAAAATATAAAATAATTATTAAATATAAAACAAACTAATTAAGAGTTTTGGGATATTATTCAATTATAAAAAATATCAATTGTAGATACGTTTTTTGGAAGTTTTCTTAACGTATTTTTGTTTTTGTGGTTGTATGTTCGTAATTTAACTGGTAGAATAGAAAAAGGAATTTCTATATAATATTTATATTTACTACTGGCTAAAGTAATTAACAAGGAAATTATTATTAATTCCAATGCCCAGCTTGTTCAGATTTCTTAGGGAATCCTACATTTAATTATTTCTTAATTTCATTTCCCTTTTCCCCATTTATCTCATTATGTTTCCTTTATTTAATTTCTCTTTATTTTATTTCCCTTAATTTTACTCTTCTTTATTTTACTTTCCTTAATTTTACTTTCCTTAATTTTACTTTCCTTAATTTTACTTTTCTTAATTTTATTGCCCTTAATTAATGATTAATTATTAATTTGTTTTCATCTTTCCACTAATACCTTATTTTTCGTGTGAAAAATTTAAAATTTTATTAATTTTTTTTTTTGCCCTCCTGTACCTCTAATCCTTCAATTTAGCCACACTCCTGCGCTCCATTCCCCCTTCCCCCACCAACTGTCATTAGGCATTATCCGCCTCAAGATCAGAGCGTCAGGCTTATGAACACCACTTAAAGTTGCCTCACAAGTTTCCTTGGAGCGCAAAGGGGGGAATTCTCCTGCATTTTGTATGCCAGTGATTGCATTCAGCTGCTGCTCCGTACGAATCGAGTCAATGCCATTGTCCTTTGGGGCCGGGACAAAGGGATTTTCGCCAAGCAACAAGGCAACAACAATGCCAGAGCCATGGCGGTGGCGGTGGAGGGGGGTTGGCGGAAAAGTGGCGGGTAAGGGGGTAAGAAAGCCATAATAAAGCCGCACACAACAACAGCAACAACGCGAACCGAAAGAAAAGCAAAGCAAGCCGTGCAAAAATCCCTTTGTGTTCGACCTTAAAGCCAAGAGCCGCGGGGACAAAACACAGCGAAACATTAAGGCTCAATGGAAAAGTATTTCTTTAAACTTTAAAATTTCTCCTTTTTAATTTTGAAATTTACATATCTTGAGTATACAAATAATATTCAAATGCAAAGCGGAAATGAATTATTTGAAAAGTTCTCCAGCTTGTTGTAAATATCAAGTATACGCAGCGTGTTGCTGAAGTTGTTATTTTTTATATCAGAATCATTTGATTTTTAATAATATATATGCGAAAATTATTGAGGAATTATTATTATTACATAAGGAAAAATGTTTGAAGTATTTTTTGGAATTATTGTTAGTTTTTGTAATTTTTTTATATAATTATATATTAAGTATACGCAGAGTATCTCCAGTTGCTGAAATTCTTTCATGTCAGAATCATTGAAGAAAATAGGGAAAAGAATCATTTAAGAAAATAGGGAAAAATGTTTGAAGTATTTTTTGGGTTTATTATTAGTTTTTGTAATTTTTTTATATAATTATATATTAAGTATAAGTAGCGTATCCCCAGTTGCTGAAATTCTTTCATGTCAGAATTAATACTAAATTATATTGGAAAATTCTTAAGAAAATAGAGAAAAGTGTTTGAAGTATTATTTGGGTTTATTATTATTATTACTATTTTTTTTTTTTTTAATGTTTGTATACATTTACCCGCCTTTTAGTACCTTTTTTTTCTTAGCCTTTGCTTCTGTTTTTCTAATTTTTTTACTTGTTTTTGGGATTTATTTTATTGTGGTGATATTACACTAATATTATTATCTCTGAGTCTTTTTATCTTTATTTTTATTACTAAAAACATAAAAAACCATAGGGAGCTGTGACTCTTCCTCTCTGTTCCACCTTAAAGTTGCGTCAAAATTTGTTGACTTTTTTCTATTGCAAAAAAATCTCTGCAGCCAAATTGTCTTTGATTTTTGTCATTTTTTTTTTCTCTCTCTCGCTCTCTCTCTCTCTCTCTCACTCTCTCTCTCCCTTTTGTTTTGGGAAACGTGCCGAGCCGCAGACATAGGAGAAGACGAGGGGACAAGTGGTGGAGCAGAATGGCGCGCACATTTTGGCAGGCATTAATTTCTCCCGTGTGTCACATAACGGGAATTCCCCGTCTCCTATTTCTTTTATTTTTCTTTTCACCTCCTTTTGCTGCTCTTTCTTTTCGCCATTTCACATAAAAAAGATCTTATTTTTTAAAGAAAATACTAGAAAACAAACAACAGCAGCTAAAAATGTTTATCTAAAAACATATATATTACATATATATATAATTTTTATAATTTAGTACGAAATCAGAGGAAAGGTATTTAAACACTTTAATAAAGGCAAAGGTAATTCATTAAAATTAAAATACAAACACAAAATTATAATATGAACGTAGCTATAAATTAGCCACATTTTCCTCACTGTTTTTTTGATGTTGATGCCTTGGTACTTTTTTGCTGTTATTTCGATTTGTTTTTGTTGGTCATTTTTGTTTGAACTGTTTGTTATTGTTGTTTCTGCTAAGAAAAGCTAATGTTTGCTACTATTTCCTTTTCTATTTTTCTCTCAATAGTTTTTGTTGCTCTTGCCGGCAAAACGTGTTTATGGAGTCACTTTTTCTCAGTTTCCCAATTTGGTTGCAATGTCACGTACATCTCAGTCAGTACATTTTTTCTGTATTGTTTGTTTTCCTTTTTTTCTCTTCCTTGGTTTTCTTTTTCTTATTGGTTTTTAACATCATCGGCTCCCGATTTGATAAACAAATTAAGTCGCAAATTTGCAGCATTTTTAAACAAGTTAATATGATACTTCTTTTTGCATAAAAGTATAATGTAATTTCAATGCAAAATATGCTAAAGTTTTAACAGTTTTTCTTTTTGTTAAACAAATATTTAAAATTAAGAAAAGTTGAGCTAACAATAACTTGCAAAAAGTATTTATAAAAGTTGCTATAAATGCTTAAATAATATTGTATCTACATTATAACTCTTCATTTAAGCCGCTGTAAATGGCTTTTGAAGTTCGTTTATGTTCGAATTAATTATGCCAGCTTTTAAAGCTACGTCCGTGTCGCGAATCGCTGGGATTATTATTATTATTAATATGTGCAGCTCTGGCTACGGTTCGGGGTTCTCCTGCAAACAGGATCCTGCCAGAGCGTCCTTTGAAGTACTTTTCGCGCTTGTTTTGCTCATTGAATGTGCGTAAGGTCATCAAATATAAATTGTGGATGCCTGCGTCTTCCTGTCCCAGTGTGTGTGTTGGTGTCCTGGTGTCCTGGCTGTATGACCTGCAGTTGAAAGCTTAAAGTTGCGAGGGTTGCTCTTAGTATTTGTTCCATATATGTGAGAGCCTGTAAAAAATTACAATTTAAGTTTACTTTTCTTTCAACATGTATTGTCAGAACACCATAGAGTTTCCATCAAATTTACTTAACAACAACAACAATTCAACAAACTCTAGTTAAAAAATCTATTCTTGATTCTCAAAAGAAAACTAGTAACAAAATATCTATATAGAGTAACAAAAATTATAACCTACTCAAAAATTTAACAACAATTTTACATTTTTACAACAATTCTGTAAAAATTCTACAACAATTGACCAAGAATTTAACAACAATCTAACAACATCTCAACAACCACTCAACAACAATTCAACAAATGTATCTAACAACCGATTAATATTTTCCAATTGTCTGTCGTGGAAAACTTGATCTGACATTCTTATGCTGTATCTTAAGTTAGGAAGATTTGGAAACTCTAACATCGGCCCCGTCTGTCTGTTCGCTGTTTACTTGGCCTCGTCGCTTTGTTGGTCCACACATCACAGGGATACCGAGAGTCAGGGGATCCAGGGAGACGGGGGACACGGGAATCCGCAGGATCCATCCATTGGCTTGCTGCCGCGGTCGCATTAACCCTTCACAGCCGTCGCGGGTCGACGACGACGTCGCCCACGTCAGCGCTAAAAATAATAGGCCGCCTGTGTGCATACAAATGAGTCCCAGGACGGGCTGCACTGGGAGAAATAAGGCTAAAATTCCTCGACAAATATTATAAAATATAATTTTTTATAGAGTATATTCAAGGGATGCATTTTTACTGCATAAAACACATCATTACAAACACGTTCCAAATACAAATACTTCAAAAATAGGTGAAAATATTTTGTTAGGTGAATTTGTTTCAAGTGTAGGCCTGCCTGGAGTTTCGGATTGGAGCTTGGCTTCGAGCATGCAATTATGCCAGCCTCCCTGGCCCCCGCCATCACTCCTCGAAGCGTCGGGACCAGCCCCTAACCACCACCTGCACAGTCCCCTCTTTTATGGCCATGGTCTGGCGCCTGTGTGCCGAGTTTTTTCCCCTGTTTTTTTTTTTTTTTATTGCAACTATTTGCATGACAGCGTATAATAATTTACTCGTTAAAAAAAAAAAGAAAGAATCTCACTTTGGTGGCATAATTAACGGCATCTCTGCTGAAATGTTCCAACCTTTCTTTTTATTCATTTTGCTTTTGTTTTTGTTGCTTATTTTTTATTTTCTTTGGCCAAGTTGCATTTGGTTGTTGGCCTTTTTTTTCGGGTCCCGTTGTCTGTTTGTTCTCTCTCTTTTAGCCCTTTGGCCCTTTGTATGCAACATTTATTTGCCTATTTTTATTTTTATTTGTATTTATTTAATTTATTTTGCTCCTTGGCCTTTGTTTGCCGCTCTTCTGCCGCCAGGTTATGCCGCATAAATATTTAATTTATTTTGCATTTATGTGCGCCAAACACAAATAAATAATTATTATGCTACTGGGCTTACTTGCTTTACTTTTTTCTGTCGCACGCATTGGAAATGCATCGTGTTTGTGTTATAGAGTTTTTTCCGTTTTCCTTCTTTTTTTTTTGTACAAATTTTTTATTGTTTTCCCATTGCATTTTGAAATTTATCACATTTAATACTGGAAAATTTGTCATGTGATTTAGTGTCACGAATTTATTTATAAGTTAATGCCGGAATATGCATTTTATGGCGCATTTCGCAGCGCAATTAATTATTTATTTAATATTATAAATTAATCACGAACTGCCACGGCGCGCCTCCCTCGCGTCCGTCAGCTGCCGCCTCGAATCACGTACGAGATCGCAGGCTGGTCACGAGGGGGTTAAGCGGGCTGCGGTCATCGATATATTTTGCTATTTTCTGGGGCATTTGCCGGCTAATCGGGTGTGTATACCTTGCGATGGCACGAATTCGATTTGGGATTCGAATAGGTTTTATTTACAAAAACGTTCATTACCATATTGTTTAACGATGGTCGGGAAGTTTGAGGTAAATCGAAAAATATCGATAAGTAATCGCATCTTTAGCAATAACTTTTGTTTCACAAAATATTCCCATTTCGAATTTTATTTATTTTGAGAGTACAAATTGATTAAATTTGTTTCGATTCTGAACGATGATTCAATCCCACGATAAATTTCTATCATTAAAATCAATTCAACACATTGATATCGATAACAAAGTTCCAATTTATTCTTAATGTTTATTAAAATCACACAACAATATTGATAATGAGTGACAATAGTCCTGACATTTGAACCCAATCGATCTAGTTAGATAAGTAATCGAATCTTAAGCGATAACATACGTTTAACTAAATAAATGTATAAATATTCTGAAAATTGATTTAATTGATTTCGATCAATGAATTTATTATTACATATCGAATGTATCGCATAGAGTGCCACCTCTAGGAATGGCGCCATTACAACACCCACTGAAAAGCCACCCGCCCAAAGAATTTTAATGCCCTGAATGGGAAATCAAAGGCAAACATTGTAAACCGAGACGTGCCTCGATGCGAATGCCCGCAACAATTTGCCGGACATTATGACGCGGCTTCATCGTTTTCGCATTACTTTTGCCGTTTTCCATTTTCCGGCTGAATGTTGCGTATCTTTTGAGTTTTCTTTTCCGGGCTCCAAGCCTTATGGCATATTAGCTAAGGCTAAAAGCTTGGTAAGCCTTTCAGAAAAAGCGTTTAACCTTTTCAGTCATTAAAATAACTCAAGGCTAGTGATGGTACAAATATCGATATAGCTATACTGTATCGATATTTAGGAAGAAGGTTGATTTATAAATCGATATTTTCACGTTGCCATAAGTGAAAGTGCGATAAATTTATATTCTGTTCGATATATAATAATAAAATAATATATAAATATAAAATAACATAATAAAATGAACTATAAATTCAGTAATTTTCGATAATTAAATTATCGATCTATCTAATTTCGATATTAAATGTAATATTTGCTCTCGATGTATGTATTAGCATATCCTTTCAAGGCTCGCTTTTATATTTTATTTTATAACAACATTTGATAACTCTAGCTTAGAACTAAATTTGGAAATCCATCATATAATTTTATAATCCCCAAACTATAGTTATAAAATCTTTATGATAGTACTGTCATATGTATCAATTTCGTGTATCAACATTTCCCTTGGTTGTTAAATATTTAAGGGTATTGAATATTCCGCTTTGGTTTTTATGCACTAACCATTATTTTATTCCCTTTGGCTCCGTTTCTTTTTTCGGTCTCGCTTCCTTTATGACTGCCAAATGCACTCTCCACATGACCAAACTGCCTTGAACCACCCACACCCACACCCACCGCCATTATTCAAAAACGAAAGAATAAAAAAATACAAAAAAAATATACATACATATGTAGGAGAGGAGGAGAGAAGCGTTTGGAGTTTGAAAAGCTGTTGCCAGTTATTGTCTCGCCCTGAAATGTATGCTATATATGGAGATGGATACTCTGAATGCCGTGGCCCATAAAGTCTCCTCCTCTCTTTCTCTTTCCCTCTCTCTGTCTCGCTTTTTGGCCAGCGGCAGTGCCATCAATAAATAATAAATTGCCTATAAAAACTGATAAATTCATTGATGAATCTTCGCTAGAGTTGGGCTCCCGTTTCCACCAGTTTTCGATCCCGATTCCCATTCCCCTTTCCCTTTTCGGTTTCTGTCTCTGTTTCTGGTTATGTGGCTCCCATAACGCGTTTGTCTGACTGCCATATTTGCGGGCACGCCCCCTTAATCCTCCGATCCGATCCCACGCCCCCCATCCCTTAGTCCGATTTACCCCTCTTTAAGTGAGTAATGGAAATTCATGGTAATAAATGTATGGAAAAGCAGTCAGAGACAAGGGAAACGGGATGTCTCTCTCTCTCTCTCTTGCTGAATGCGGCTTGCATTTCTTTTTTTTTTTTGAGCCATTTACCCCACTCTCCCTTCCCCTCCCTAGTTTTAAGCCACTATAGCCATGGTCATGGGCAGGGGTACACGGCAAAAAAAAAAAGTAGTGCTTTGATATCTCATAAATTATATAATTTGGTTATAAATCAATGCATTTTTCTGAACTATTCTTAATTTTAATATCTTAGTTTATGTTTGGAATATAATTACTTAAATCATATTTAACAAATTAAATCAAAATAACATTTTTAATATCTACATCAGTAATTTATTATTTAAAATAAATCATATTTAATAGAATAACATTTATAATAACTATTTCTGATTTCTTTTTAAATTAATAATATAAATAGAGCCTTCAGAACATTACCAATATGATTGAAATATATTTTTAAGATTGTTTTAAAGTTCTTTCCATTGGATATTTTTAATGGCATTTTAAAGATATTTGTACCAAATTTCTAAAAATATTTTAAAGAGCGTTTTAAAATTTTAAATTTAAAGTCATGATAACTATTTTTAAAATATTTATTTTACATTTATTATATTTTTTATTTATTATATTTTTTCCCCTGCACAACTTCAGCTACTTTGTGCGGTGTAAATAGTCAGTCATCTATCCTTGGCTTACTTAGAACTGAAATAGATATTTCCATTTTGATTTGCCCCAAATCTTTCCCCTTTTCCAAGCTTTATTTTTTTGCTCCAAAAATCCAAACATTGATTTATGCTTGTCTCTGCGATGTAAGGGAAAACGGCTTGAACTCTCAGCTCTTAGCCTCATGTTTGGGGCTAAGCTGGATTGAGTCCAAAAACCTGGCAAAAGGCAAGTTGCAACAGAAAAAATAAAAACAAAACAATGAAGTTGATTCTATATAAATTCTGCAAAGCGGAAAGCTGTTGGATTGTTTTCACCTGTTCGAACTTAAGGAGATTACAAATCGGTTTTATTGGTCAATACAAAAATTTTGAGGTGAACGAAAGCCTTGAAAGCTACTTAGGAAAAGAGGAATTTAAAAGGGAAAAAGTGTGTCAGTTAAAGGAGTTCCTTACCTTTTTCTTGAATAACAATTAAAGTTTCCATTTGTTATTTATTTGTATTTGAATTAAATATTAAGACAACTATAAAACCCATTCATTGGTTTATGAGAAGCTTGAAGTCTTACTTTGTGTTTATTTCCCATTGAAAAAACACATCTCAGACTCATTGCTTTTCCCTCCAAGCCATCCATCTATTTCATCTATTTTTGATTTACCGAAAAAGAATCTCAGACAAACATTATTTCCTGTTAGCAAAACCCAAACCCAAGCCCAAGCCCATTGTTTGTGCATTTTTTCGCCGCTCTTTTTTTTTTTGCTTTGTTAAATGTAATTTTAAGTGACGTCGCCAAAGTTGAGACGTGACAAAATTACAAAATATTTTGTAAGCTCTTAAAACCGTTGACGGTGGCAAAAAAGGAGGTGGTACAGCAGCAGCAGGAGCAGCAGGACATGGCCATAACATGGCCCATAACAATAAAAACAAATAGAAGCAACGGCAACATAATACTTAATAACGTGCATTTTGATGTTGTCGCGGTTGAAGGGGGCCAAGGAATTTCCCGAATCGAAGGAGGGAAAGGGGAAAACGGGGGAAAAAAGGGAAAAGGACTCTCGGGACACCACCATTATCTCCCTTTTGGGGGACAAAAACTTTTGTGCGGCCGAAGCCCCATCAAAGGCGGCAGTTCGTTCGGTGTACTCGCCTCTCCTTTTTTTTCGGTGACTTGGACACCAAACTAAATAGTTTCCCCGGCAGCCAAAAACTATTCCAAGTTTGGGCCTTTCTGCTCTCTCCCCAGGCAAAGTGGCAAACAAACGAAGTAGGAAAAGGCAACAACATTAACGGCCAAAAGTTTGCCAAACTTGTCCTTGGACAGTGGTAGCAAATTCGAGAAAATCGAGCCATAACATCAGGTTTTGTTAACAATTAAATATCTACATCGAGTTGTGATAGGGAAATAGGAATCTTTTGAAAATATAAAAAACCTGTTTAAAATAATGAAAAATAATTTAAAACATTAAATATATATTTTTTTATTATTCGAAGTCTTGTTAGAATATTAAACACATTATTGAATTGAAAACATTTTTCAAGCATTAAAAATATATTGAAATTTTTTAGAACAGTTTAAAATTTTTTAAAATAGATATTTTAATATAAGAACATATTTTTAACACATTGAAACATATATTAAAATAATAAAAAATAAATAAAAACTACTTAAAACCCATTTTAGAAATATAAAAACAGTTTTCCAAATATTTTAACTGTTCTAAAAATATTAAGATAAAAATCTTAAAATTGTTTAGAAGTATTAAAATATTTTGTAACCTTTAGAAGCATTATTAATATAATAAAAACAATTTTTAAACATTAATAATATGTTTAGTGTTTTGAAATATTTTAAATATTGACAAAAAAAGAAAGATATTGAAAACATATTTTTTAATGTAAACAATAACATTTTAAAATATTAAAAAATTGTATTTATTTATAACTAAAATTGCTAATTTAGCAGCTTTCTTTTTATGCATTTATTTCCTTAAAAATTATTTTTTTGAAATTTTCGATAAAGTTAAACCATCTTTTTTTTTTAATTTGATGCATTTTTTCTTTGGTCCAAACATGACTAGATTGACTCGGCTGTTAATGCTGATCAAAAATATAAATATATTGTAAATGGTCGGAAATTACTGCTTCACGGCGTTGTAAGCTCCTAACTAAAATCGTAATACCTTGCAATGGTGTTAAAAAATACAACAAAAGAAGACAACATAAATAAAATACCCTTAACACTGTTCGAGCCAACACTTTCCATAATTATTATTATTATTATTATTATTATGATTAGTGCAGCATAATTCAATGAAAGCACTCCACACATATCGTACACCGACCAGGGGGATTCCCCCGAACTGTGAATTATTCGCTGTGTTAAAACATGACTCGGCTTTTGGGTTCGTCGTGTATTTCATTTTGTGTGTGATGACTGCTCGGAATTCATTTGCACAGCGCCGGGAAAAGCGGGGAAAAGCGGGAAAGGAGGGAAACTGGGCTGGGATCAGGGTCTGGTGTGGCTGTCGGCTGCGGTTTTCCTCTTATTATGGCGCAAAAGCGGCAAAAATAATTTCGGCATGAATTACCAAACGGAGAATGCACTCACTAATTAGATGCATAATTAGACATGAAGTTTGCGTTTGGTTTCCAGGGGGGATTTCCCCCCCATAACAGTAGTAGTTGAGGTGCTATTAAACCTGTGTGTTGGAGATTAATTGAAAGTGTTTTCCAAGAAAGATAAAACTCAAGACAGTTTTAAGAGGGAAAATTTCTCTAATTGCAAGGCTTTTCGCTTGTCTAAAAGGAGCTTAAAAGGAAGCTAGAGATTAACTGAGTTTATTTTTATTTATTAAATAAAATATTAATAAAATAAATCCTTTTAAGTTTATTTTCTCTTCCCACAAATGTATATTTGTCTCCCAGTTTAAACCAAATAAATAAATAGTTAAAAGTTTTGTGCTTTTAGCCAATTTAGAGCTTTCTTCTTAGTTGTTCCATTCACTTGGCTAATTCAATTTCATTCCTTGGCTTTGCTTTGTGCCAATTCCGTTAACTTCTCTTCGAATTTGGCCTAATTGAAGTTCGGCTTCAACTTGCATCGAAGATGCGTCAGCTGAAGTTGCAGTGGCAGCAGGTGCAGTTGGAAAAATACGCCACTCTGTTGCCTCTCTCTCTCTCTCTATCTCTCTCTATCTCTTTCTATACTTTCCAGCCCCATTTCCTTGGCACTTCTCCTCCTCCTGGCTCCTGGCTCCTGTTCTGTTCCTTCTGGCCGCAGAAAGTTGGGCACGTGCGGAGTGCACGTAGCCGGAAACAAATGACATTGTCAGCGCCCTGGACGACGACGAGGACGACCCCTTGTCGCCTTTTCCGCACATTTCCTTCACATTTTGCCCCCTTTTTCACATTTCCCGGCCAGTTTTGCAGCCATTTTTGGCTGGTCCTGTCGAGAAGAAATCCCAGCTAAGCATTTCCGGTCGCGTTCTAGCCTTGCCTGCTCCTTTTTCCTTGGCCTCTGCTGTTGCAGCTTTTCCTGCACTGCACACAACACATGTGTGTGTGTGTGTGCTGGGTGTGTGTGTGCTGGGTGTGTGTGCTGGGTGTGTGTGTGTATGACAAGGCCATTAGCCGCGACGGCTTTGGCAGCCACAAAAGTTGAGACGCATCCTTGCAGCTGCCATTTTATGACAGTCTTTTGTTGTCTGCAGCAAGGTCTGCCTTGGCCCTTTGTCTGCCCTTTTTCTCTTATATTTTTACACTCCAAAAGAAGGTTGTTTTATGAAGAAAATATATACTAAATTTAATATATTTAATTATGTTTTTATTTTGTGTTTTTTAAGTAAGATATCCTTTGGTATATTCAAATAAAAAAGACACTGCTCTTAGACTTGTTACTAGTTTAAAAATGTTCCCCATTCCTAACTCTTAATATAAATAAATAAAAATCATATTTAAATATTTTTTATTAAACAAAAAAAATAAAAATTTATAAAATATGAGATACTATAAATATTCCCAAATTATTCAAGCCTTTTTGCCAAGTGCCTCGTGCAGCTGTTGGCTTACTATCCAAGTCCAAGCCTAAGTCCAAGCTTCGCTTAAATCAAATGACAAAACGGCAGCCGGCTGCCAATTAGTTTTTATTTTTGGTAAATGAAGCTGTGAACTGCCACTGATTTTTCTAACGAACTTTCCTCTATTCCCCCAGGTGGCAGCTTGGGCAGCACGAGCGGCAGCGGCAGCGGCATCAGTGGCCTCAATGCCGAGTGTCCAACGGACTCGTTTCGGTGCAACAACGGCAAGTGCATCTCGCACCACTGGGTCTGCAATTACCAGAAGGACTGCGACGATGGCGAGGACGAGATGCAGTCATGTCGTAAGTATCACGGGGAGGCATTAAGCGGAAAAGCCGCAAAAACCACACAAAAACTCGGCCATAATTAAAATGCTGAAGTAAAGGCATATCGGGTGGTAATTAAGTGAAGTGAAAAAGAAACCAAGAAAATATTCAAGTGTTCAGCGGTGAGAATGGATGCTTAAATCGATTTTCACTCCACTTGTTAATAATTTAATTAAATGCGTGATTATTGCATTGCCGATTATCGCGGAAATGTGTAATGAAAAAGTGATTAAAATCTTACAAAAGACCAAAGGAGAACATTCATTTAAATATCCATAAAAGTCGGAGTAATGCAGAAGCTAGATATGACAAAATGCATTGATATATCGATACTGTATCGATACTTGATGGGATATATCGAATTATATATATATATCGAATTAATTAATTAATTTTGGTTTTAACCAATTACAAAAATACATCGATTTAAATTGAATAAAATCGAAAATACTTTCCATAAAAAAATGTGTGTTTTTTTTAAATTAAAAATTAAATTTTATCTTCGATTAATCGATTATAGAATCAATTTTATTTCCAGTTGTATTTACGATATATAAGCGACCAATCGATATTCTCTTTATCGTAACTATACAATTGGAAATATAAACCAATAAATTAAATTACATAATATTTCATCGATTATATTTCGATCAAATCGATATTTTGAGGTTAAATGTTATCTTATTTTGATATTTAAAATTACGATAAATCGATAAATGAGATATCGATTAACTATTAGCATAATTTTCTACATATTCTCTTGCAGCCCCACCGGAATGCGAGACTCCTCAGCTGAACTGCGGGCAGTATGTTTTCAACAAGACGTACTGCATCCCTCCGCATTATCGCTGCGATATGATCGACGACTGTGAGGATAAATCGGACGAGGCGCAGTGCAGTGAGTACTATATAATACTATATAATTTCTCTATATAAACTTTTACTATACAAACGCATACAAACGAATTCAATCTCAAGGATCCCCTTCTCAGTGAAGCGTGCCTTTTCTCACTTTCAATGTAAATTTGTTGACTCGACAAATATTGGCTGGCTCGTGTCCTTGTCCTCGTCCTCGTCCCGAAAATCCTTTGGTTAAATCTCTTTCCCTTTGGCTCTCGAGTGCCTGAAAGGGGAGTAACAATTTGCTTAGCAAAATGTTTACATTTTATTATGCCAATTTTATTTATGCAAATTCCAACAAATTCACATGAACCGCAACTCTCTTGTCTTCCCAACTATATTACACGAAGGTGCCCCCAAAAAGTACATAAATATTTATTCCTTGCCCCGAAACTTACCACATGCCAGGATATCGGCAAGGGAATATCTGTTAAGGGATCTGTCTGTGAAATCCCCAAGGTAAGGGCCGCAAATTAGCGAGGAAAACTCAAGGCGAACTCAGCACAGCAACACAAATGGATCAATTTGATGTTGGGCCATAAATCTTGTTCTCCTTTTCTTTACTTTTTTTATTTTTGTTGTTTTTGCGGGTTAAGGGTGAAAGGTTAACCCTTTAGCTAGTTGTAGGAAATGTGAATTGATGATTGCCAGCCAAAGTTGAGAGAGAGAGAACTTCATGAACGGAATCGCAAATGAACTTTGGTTAACTGGCAATGAAAATGGATACTCTTCGGGGAAATGGAAAATGGAAAAGGAAAAAGGGAATTTCGATACAGGAAGGTGAGGCATTAGGAAGGCATCACGAATGCATTAAATACCTTTTATTGTCTGGGCTTGAGTTGGGTTAATATTTAGACGAAAATGTAAGAAGAAACTTATGAAAAAATAATTAAAATCTTACTTAAAGTCAATTTATTTGACTGTTATTAATATTTTTAATTTATATATTAATAAGTTTATAAAAACCTCTCTCAAAGTGTATAAAAATTTTGGATATTAATGATTTATATCACCATCAATATTTTCTTCAATATTTTTTATATATTAGAGGTTAAGATTCTTCTCAATTAAACAAAGTATCTCAAGTCCTTCCTGGTATGTTTAGTACTAAACTAATTCTTTTTAAACGCTATTTATATTTCATTAAAAACGTAAAATCCCCTTTTAATAATTTCCACTAATTTTCCTTTTGCCTAATTGCCAATTTCCGGAAGTTTTCTTTCTATTCACTTTTAACCAGAGAGAGAGAGCCAGCCAGGCAACCGATTAATTTAAGACCCCTTGGCACTTAAGGGAATATTTATCGCTGATGACTTTAATAATCCGCTGACAGGACACCACTTCCTCCTCCTTCCAATGGATATCCTTGGGAAAAGTCTCTGTTGTCTGCTCGTTTGGGCAAAGAATTTAATGCATTTTCAACAGCTCTCGCTCGGTCGGACTTTGTATAGTGTGTAGTTGTGGAAAGTCGCCCCTTTTTCTTTTGCAGCTTTGCCGCTTTTCCAGGATTTCCCTACCATCTCCTTCTTCTTCCTCCTACCTCCTCCTGCCTCCCGCGCGGCATAAAGTTCAAGTGCATTCAGCCAGCAGACTGTGAGCCGCACATTTTGATTAAAAGTTTGCCTGGTGAGAATCCAAGAAAAGCGGGAAATGAGGAAAGCGGAAAAGCGGGAAAAGCGGGATGGCAAGCAGCATGTCCATGCAAATCGCCAAAAAGTGCCCGGGACTTGTAGAAGCATTTATTGCTTGTTAAGATTTATGCACACTCATACACCGACAGGCAAACAAATATTTAAATATCTTTGAGGCGACCAATTTCCAAGTGTCCTTCCTCAGCTCCTCAGTTCCCTTCCCTTCCCTTTCCATCCCTCTTAGCCACTCGGCATCCTTTTGTGCAAGTTTTAGCCGGCAGCTTTGACGACTCCGTCTCGTTGAAAACTCCGAAATCGTGAAAACGGCTAGACAAACGCCTGGCAACTTGGTCCTGGCTCAGAGCCTTCCCCCTCGCATCTCCTTCTAAGCCGAGCTAGAAGGCCAATTTGTCTGCCGAAAGAGTTGCCAAGGCTGATCACCTGGCTATAGCTTATTCTTACTTACAAAACTAGTTGGAGAAGTAATTTATTTGGGTTCCAAATGTTTCTAGATATTTTTTATTTATTTTTTTCTAGTTTTTAAATATTAAAATGGGAAATAGGATGACGCCAAGAAACCCTAAAATATGACTATTCCTCAAATAGATATTTGTTGATATAATTTTAATGGCAATAAATCTGCTGCTCTTAATCGATTTATTTACCGTTTTATCGATAAATAACACAAAATACTATCGGTATATAACAAGTACATGCACTAAATAATATTAAAAGTATTAATACTTCTTTAAAGTTTATTAGAGTCTCTAAATTATATCTTATATAAAGTTGGCTCCACATAATCGAGATATATTAACCGTGTTATCGATACCTAACACTAAATATTTGTAGAATATAAAATGCGCGTTGTTAGATGTAACAGAAGGTTCACACTTAAATTTATAATAAAATTTAAAACATACTTTTATAGTTTCTTTTGGGGCTTTAAATAATGCTTTTTAAAAAATAGTAAATACTTATATTACATAAATTTGTAGCCAATTTTTTTTTTTAGTATTGAAAACAACACTGATGCAGGCAGATGGCAAGCAGAGGAAAGAGAGGAAAGGCGCAACAACTTCACTCCTTTTTGGCTCAGAAAACTTTTGCCGGCGCACAAGATCAAGTTTAAATTTCATTTTAATTTAATAAGACGTTGCCGTAAAACGAGAAGAGAGAGATGGATAGAGAGCTGCAGGTCCTTCGTGTCTCTGTCTCTCTCTCTTTCTCTATCTCTCTAGTGCCAGCAGCCATCTCACTCGCACTTTGTTGCACAATAATTTATCGCGCTTAAATGGCGACAAAATGTTCACTCTTATTGCGTTCTTAACAAATTTATTTTGCGTACGTGTCAACGCGCCGTCGTCGTCTTCTGCTTGTCTCGTCTTGCTGACAGCGGGGTGGTACCTTTTCCCTCGATTTTCCCCGGGATTTCCACCCATTTCCCACCTTCCACCACTCTCTCCTCTGAGTGTGTGTGTGTGTGTGTGTGTGTTTGTTTGCTTTTGCCTGCCTTTGTTTGCTTAATTTATGGCATATAAATATTAGAGCGGGCTTATTTCAACTATTTAATTACTTCAGGTGTTGTGCGAGCAGGGAGATGGATGTGGGGGGGGGGGGTAGAGAGATGGAGGATGAGCCAGGCAGAGATAATCCACACACATACAGGGATACACCAGACCCACATCCTGCTCCGCCAGATGCCTTATAAATGGGGGCCATGTGTGTGTAATTAAAATCATGGCAGATTGTTTGTATTTTGAGTTACATTTCAGGAACCTAAATCATATGTTTTGCCAAGAACTAACTCCTCTTGCCTGTAATTTAAGCTCTCATTAATTTTGAATAATTTAGAGAAGAGCAGAAGAAAGTGAATTATAAAGTGCTGTAAATAAAAATATATAATTTACTTTGTAAAATATAAGGAAGTACTTACAGAGGAATTTAAATATTATTCTCTTCTTTAAGAATAATTATAATATTTATTATCAAGTCATAATTAAAGTTGAAAAAGCTTTCAGGCGCTTTATTTATTTTTTTGCATACCCTTTATTTTTCGCTCAGTGCATTTATATCTTACTACTTGTGTACACAAGAACACCTTGAAAAACTCAGCGCGAAGTAAGCTCTCTCCTCCACTAATAACTGTGAGAACAAACAGCGAACATCTGCTGCTGCGAAGGACACTTGGAAGTTACTGCGCTACCGTTACCTTATCACCCCGCCAACTTCCGCCCCAACCCCCCCCCCCCCATAGCCACCCAGCCACCCACTTCCGCTTTGCCGATTATTTTTGTTTCCTGCTTCGCCCCCGTTGCGGTCGCAGAAGTCAACAAGCTGAAGTTGAGTCAGTAGTGGGAGAAATTCTGATTTAAAATAAATGTATATAACGATAAAAACATACATATATCGAAATATTATTTATTTAATAATTTTATAAACTTAATTTAATAGTTTATTTAATAATTTGATTCAGTAAATTATGAAAACTGCTATCAAGAGTTACCGAAAACACAACAAACTAAATAAAAGTACAACTCTGATACATTCGATATTTAATATGAAACATATATCAATAAAACAATCAATTTGTTGTCATCTCTAATTCAAAATGAAGACTGAAGCACTCTTCTCTGTTTACTGAAACCAGATGAGCAGCCCCAAAACGAGGGGGCGAAGAAAATGAGAGGAAAATGAGGAAAAAGTGATAAAGACAGGAAAAAGGGGCCGGGGAGAATTTTCCAAGCGGACATTTCGCATTTCGTTTTAATTGCAGGCAGCATCTAATGAGGCAGATACTGCCGCGTAAAAAAGTGCGTAAAACCAGAGGGAGCTTCGTAGAGCTTAAGCTCAATGGAAAATTCCCCTTTTTCGTATACCTGGCCCACAGGACTTAAGTGTTATGGCCACTGCCATTTCATTTAAGTGTTCAGTGTTGACAACTGCTTAAAAAAAATTAAATAAATAAGAAGAAAAGAAAAAGAATTAAAAAAAACGGAATTTACAAAATGTGACAGCATACGTAATAAGGAAATTTATTTTAATATATGTACTTGTTATAAAATAAAATCAGTTATCTTGAAAAAAAGAGTAGCCTAAGAATATATCAAGCTCCTGTGGACTTTCATTTATAAATAGCCACTTTGAAGCGAAAGATAATATTATTTTAATATTTAATATTGAGAAAAAACTATTTGCTTTTTATTTTTGATTACTAAAATGATTCATTAGTAATAATAATAATAATTAATTAAATTAATGAATTTATAATTAATTAATTCAATTAACGAGTTTAATAATAATTAATTAATTTAATAATATTTAACTAAATTAATGAATTAAATAATAATTAATTAAATTAATGCATTTAATAATAGTCAAATTAAATCAAATCAAAATAAATTTAATTAATTATTATTAAATGAATTATAATCAATCAAATTACATAAATTTAAATATAGGCTTTATAAGTTTTATTTAAATTGTTTCTTCCCACTAATAATATTTATTTAACTGCAAATAATTAAAAGTTAGTCCAAAAAAAGCATTTCTAAATTTTTAAGCTTACTAATTTTGAGGAAAAATTAATTATAAGCAAAGATTTTTAAGCTAAACAAATAGTTACATTTAAAATATATATCCCTAAAATATATACCTAGAATATATACCAAAAATATATCCCTAGAATATATCCCTAGAATATATATTCTTCTGGCGTTTTATAAGCCAAGTTTTCAGTTCTGTCAACTTTCTCATAAACTGTCACCAGCTCCTCTCGGTCCCCTTCCCACTCTTTCTCTCTCTCTCAGTCCTCTTTCTCCCGAATTTCCCTGTCACTAACCACTTTCTCCATCTTTCTCTCTCTTTTCGCCACGTTTTTATCTCGCTTTTTCTCTCTCTGTAGTTTTGTGAGTGGCGACGATTGCAGCTGACGTTTATTTGACTGCAGCTAAACGTGACGCTGCCAGGGGCGGGGTTCTGGTATTTCTGGAAGGGTGAATGGGACGTGGAGGCGTGGGGGCGTGGCACTTGTCGCGCGTAATTACACAACCCACCGTAAAGAGCGCCACCCATGAAACTACTCTCTCCACTTGATACACGCATAAAAGTCTTGGCTTGCAATAAAAGTTAATGCTGAGAAAACAGTGAAGGGAAACAACCAGAGAACCCAATTAGAAAGTGTTTGGTTAAAACAAAAAAAAAGCACAAAAACAACAAAAAACAGTGAGAGAAAATGCGGGGGCGGTATGTCTTGTTGTTGTTGTTATTTATAAAGTGGCAACAACAAGCTTCATTCCCGCTATTTTTCGGTGCAAAGTATAGTGCCAAAAAGTTTTTGCAACCAAAACGGAGTGAAGCGAGTGAAAAATGAAGCTTTTGCTACAAAAAGGAAAGGGAGTTGGAAAGTAAAGAAGGGAGCTCTGTAAAAGGGAGGGGGGGGAGGTGCTAGAAAGGAGCGAGGAACTAGCTCTATTTTATGTCCTTGCCGTGAAAATGGCAATGATTGCAGCTACAAAATCACCAACTAGCCACGTCCCCCACTGCAGTCATTATGATTTCTTTTTTAGTGAAGGGAAAATCAATACTTGGGTTTGCATATCGATAAGGAAGTAATTATCGAAAACTAAAATATCGAAGCTTATTTGTTTTTAACATTCTAGAATCAAGAACAATGTTAATATGTTAGAGAAATAATTTTTTAAGGATATTAAATAGTATTTTTTAATATTTTTATACATAAACTATAGTGAGTTTTATCGAAATAAATTAAACAAAAAAACTTAAAACAAATTCATTTGATATTTCGATAAATGAACAATCAAAACAATCTATATTTATCGTATTTATCGTGTTTTAAGCATCCAAGAATCAAGACTACGTAAATATATTAGGAAAATAAATTTAACAGTGAAGCTAATCAAAGCTTAATCATATCTCTCAATATTTCGATAGGCAAACAATCGATATGTTATCTATATGAAAGCGAACTCGAAATATTAACTAAAAAGAAATTTGATTATTAAAGATCAAAAGCTATATTATTTTGATCTTTCCATAAATCCTTTAGACAAATCCGATAGATCTGCGTTCGATATTGATCGATATCTTTGACATATGTTGGAGAAAAGGCAGTCAGCTACAGAAATTGCAACAAATTGTGGTCGTAAATCTCTTGGCCAGGCCAAAACGCCCACCAACTGCAGCGGGTCCAGGGATTAGCACTAACAAAGTTAATGTCGCAAAATCGGGGGAACGGGTGTATATATGTATATGTAGCTGGGGGTCGGAAAGGCCGGGGGGGGTGAGGAGCAGGTCGTTCCCGGAGTGCGTGACACATTTTTATGATTTCGCGGAGTTGGAGTTGGAGCACAAAAAAATTTCCCTTCCGCCGCTCCACTTTGTCAATAGGAAAGCCCCCAAGGGGAGACAAAAACTACAAAAAAATAGAGATTTGTGCACTGACAAACATTTTGTTTGCGAATCATTTTCCTATTATATCAAGGAATATATTTCGCAACAAAAAAATAATTATGAAGATGTTAATAACATTTTTACGCTTTTATTATTTGCTTACTTCATGCTTGCAATGCGAATTTATGCTTTCTAGGGGATTCATTTATTTTAATATGTATATATATATTTTTTTTTAACAAATTAATATTAAATATAACCAATACCAACTATAAATATTAACATATTTTTCAAAGATGATCATAAAAATAATCATTTAAACCACAACCTTTGCAAGGTTTAATCTCAAGATTATAAAAAGAATATTTAGTTCGGAAAAATTAAGCATTAATAGACGTTAATTTCTTAAATATTTTTTATTTAAATTTATTTTTTGATCCTTGCAAAATATTATATTTACGTTTTTTAAAACATTTAAAAACAAAATGTTTGTTGAACTTTTACCTTTAATTCAATTTTACATTCTGAGGACAGCTGTTCAATATCTAATTAAAATTTATAAAATATTAATTCTAATATTAAATTCTTTTAAAAACAAATCTAGTTCTAATATTTCAAATATTTTTTAATTCTTGTAAAATAATAAATTAATTCTTGTACATTCAAAAATAAAATATTGGCTTGGTTTATTCCTTTGATTTTATTTGAGTTCTTGAATTCTCAGGAAGACAATAATTGAAAAATAATGATATGTAAGCCTCTAGTATCCATTATTTCAAACTTTTTAAGTAATAATTAATAATTAAAATTTTTTTGTAGTCCTTTTAAGATATTTAATTCATTTTTTTCGTACTAGTTTCTCGTTTTGTTTCGATTTTAATTCTTAAATTCCGAGTAGCGCAACTTGATTTCTAATTGAAATTAATATTTAAGCCCTTCACCTGGTCAAATGTATATTTGATGTAATTTTTTGTTTTGTATATTTTTTTTTTTTGCTGTACAAAGAAGGGAAAGAGGAGGGGGAGGGGAAATACAGACAGGGACAGACTGGCGGTGCTACCTGCACTCGCAGAGAGAGGGAGGAAAAGCAGGGACACAATGTGGGATACGCATTCCATTGTTTTGCTTGGAGAAAGTTCTGCGCTGTCGGGAATATTTATACAACTTGGCTTGTTTAACTTGCACTAATTAAGTTTGCCCTGCCACACTCGGATGCTCCCGTTGGAGCCGTTGGAGGAGTGCTCCAGGACCTAAAGGAGGCTACTAGCTGGGTCCCGGAATGCGAATGGAGTTGGAGTTGAGCAGGAGGACAACGAGGACGAGGACGAGGACGAGTGATTCCGGCAGCTTAAGAAGCGGGAGACATGCATAAAATAACCCCGTTTGCCAAGTTTATGATGTCCAGAGAGCCGGGGGAACGGGCATATAGATCCAACCAGTCGAGGATTAAACCTAAACGGAGATACACTTTTACAACGACCATGTCCAGGGACACAGAAAGAAAATAGGCGCCTGTTTCTCATAAAATAAATATATTTTTAGGTGAAATTTCAAATTTTTAATACTTAGGAGAGTTCTTTTTAACTGAAGTTTAATCTAAAGTTTAAAAGTTTAAAGTTTAGGCATTTCCTCTAATTTAGTCATTCAAATGCTTGACTTTTCCTGCTACCTCTTTCCTGTTAACTGAACCCTTGACGTGGGCCCAAAAATACCCTGTACATTACCAGGAATTGCTGGAAATATTATGAATTTTACCAGAAGTACTATTAAAAATATTTAAAATTACAAGAAGTAAGAAATATAAATATAAAACTGTTAAATTTTTGTAAAATATATCTGTCATGCACAGATAATTTTTATTATTTTTTAAAGCCATAAATCCAATTTGTAGCCTTAATTTGTTGAGTATTTAAATACATTTTAGATGTTTAAAGGCAACCCGATTTAAACTAAAAAATAAACCCTTTTTTAAGCTTGATTTTTAAAGGAATTACATAAGTAATTACCGAATTTAAAGGGGTTGACTTGTGCCTATATCCTTTATTTTTTGTGGGCTTTTTAGGGGAGAAAATGAACTAAGGGAAAAGGGGGCAGGAGGAGCAGGAGCAGCAGGATGCGTAGGCAGAGTGGGTGGAGTCCAGCAACCCAACTACTCGATAATTTATAGCACTCTTGCCTGCCAACACACACACACAGAACTCAAGTGCACAATGCGGGGGCGAGTGACTGACCGCCGGACAGATGGACAGATGGACAGATGGACCAATGGACCAATGGACCGTTGGAGGGACAATCACGCCCCGACATTTGTACAGCGGCCATGCATTATGTATACGCCATGCGTGCCCAGAACCGGCCCAGGACCTTCCCTCGCCGCCTCACCCAAATGTCTGGCATCAAAATTTAATGTCTTTGGCAGCACAAATAGTTTTGGCCTGCCATTTTTAAGCCCCTCCATCTTCCTCTCACTCTCTCTCTCTCTCTCTGAGAGATCCTGGGAAGCTGGCAGAAGGCAGACGTCAGACGACAGGCGACAGAGGACTCTGATGAACCGAGAACTGTCCCTGTTCCTGTCCCTGTCTGGAACAATGCTCGAAGGACCTCGAGGGTGGAGCCCCCGCCGAGCCTTTGAGTTATGGGCCTGGCAGCAGAGCCTGCCACTAGCAAGGAGTCAAGGATCCATTTTACTAGCTTCTCAATGCAAATGCGATTAATTATAACAGAGGCCCCGAAAATGCGCACTAATTGAGTGCAGTCGTGCACAGATTATTATTATTATTATCTCAGGGGTGTTGGCGCCGAATTTCTAAATAATAGAGCAGGACCAGAGAGTCCTGTAATTAAAGGTTTAAGCGATAACATTTTAAGCTAAGAATTTATAACTTTTAATAATATATTTTATAATTATTAATTATATTTCATAGCCTATCGCAAGTGCCAGCACACGGACGTCTTCTGCAATGCCCCCAATGGAGCTGCTCCGGCGGAGGGCGCCCGGCTGGTTGGACCCTGTGTGCCCAAGGAGAAGCGCTGCGATGGCTACTTGGACTGCCGCACTGGACGGGATGAGGACGGCTGCAGCGGTGTGTCCTGTCGCCTGGATCAGTTCCGGTGTGCCAATGGGCACAAGTGCATAGATGCCGCCCTCAAGTGCAACCATCGGGACGATTGTGGTGACAATTCCGATGAGCAGGCTTGCAGTAAGTGATTTCTTGATCCTTGAATCTCTTAAGCCTCTCTCCTTTTCCTAATGCTAATTTCTGTGTGTTCTTTTCCTTGACTTCCAGACTTCCCGCCCTGCCACCATGCCCAGTTCCGGTGCTCGAATGCCCTGTGCATCCCGTACAACTTCCACTGCGATGGCTACCACGACTGTGCGGACAAGAGTGACGAGGCCAACTGCACGGCCATTGCCTGTCCGGACAACAAGTTCCTTTGTCCGCGGGGCGGGGCCAGTGGCACGCCCAAATGCATCCTGAAATCGCAGCTGTGCGATGGGAAGCGCGACTGCGAGGATGGCAGTGATGAGGAGACCAATTGCTGTGAGTATTCATTCCTCTCCGGGTTTCCCTGGATTGCTTCTGACTTTCCTCAAACTTTCTTCTAACGTTACTCACTTTCTCTTCCTGCAGCTATTGCCTCCTGTCCCGCCTTGAGCTGCGAATTCAAGTGCCGTCCCTCGTTGACTGGCGGCGTCTGTTACTGCAAACCGGGTCAGTCTTTGGCTCCGGACAACCGGACCTGCGTGGATCTGGACGAGTGCGCCGAGTGGGGACACTGCGACCAGCTGTGCACCAACACCCTCGGCTCCTATACATGCCAGTGCGCCCAGGGCTACTCTTTGATCAATGACTCCAAGTGCATTGCCCCCGATGCCAATAATTTGCAGCTGATCTTTGCCCATGACAGGGCCATCATGAGGATGCTTTCGCATGGCACTGACTCCAAGATTCTGGCCAATGCCACGGCAGCGGCTGGTGTTACCTTCCACTATGCCAGGAACACGCTCTACTGGTCGGACATCAAGACGAGGAAGGTGCAGAGTCTGCCCCTGGATCCGCAGAACAAGGCGGTGTCGCCGTTCGATCAGACTTTGCCCGGCACATGGGCACCGGTGGCCTTGGCCGTGGACTGGGTGGGCGATAAGATCTATGTGGCGGATCTGGTGGGCCAGAAGATCGATGTGTTCGAGCTGAGTGGCCAGTGGCATGCCGTCGTTCTCGGTTCCAATCTCACCTCGCCCGCCGACCTGGCTCTGGATCCCACTGCCGGTTTGATGTTCGTTGCGGATGGTGGTCAGGTGCTGAGGGCTCACATGGATGGCACGCATGCCAGATCGATTGTCTCCGAGGCGGCGTACAAGGCCAGCGGCGTGACGGTGGATATCATTAGCAAGCGGGTCTTCTGGTGCGACTCCCTGCTGGACTATATCGAGTCCGTGGACTATGAGGGAGCGCATCGGGTGATGGTGCTACGAGGGCAGCAGGTGCCCAGTCCGTCGCGACTGGCGCTGTTTGAGAATCGAATCTACTGGACGGATGCCACCAAGCAGGGCATCATGTCGGTGGACAAGTTCGAGGGCCCCAGCTCCATCCAGGTGACGTACAAGGCCAAGGACATCAGGGAGCCGAAGGGCATCATCGCCGTGCATGCCCTCAGCCAGCCGAGGGTATCGAATCCCTGCGGCAACAACAACGGCGGCTGCAATCACATGTGCATTGTGACGGCCGTGAAGGGAGCACCCACTGGTTTGGGCTTCCGGTGTGCCTGCTCCACCGGCTACCAGCTGGAGACGGACCTGAAGCTCTGCAAGCCCGTGGTGGAGTTCCTCATGTACTCGCAGCAGCGATTCATCAAGGGCAAGGTGCTGGAGCCGGTGATCGAGGGCTTCAGTGATGCCATCATGCCGGTGGTCTCCCGTCGGGCCCGGTTCGTGGGCCTGGACTTTGATGCCCGCGACGAGTTCATCTACTACTCGGATGTCCTGCAGGATGTGATCTATCGAGTCCATCGCAATGGCACTGGCCGCGAGATAGTCCTTGCCTCCCAGAACGAGGGCGTCGAGGGTCTGGCCGTTGACTGGGCCTCCAAGAATCTGTACTACATTGACTCCCGCAAGGGCACCCTAAATGTTTTGTCCACGCGGAACGTAACCCACCGACGCACGCTCCTAAAGAACCTGAAGCGTCCCCGTGCCATCGTTGTCCATCCGAATCGAGGCTTCATCTTCTTCTCCGAGTGGGACCGACCCGCAAACATAACGAGAGCGAATACCGACGGCAGCGGTTTGCTAGTCTTCAAGAACGTGACCCTCGGCTGGCCCAACGGGCTCTCCATTGACTTTAAGGAGGACCGCGTCTACTGGTGCGATGCTCTCCTAGATCACGTGCAGCACGCGAACCTGGATGGCACGGACATCAAGACGGTCAACTCGCGCCTGGTTCGCCATCCCTTCTCCATTGTGATCCACAACGACTGGATGTACATCACGGACTGGCGGCTGGACGCCATAATACGGCTGCACAAGCTCACCGGCGAGCAGGAGGAGATGATGGTCCGGGAGCCGCAGACCAACAGGCTGTATGGCGTCAAGGTCTACAGCCACGAGGTCCAGAGGATAGCGGACACGCAACCCTGTCATCGTAACAATGGCGGCTGCCAGAAGATCTGCTTTGCTGTGCCCATCGGAGGAGGAGCAGTTGGTCAAAACTCAACCTCCGGGGAGGTAACCACACCATCGCCCTCATTCGGCCGCCTGCAGGCCCGCTGCTCCTGTCCCTACGGCGAGCGCTTGGCCGAGGATCAGGTGAGCTGCATGCCCGATCCCGGAGCCGAGCCACCGGTACAACCCTGCCCCAACTCCTGGGACTTTACCTGCAACAACCAGCGGTGCATACCCAAGTCGTGGGTCTGCGACGGCGACGACGACTGTCTGGACAACAGTGACGAAGAGCAGAACTGCACAAGTGAGTAAACCAGACGAGGCTTTAACCTTTGCTTAACTAACTCTAAACCTAACTTGTTGAATCTTCCTCAGAGCCCACCTGCGGAGCGAACGAGTTCCAATGCCGTTCCGGTCGTTGCATTCCCCAGAACTTCCGGTGTGACCAGGAGAACGACTGCGGCGACAACTCGGACGAGCAGGAGTGCGGCAATGTGACCTGCGGCACCTCCCAGTTCGCCTGCGCCAACGGGCGGTGCATACCCAACATGTGGAAGTGCGACAGCGAGAACGATTGCGGCGATGGCAGTGACGAGGGTGACTTTTGTGCGGAGAAGACCTGTGCCTACTTCCAGTTCACGTGTCCCCGGACAGGGCATTGCATACCGCAGAGTTGGGTGTGCGATGGCGACGACGATTGCTTCGACAAGCAGGACGAGAAGGACTGCCCGCCGATCTCGTGTCTGGCGAATCAGTTCAAGTGCGCGGATCTGAGGCAGTGCGTCGAGGAGTCGTACAAGTGTGACGGCATACCGGACTGCAACGATGGCTCCGACGAACTGGGCTGCCCCTCGATGGGCCCCAACCAGTGCAATCTGGAGAAGCACTTCCGCTGCAAGTCCACCGGCTTCTGCATTCCAATTGCCTGGCACTGCGACGGCTCCAACGACTGCTCCGATCACTCCGACGAGCAGGAGTGCGGCCAGATCACCTGCGCCCAGAACTTCTTCAAGTGCAACAACACCAATTGCGTGTTCAAGGCCTACATCTGCGACGGCAAGGACGACTGCGGGGACAACTCGGACGAGGGGGCGGAGCATGCCTGTGTCCCGCCTCCATTCAAGTGTCCGCACGGCCAGTGGCAGTGTCCCGGCGTCTCTGAGCGGTGTGTGAACATCACCTCCGTCTGCGACGATACCCCCGACTGTCCCAACGGTTCCGACGAGGGCGAGGGCTGTGACCTGGCCGAGTGCGAACATCAGGCGGGTCAGTGCTCCAGCTTCTGCCAGAAGACTCCGAATGGAGCGCTGTGTGTGTGTCCGCCGGGCTCGGAGATCGGCGAGGATGGATTCACCTGCATCGATACGAACGAGTGCGATCCGCCGGGACTCTGCTCGCAGCAGTGCACCAACACGAAGGGCTCATACTTCTGCTCCTGCACCGATGGCTATGTCCTGGAACCGAACAAGCACACCTGCAAGGCTGTCAATCACACCGCCGCCTTCCTGATCATCTCCAATCGCCACTCGATCCTGGTGGCCGACCTCAAGGAGCAGGGACTAGAGCGAGTGCCCATCATTGTGGAGAATGTGGTGGCCACCGCCTCAAATATGCACACGGGCACCATTTTCTGGAGCGACATGAAGCTGAAGAAGATCTCGCGGTTAGACAGGGGCATGGAGCCGCAGGAGATTATCAACACGGGCCTGGACCTGGTCGAGGGACTGGCCTATGACTGGATAGCCCAGAATCTCTACTGGTTGGACAGCAAGCTGAACACCATCGAAGTGTCCGCTGAGAATGGCTCGAATCGTTTGGTCCTCGTCAGGGAGAACATCACCCAGCCGAGGGGCATGTGCATTGACCCGAGTCCCGGGGCCAGATGGATCTTCTGGACGGACTGGGGCGAGAATCCGCGAGTGGAGCGCATCGGCATGGACGGCTCCATGCGCAAGACGATCATCAACACGAAGATCTACTGGCCCAACGGACTGACTTTGGATATAGCCACCAAGAGGGTGTACTTTGCGGACTCCAAGCTGGACTTTATCGACTTTTGTTACTACAATGGAACCGGCAGACAGCAGGTCCTGGCCAGCAGTCACTACCTGCTCCACCCGCACTCGCTGTCCCTGTTCGAGGACACTTTATACTGGACGGACAGGCAGCTGAATCGTGTGTTGTCTGCGAACAAGTTCCGTGGCAAGAACCAGACCGTTGTCTCGCACCTGATCAGCCAGCCGCTGTCCATCCACGTCCATCACGCCTCCCTGCAGCCCATGTCCCCGAATCCCTGCGCCCAGGCCCACTGCCAGCACCTGTGCCTGCTGAGTCCCAAGGCCCCCGAGGGCTACTCTTGCAAGTGCAAGCCCGGCTTCAAGCTGCTCAGCGAGGGTCGCTGCATCGAGGAGGAGAACCCCTTCCTCATGGTGGTCAAGGGCACACAGATTGTGGATCTGCCGCTGAATGGTGGCGATGCCAGAGCCGGAGCCTTGGCCCCGGTAATTGGCATCGAGAGCAGCACCGGTCTGGACTTTGATCGCAAGGGCGAGACCCTGTACTGGGTGCAGGGCAAGGAGGATGACGACGAGAACTGCACCATCTACACGACACCCTACGGCGGCGGCAACAAGACCCTCTTCCTGGGCATCGACAACGGCATGGTGGGTGCTCCCTACACCATCGCCTTCGACTGGCTGGGCAGGAATCTGTACATTGGCAACCGTGTGGCCAGCAACATCGAGGCTGTGCGCGTGGATGGCAAGCAGAAGTATCGGGCCATCATTCTGGCCAACAACGGGTATCCCAACTCCGTGTCCCGGCCCAAGCAGATCGTTTTAGATCCCACCGATGGCAAGCTCTTCTGGATTGATGAGGGCGTCCTGGAGGTACCGGTGAAAATCGGTCGCGTGGACATGAACGGCAAGAATCCCATAGTGCTGCTGCAGGAGATCTCCCACCCGGAGTCCCTGGTGGTGGATATCGAGAAGAAGCTGCTCTACTACAGTGCCAGCAACCCGGGGCTGATCGGTGTTATGGACTACAACGGCGACGAGCGCACCACGATCACCATGAAGGACTCGCATCCGATGGCCAAGCCCAAGAGTCTGGGCATTCTGGACCACAGGCTCTACTACCTGGATCCCCTGTACGAGCGGATCGTGAGGCTGGACCTGCCGCATGGCGACAACCCCAAGACCATTGTGGACAACGAGGCCGATCTGCGCTCCATGATGATCTACAAGAAGCGGGCATCGATGCAGCATCCCTGCCAGACGAACAACGGTGGCTGCAAGCACCTCTGCCTGCCGGCCGTCGCCGCCACAAGATCCTGTGCCTGCGGCATCGGTTCCCGGAAGGAGAACGAGGTCAATTGTGTGAGCTACAAGACCTTTGCCGTGGTCTCCCAGCTGGACACGATCCGTGGCTACAGTCTCAGCGACAGCACCGAGGCCATGGTGCCGGTTAGCGGACCAGGACACCACATCCTTCACGTGGACGTGATGTTCCGCGAGCAATGGATCTACTGGGCGGAGTACAATCGGGGCTATTGGAACGGCATCTTCAGGTCGCGACCCAATGGCACCGATATCCAGCATGTGGTCAAGGACGGCATCGGCAGCAACGGCATCAGGGGACTGACCATCGACTGGGTGGCGGGCAACATGTACTTCACCAATGTCTATCCGCACGAGAACTACGTGGAGGTCTGCTGGATGGATGGCAGCAACAGGAAGGTTCTGGTCAAGACAACCACCGATGCGCCGCGCGAACTGGCCGTGAATCCCATCAAGAGGCTGCTCTACTGGATTGACTACGGCCAGCATCCGAGGATTGGCAAGGCCCTGCTCGACGGCAGCAAGTGGACACCGCTGGTCACCTCGGGCATCTCGATGCCCAAGGATCTCACCATCGACATGCAGACCCATGACATTTTCTGGGTCGACTCCAAGCTGGACACCATACAGAAGATCTCGTACAATGGGGCCAATCGCAAGGTCATCCGACGGGATCTGCCCAATCCCATGGGCATTGCCATCTATCTGAACGATGTCTACTGGGTGGACAGGAACCTGATGACGGTCTTCAAGGCCTCCAAGCTGAATGCCAACGAGTCGGCCGTTCGCGTGCGAACGAACCTGGAGAAGCTGCGCGACATTGCCATCTACAACATCAACAATCAGCCGCAGGACGACGCCAATCCCTGTGCCCATCTCGGCAACGGTGGCTGTGACCAGTTGTGCTTCAGCTTCCCACCGGAGGGCGGAGCCACCGGTCCCTCCGGCCGCAACTTCCGCTGCGACTGCGCCACCGGAAAGCTGAGCGCCGACGAGCGAAAGTGCGAGACGGTGAACGAGTATCTGGTGTTCGCCACCAGAACCGAGATCCGAGCCGTTAACCTCGATCCGCACTCCACGGAAGTGCCCTTCACGCCGCTGACCAACCTCACGAACGTTGTGGGACTGGACTTTGACTTTGCCGACAACCGGATGCTGTACACCCAGATCCGACCCTGGGCCAAGATCGCCTACACGAAGGCGAACAAGCCCAGCCACGACGACATCAATGTGGTCCTCAACAAGGGCATCAACCCCGAGGGCATTGCCTACGACTGGACCCAGCGAAAGATCTACTGGACGGACAGCTCGAACAACTCCATCTACGCGATGAACCTCGACGGCAGTGAGCTGGTGATGATCGCCCGCGTGGAGCGTCCGCGCGCCATCGTCCTCGATCCCTGCAATGGCACCCTCTTCTTCACGGATTGGGGAAGGTTCGGTACCTCCGGCAAGATATTCCGCACCACCATGGCCGGTTCGCAGAAGCGAGCCATTGTGGACAAGGACCTGTCGCAGCCCAGTGGCCTGGCCATCGACTACGACGAGCGACGCCTGTACTGGACGGATGCGGTGAGGGAGAAGATCGAGCGATCCGATCTGGATGGCCAGAACAGGGAGCTACTGGTGGCGGCCACCATATATCCGTTTGCCATAACCGTCTTCCGGAACTACATCTACTGGACGGACCTCCAGCTGCGAGGCGTTTACCGGGCCGAGAAGCACACAGGTGCCAATATGGTGGAGATGGTGAAGCGGCTGGAGGACTCGCCCCGCGACATTCGCATCTACAGTGCCGACAGGCAGAAGTGTAATGTGAATCCCTGCCGGATCAACAACGGCGGCTGTGCCCAGAGCTGTCATCCGGCGCCCAATGGCAAGGCGGAGTGCAAGTGCGACGACAACACCAAGGTGGTCAATGAGGGCAGGATGTGCGCTCCAAGGAATAATACGTGCGAGGCCAGCAAATTCTACTGCAAGAACGGCAGATGCATCTCGCGGATGTGGTCCTGCGACGGCGACGACGACTGCGGCGACAACTCCGACGAGGATGCCAACTACTGTGCATATCACTCCTGCTCGCCCAACGAGTTCCGCTGCAACAACGGACGCTGCATCTTCAAGTCGTGGAAGTGCGATCACGAGAACGACTGCAAGGATGGCTCCGACGAGCTCGGCTGCACCTATCCGCCCTGCGTGGACGGTGAGTTTACCTGCGGCAACGGGCGCTGCATACCGCAGGCTCAGGTGTGCAACGGCGTCAACGACTGCAAGGACAATGCCACCTCGGACGAGACCCATGAGCGGTGCCCCATGAACACCACCTGTCCGGCGAATCACCTCAAGTGCGAGAAGACCAACATCTGCGTGGAGCCCTACTGGCTGTGCGATGGCGACAACGATTGTGGCGATAACTCGGACGAGGATCCGCTGCACTGCGGCCAGAGGACTTGCCCCACGAACAGCTTCCGCTGCCCCAACCATCGATGCATCCCAGCCACCTGGTATTGCGACGGCGACGATGACTGCGGCGATGGAGCGGACGAACCGCCAGATTACTGCAAGTCAGAGGGTCGCACCTGCTTCGGGGATCTGTTTACCTGCGACAACGGCAACTGCATACCCAGGATCTATATCTGTGACGGCGACAACGATTGTCTGGACAACAGTGACGAGGACAACCGGCACCAGTGCAGTAAGTCTTTCTTTGCATCGAAGATTAAGGGTTAAGTTCTTTATTAATTCCCTTTTTTCTCCTTTTTAGATGATCGCAAGTGTGACGAGGAGACAGAATTCACGTGCGTGGAGAACAAGTCCTGGCAGCGAGCCCAATGCATACCCAAGAAGTGGATCTGCGACGGAGATCCGGATTGCGTGGATGGAGCCGATGAGAACACCACCCTGCACAACTGTGCCACCCAGCAGCCGTGCGGCGAGGACATGTTCACCTGCGGCAACGGGCGATGCATCAATAAGGTAGGAGATCCCCGTAGATCCTTTTTGGGAAGAAATTCATTAAGAGAGTATCTTGATCTATCTGCAGGGCTGGATCTGTGACCATGACAACGATTGCGGCGATGGCACCGACGAGGGCAAGTTCTGCAACTCCAAGTACAAGACCTGCTCCCCGCAGGAGTTCACCTGCCAGAACTTCAAGTGCATTCGGAATCAGTCCCGTTGCGATGGCGAAGACGACTGCGGCGATCACTCGGACGAGGTCGGGTGCGTCAAGGATAATGTGACCTGTCCGCACGGTCAGTTCGCCTGCACGAATGGGCAGTGCATCGACTACAGCCTCGTGTGCAACAAGTATCCGGACTGCGCCGATGAATCCGATGAGCCGGCCCACTGCAATGTCGACGAGTGCGCCAAGGTGGAGATCAATCAGTGTGGCCACAAGTGTGTGGACACCCTAACGGGCTACTACTGCGACTGCAATGAGGGCTACAAGTGAGTGTTGAAGGACCTCTTCCTTATTACCTCAATATAAACCTTTTTTATTAAATTTCCACCAGACTTTTGGCCGATGGAAAGGCCTGTGCGGACGTGGACGAGTGCCTGGAGCAGCCGGGCGCCTGTTCCCAGCACTGTTCTAACACTCCTGGCGGCTTCTACTGCAAGTGCGACGAGACCTACTACGAGCGCCAGAACGATGAGCATACGTGCAAGCGCAAGGACAATATCCCACCGTGGCTGATATTCACCAACAAGTACTATGTGCGCAACATGTCGGTGGATGGACACCAGTACAACCTCATGCACCAGGATCTCATGAATGTGGTGGCCCTGGACTTTGATATACGCGAGGAGTACATGTACTTCTGTGATGTCACGGCCAAGACAATCTTCAGGGCCAAGTACGGAGAGCCGGACGATGAGACGCCCCCGGAGAGGGAGGCGGTCATTAGGCACGATTCCCATGGCCTCGAGGGCATTGCCATCGATTGGGTAGGACGTAAGCTCTACTGGCTGGACAGGCACTCCAAGAACCTGGACGTCTCCGAGCTGGATGGCACGAAGCGTAAGACTCTGAGGAGTGGCGTCGTCGATCCCCGTGCCATAGTCGTGCATCCCGGCATTGGTTATCTGTACTTCACCTCCTGGCACCTGCAGGCGTACATTGCCAAGATGGGCATGGACGGCTCGAACTTCACCCGGATCCTCAACTGGAACGACGACATTGCCTGGCCCAATGCCCTCTCGATTGACTACTTTACGGATCGCATTTACTGGGCCGACGCCCACTTGGACTATATCGCCTATGCGGATCTGGAGGGGCGACACCGACACACGGTGCTGTCCGGCAGCAAGGTGCCGCATGTGTTTGCTCTTAGCCTGTTCGATGACTACATTTATTGGAGCGACTGGAACCTGAAGGCCATTGTGCGGGCCAACAAGTTCCATGGCGCCAACTACACCGTCCTGAGGAACACCACCCACCGTCCCTATGACCTGCACATCAACCATCCGCTGCGACAGCTGCCGTACACGAATCCCTGCGGCACGAACAATGGCGGCTGCTCGCACCTCTGCCTGATAGCTCCGCCGCCGGAGTCCACCTACCTGAACATCGAGGGCTACATCGAGGAAGGAGCACCCATCTACAAGTGCGCCTGCCCCAATCAGTTCTACCTTGCCAGGGACATGAAGACCTGCGTGGCCAACTGCACCGCTGGCCAGCACTTGTGCGGCGGTCGGGACGAGAAGTGTATACCTTGGTTCTGGAAATGTGACGGCGAGAAGGACTGCAAGGATGGCTCCGATGAGCCAGCGACCTGTGCCCCACGTCACTGCCGTGCCGGCACCTTCCAGTGCAAGAACACCAACTGCACACCCTCGGCAACGATCTGTGATGGCGTCGACGATTGCGGAGATCGCAGCGATGAGCAGAACTGCGATCTGCCCTGTCCGCTGTCCGATTTCAAGTGCAAGTCCAGCGGACGTTGTATCCTGGACAGCTGGCGATGCGATGGCGATGCCGACTGCAAGGACGGCAGCGATGAAGATCCCGCCGTTTGCTGTGAGTATTTTAGAGTTAGTTGTAGTGATAGCAATCCTTTAATATTAATTCCATCTTTTCCACTTCGTAGTCAAGCGAACGTGTGACCCCAAGACGGAGTTTGCCTGCAAGAACGGACGCTGCATACCGCAGCTGTGGATGTGCGACTTTGACAACGATTGCGGCGACGATTCGGATGAGCCAGCGTACATGTGCCGGCAGAGGAACTGCACCACCGGCTGGCAGCGTTGTCCCGGCCAGTCCAACTATCGATGCATACCCAAGTGGCTGTTCTGTGACGGCAAGGACGATTGCCGGGACAACAGCGACGAGCTGCCGGAGAACTGTCCCAAGTGCAATGCCGAAACGGACTTTAAGTGCGGCAACAACCGATGCATACCCAAGTGAGTCAACCCAAACCACAAACTTCCCACTTTCCCTATTTAATCCTTAATCTTTTATCATCTTTTAATTCAATTTCAGGCAATGGATGTGCGACTTTGCGGACGACTGTGGCGATGCCAGCGATGAGAACGAGGCTGTGTGCAAGGGTCGCTACCGCGACTGCTCCGAGTCGGAGTTCCGTTGCGGCAACGGCAAGTGCATCTCATCCCGCTGGCAGTGCGACCACGAGGACGATTGCGGCGACAATTCCGATGAGATGCACTGCGAGGGCTATCAGTGCAAGAATGGAACCTTCCAGTGTGCCTCCGGCCACTGCATTGCCTCCTATTTCCGCTGCGATGGCGACCGTGACTGTCGCGACATGTCCGACGAGGTCGGCTGTCCGCCACGCTTCCCGGGCGGCCGCTACTGCCCAGAGTCGCGTTTCCAGTGCAACAACAACCTGTGCGTCTCCCTGTCCGACCTGTGCGACGGCACCGATGACTGCGGCGATGGCAGCGACGAGGATCCCAGCGTCTGCAGCGACTTCAACTGCGACACGTTGCGACGCTTCCAGTGCTCGAACCATCGCTGCGTGGCCCGGTACCAGATCTGTGACGGCGTCGACAACTGCGGCGATGGGAGCGACGAGAACAACATGACCCTGTGCGCCAGCAAGCAGAAGCCCTGCGATCTCTACACGCAGTACCAGTGCGCCAACAAGCACTGCATCGAGCGCTCCCAGGTGTGCGACTACGCCGATGACTGCGGCGATGGCAGCGACGAGCTGGGCTGCCACCACACGAGCAGCTGCTCGGAGCAGACGCGCGGCGGCTGCCAGCACCATTGCCACAACCTCACCGATGGCGGCTACATCTGCACCTGCTATCCGGGCTACATCATAGCGGCGGACAACAAGAAGAAGTGCTCCGACGTCGACGAGTGCCTCACGCGGCAGCACACCTGCTCGCATCAGTGCCACAACCTGAATGGCACCTATTCGTGCAGCTGTCGGGAGGGCTTCCACCTGACCGATGGCGCCAGCGGTGTGTGTCGCGCCGAGAAGGAGGACGTCATTCTGGTGTTCGCCAACGGGCAGGAGATCCGTGGCCTGGACCTACAGAAGCGCGAGGAATTCGAGGTGATAGCCGCCGAGAAGAGGATCGAGGCGCTGGACTACGATGCCCAGCAGCAGATCGTCTTCTGGGCGGATAGCTACGACAAGACCATCAAGCGTTCGTACATGGTCAATGCCATCGATGGCCGGGCCAAGATCGGCTTTGCCCAGGATTTGAACATGAAGGGAGGCTCGAAGCCCACTGCCGTGGCCGTCGACTGGCTGGCCTCGAATCTCTATTGGACCGAAATGGACAGGACGGGCTCCAAGCCCCGGGGTCGTGTGATGGTGGCCAAGACCGATGGTCGCTATCGTCGCTCCATAGTCAATGCCGGACTGGAGGTGCCCACCTCGATAGCGGTGAATCCACAGCTGGGCAGGATCTATTGGTCTGATGCCGGCTCAGCGCCCAAGATCGAAGTGTCCTGGATGGACGGATCGAAGCGCAGGCCCCTGATTACCGAACAGATCCGTCATCCGGCGGGTCTGACCATTGATTACTCGCAGGATCACATCATCTACTGGGTGGACACCAAGCTGAATGCCATCGAGTCGATGCGGGCGGACGGATCGCGACGCAAGGCCATCGTCAAGGGTGACCAGCTGCGGCATCCCGTCTCCCTGGACCTGTTCGAGTCGAACATGTTCTGGATGACCCGCGACACCGGGGAGCTGGTGCGCCAGGATAAGTTCGGGCGCGGAGTGCAGGTGGTGCTGCATCGCAACCTCGTCAATCCGTCCGGCCTGAAGGTGTACCACGACAAGCGGTACAATACCTCGCTGCCCAATCCCTGTGACAACTCCACCTGCTCCCACCTGTGCCTCCTCGTGCCTGGCGGCCATCGTTGTGCCTGTCCCGATGCCTCCGGACCGCCGCCCTCGCACCGCAGCACCGCCGAGGTTATTTGCAACGCCGCCGCCGAACATCCACGGCCAGCGCCAAGGATCTGTCCCTGCCAGAATGGTGGCCTCTGCAAGGAGGATGCCCAGGGCGAGCTCATCTGCGAATGCATGTCCGAGTTCCGCGGCGAGCACTGTGAGACGAGCACCACGGGAGCCTTTGGCCATGGCGGTGCGAATGTCACCGCCGTGGTGGTGCCCATAATGGTCATCCTGCTGGTAATGATGGCCGCCGCCGGGGCCTGGTATGTCATCCGCAAGCGACCGTTGTAAGTATCAATTTGGCGGAGAATCTTTCTCTTGGAACCATGTTCTCTCATTAACCACGTTCCCTTGTTTCCTTGCAGCGGCAAACTGGCTCGCATGCCGGCCATGACCTCATCGCAGAGCGTCACCTTCCGCCATGGCTCGAATGTGGAGTTCAGCGAGAGCGGCTTCCCCGGCGCCTCCGCTCCCGGAGCGGGCGATGTGGCGCCCATCGAGGGCTACAACCTGCAGACGGTGAACGCGAACAAGGCGCGCGACTTTGCCAATCCAATGTACGATGCCGTTCAGTCGGGCACCACCGCCGATCCGGGCATGGGCAATGGTTCGGGTGAGTTTTGGGAAGATTCGTGTAATCCTTAATCTCTTTTTAATCCTCCCTCTTTGTGCAGGCATCTATGATGTACCGGGTGAACCCTCCGCGAAGGGCAAGGCCATTGGCCACCATGCCAGCGGTTCATTTACGGAGCCCGCCTCGGCGATCATTGCACCCAGCAGCATCACGCACAAGGCATCGCCGCAGTTGCAGCTGCGCACCAGGGAGCTGGACCCATCGGCGGACACCGGCAAGGATACACAGTTCCTGGTGGAGGAGGACAAGTCCGAGTGCTGATATCAAGCCCATCACTCGGCTGCCGTTGCGGTGGCTGTGGCGGTGGCCAGCTGTCGCCGCCAGCTCTCCACCGCGGACACCAAGAACAGCTATCCCCTGCAGACATAACAAAGAATAATCAGGCAAAGGAAGGAGCCGCAGTTGCAGACGCAGACGGAGTCGGAACATCATCATCATCATCAGCAACGGGAGGCACAAGGACGCCCTAGTAGTAAACATCACAAATCCTGGCAGGCGGCCAAGGCCACCACCAAGGTCTAGCCAGTAGGAGGAGGCGGCGGCCAAGGAGAAGGAGTCCTCTGGGGGAGGGGATGGCAAATACACATATCCAAAAAAAAGGAAAGAAAAGAAAAGTAAAGAAAACGGAGACAGGCGGCAGAACCAGCAGAAGAAGAAGATGAAACGTTGCAATTATTATTAAATAAAAGTAAAAATTAAAATAACAAATAAAAACTAAAAGGTAAAACTAAATATAAATGTACACAACACTAGGAGCAGGTTTATCAGACTCCAAAAACACACACACCACACACACACACAGCCACTTTTGTAAAGCCAACTTTTTGTGACCTACTGTTTTTTTTCCCCTATTTTTTTTCGAGTGTGTAATGTTATTTTGCAGAGAACAAAACAAAAAAAAAGAACAAAGAAAAGCTGAGAAAAATTGTAAAAAGCAAAATCGAAACGAAATTAAGGCATAGAGTATATATTTTTTTGAAAGCTAAATGACAATATTAACTATATATAAATGTATGTAAATTGGTAACGAAAAAGCAACAAGAATATATATGTATATGTGTGTATATGTATATGTATATGTATATGTATACAAAGGCAACTAAGGAGAGAACACATTCCAAGCTAGGATTTCTATATATATATATATATTTTTCTAAAAAAAGAAAATAAAACAAAACGAAACGAAACACAAAAAGCGAGCTAAAAAATATATACAAGAAATTATAAATTATAAATGTGCAGCCACACTTTTGTGCTAAAAACCAGGATCGAATCTGATCGAAAGGAAACAAGCATTCCCACACACACACACACATCTATCTATCTATCAATCTATTTATAATAATTAATTTAATTATTTATTCAACACACACACACGCACACGCAGGCTAATTAATAATAAATCCGACAAAATCGCATTTTATCGAGATTTAAAAATTGTTTTTTCCATCAGCAATACATTCCCAGAAAAAGAAAGAAAACGAATGAAAATTTAATGTAGAAAACCTTCCCTCTGTGCAGCAAAGAAAAGCGTAGCTTTCCTTTCTCCTGTCTCGTTTCTAACAACCTCTTTTTTATATATAAATATATATATTCTCGATTTTCGTTTTGTGTGTGTAGTTACAAAAAAAAAGGAAAAATTAAAACTTGTCGTCGATGCGCGTGTTTTTTTGTTTACACATCAATCTTATATAAATATATTTTATTTTTTAATTATATCATTATGATTTCTATATATATATATATATTTGTATCTTTCTCGCCGAAAGTCGAAATGTGTGTGCATTTTTTTTTATATAATTTTTTCGTTCTCTTGTGCAAAAAAATCTGTGCTTCCCTCTTCATTTAAGCGTGTGTTTTTAGCATAAATTTTAGTGAAAGATAGAAAGATGGAAGAAGGAAGGAAACTAAAGCTGTATTCGCCAATCGGGCCATATACAACGCTATATATGTGAAGTTAATTGTATATTTAATGTCAAGCTACATAATGGATAACGAAGGAAGGAAGGAAAATGAAACCACAGCATAATAAGAGTAAAACTGCGGAATGAAATGAAATGACGAAGGAGATGAAAAACTATTTGTTGAAAGAATAAAACCTTTTTTTTATTATTATTATACATATATACTGGGGGGAAAAATTGTAAGATGAAGAAAAACTAAAAACATTCATAATAAAGAAAAATCATTACAAAAAAATGTAAAAAAAAACACCGATCTTATTATTTATATATATATGTCTATATACATTAGCCAAGGCACAAAGGTAAGTGTTAGGAACGGCAGATCCATTGAACCACAAATTGAACGTTTATTTTGATAATTATAGAAATAGTAGAACTTGTCGTTATTTTAAATTTAAATTTGGCCCATAAATTAATATATTTTTCTTTCTCTTGTTGTTGTACAAATTGTTGTTGTTGTAAAAGAATTGTTGTAGTTGTTGTATGCAAAAGCAAGGCTTCAATCTCGCCATTTTCAGTACAAATTCATCAATTTCTCAATTAGAAATACCAGGCCAGGTGCCATTTTGTCCCAATATTGCAATATAGCTAGTTGCGCATCACTGGTGGTAAGTAAGATGCCATTTTGTCCCAATATTGCAATATAGCTAGATGCGCATCACTGGTGGTAAGTAAGATGCCATTTTGTCCCAATATTGCAATATAGCTAGTTGCGCATCACTGGTGGTAAGTAAGATGCCATTTTGTCCCAATACTGCAATATAGCTAGATGCGCATCGCTGATGGCACCTGAGATGCCATTTTGTCCCAATATTGCAATATAGCTAGATGCGCATCACTGGTCGTAAGTAAGATGCCATTTCGTCACAATATTGCAATATAGCTAGATACGCATCACTGGTGGTAAGTAAGATGCCATTTTGTCCCAATATTGCAATATAGCTAGATGCGCATCACTGGTGGTAAGTAAGATGCCATTTCGTCACAATATTGCAATATAGCTACAACAACTACAACCATTTTTTTGCCGTTTCAGTACAAAATCGTCAATTTCTGGATTTCAGCACCAGGCGAACAGAAACAGCAGCAGTGCGACGATGCTTTTTTAACTAAAATGCCCAAAAGTATGCAATACATGACCAACTATATTAAAAATCCCCCAAAAGTATGCTGCATTTATACAATTTTTGTATGCTGAATTATTTTCAGTTACCTTCTGCTGCTTTCTGTTCGCCTGGTATCTGAAATCCAGAAATTGATGAATTAGTACTGAAAATGGCTAGATTGAAGTCATGTTTTTGCCTACAACAACTACAACAACGCTTTTACAGCAACAACAATTTGTACAACAACAAAAGAAACAATAAAATATATTTATTTAAATTTGAATTAAAATTTAAAATTTTAAAATAACGACAACATTAATTTAACGGCCAAATTTGAATTCGAGCTTAAAATAACGACAATATTAATTTAAACGGCCAATTTTGAATTCGAATTAAAAAAACGGCAATATTAACTTAACGGCCAAATTTGAATTCGAATTTAAAATATAAGGGTCACCCCTAACTTGTCGTTATTTTGAATTCGAATTCAAATTTGCCGTTTATTAATATATTTTATTGTTTCTTTTGTTGTTGTACAATTAAATGTTGCTGTAAAAAAAATTGTTGTAGTTGTTGTTGTTGTTGTAGGCTTCAATCTAGTCATTTTCAATACAAATTTGTCAATTTCTGGATTTCAGCACCAGGCGAACAGAAACAGCAGCAGAGCGACGATGCTTTTTTAACTTGCACGCCCAAAAGTATGCAATACATGACCGACTATATTAAAAATCCCCCAAAAGTATGCTGCATTTATACAATTTTTGTATGCTGAATTATTTTAAGTTACCTTCTGCTGCTTTCTGTTCGCCTGGT